>CAJQZJ010034231.1:942863-954226 GCA_907164525.1 Lophiomys imhausi
GTGTGTGTGTGTGTGTGTGTGTGTGTGTGTGTGTGTGTGTGTGTGTGCGTGTGTGTGTGTGACTTCTTGTCTCTGTATGCATGTACCTATGTGTCTCTATTAGTGTCTGCACACGTGTATGATCCTGCTTCTGTGTGTCTCTGTGTACGTGTTTCTGTGTATATGTGTCTCTGTGTATATGTCTCTATTTCTCCGGAGTCTCTATGTTTCTAGGATCTATATGTGTCTCTACGTTTCTGTCTGTGTCTCTCTGTCTGCATCTCTGTATATATATATGTGTATGTGTCTTACTATGTGTCTATGTGTCCATATGTCTCAGTATGTGTGTCTATGTGTCTGTGTGTGTCTCGGTGTCTTGTGGTTTTGTGTGCTTGTTTCTAGTGTCTATATGCCTCTATGTTTGTGTCTCTCTCTCTGTGTATCAATTCTTCTCACAGGGCAGTCAGAAGCCAGAGCCCATACACGCAGTATACACCCATATCCATTCTTCTTTTAGGGACACAGGGAAGTCAGTGTCCTGGAAAATAAGTCCCACAAGGGTCTCTGACTCACAGAACCACTTCCTCATGACCCCCACCCCCACAGTGCTCAGCCACAGTGTGACTCACCCACCTGATAAACTCTGGCCAGTGGTTTACTGGGAAGTACAGTTGAGGATGTGAGAAGAAGCCCTGAAGACTGGGGCTCTGAGGGCTTCTTGGGCCTGCATTCAGCCTGGTGGATTCCCTTTCCGAGGACTACAGTTGTATAAGAGACTCCAAGCCCTTTTCACCTCAAACCAAGACTAGCTGGCAGGAACTGAGAGACTGGAATACCATGAGGCCAGGGAGCCCCAGGCAGGGACCCAGCATTGCCCTGTCACACAATGTATCACCAAGGCCTTGACCTGAGTCTGCTAACTTCTCAGGGGCTGTCTCTTACAGTGGAATGCCCTTGCCCACTCCATCCTGCCCTGAGTTTGTACCAGTCTTACTGGACCCACTTGAAGCATTTTGGCAGCTGCCCTTTGTCAACTATTTTCTCAGTGAGTGGCTCCTCCATTTGAGGTTTATGTGGGCTTTCATTTGGTTTTAATGTTCCCTTTAAGGTAGTTTGTTGTGTTGTTTTGATTTGCTTTGACAGACGGGTATGATATATTTCAGGCTGGCTCTGTGAGAATTTTTTTACCTGCAGGGGCAGGAGAACTTAGCAATATACGCTCTCTGTCTTAAGTACGGTTTTTATTGCTGCAACAAAACATCATAACCCCCAGCCGGGCGTAGTGGCGCACGCCTTTAATCCCAGCACTCGGGAGGCAGAGGCAGGCGGATCTCTGTGAGTTCGAGGCCAGCCTGGTCTACAAAGCGAGTCCAGGACAGCCAGGGCTACACAGAGAAACCCTGTCTCGAAAAACCAAAAAAAAAAAAAAAAAACATCATAACCAAAAAGCAAGTTGAGGAGGAAAGGGTTTATTCAGCTCATACTTCCACGTTTAGTTTCATCAAAGGAAGTCAGCACAGGAGCTCAAGCAGGACAGGAACCTGGAGGCAGGAGCTGATGCAGAGGCTGTGGAGGGGTGCTGCTGACTGACTTGCTTCTCCAGGCTTGCTCAGCCTGCTTTCTTTTAGAACCCAGGACCACCAGCCCAGGACGGCACCACCCACAATAGGGTCGGCCCTCCCCCATCCATCACTAATTTTAAAAATGCCCTACAGCTGGATCTTCTGGAGGCATTTTCTCGATTGAGGTTCCCTCCTTCCAGATAACTCTAGTTGGTGTGTCAAGTTGACATAAGACCAGCCAGCACACTCTCCTAATAAGGTTCCAGTGACAAACCTAAGTTCACTCTGGGGAATCAGTGAGTTCATTAGGCTTTTTAACAAAAAAGATCATGGCTGAAGAGTTATGAGCAGGAAAATGAATGAACTTGAAGCAGCCTCCCTGGATAGGCTGCACACAGTGTGGATGATGGCTTCCCCATGGCTGTGTAGAAAAGCCCCATTCCCCTCTTCTTCTCTACCTCTGTTCTCTAGCCTTTCTCAGAGACCCCTAAGGCCACATGCCATTAGGGCAGAATTGCATTAAATGGGCTGGAGAGAGAGTCTCCTCTCTCTCTCTCTCTCTCTCTCTCTCTCTCTCTCTCTCTCCCTTCCCTTCCCCCCCCCTTCTCTTCCTATGGCTTCTCTTCTCACTAAAGCAGGACAATCACCAGTGTGGGGAAAGATTTCCATGAAGAGGATAGGATGCCCTTCAAGCCAGCAGATCCAGGAGGAGACAGTGGACGCCTGCCTGAGCGCTCCATTGGGAGCCCCGTGCATCTGCAACACAGGCTTCCAGGATGGCCTTGGCTTTGAGCTGGCTTTCATGGACTTTAATATGTAGAATAAACCTTTAGTCCTAGGCTTGTAGTGTGCACAGCTAATTACCTAAGTGTCTTCAAGACCAGATATGGGCCTTTCTTATTATCCTTGAATCGAAAAGGGCAGGAATAGTGACTAGATTGATAAGTGTTGACCATTAGGAACCCATGCATGAAGCCATGGGTTCCATCTCCAGCACCAGGCACGGTGGTCCACATCTGTAATACTGACTCTGAAGAGGTAGAAGGAGGAGGATCGAGAGCTCAAAGTCATCCTGGGCTACATAGCAAGTTTGAGGCCAGCCTGGGCTACATGAGACCTTGTCTCAAAAAAAAAAAAAAAAAAGAAAGAAAATTAAAGTAGGCAGCTGGGGCAGCAGATGTGTGGCTGACCCTAGCAGGTATGTTTGAATTAGTATGCAATTCAGCTTTGCATCTGGCACCACACAAGGAGAAGCCGGGTGTCCCTTGAACATGAGAAACACTAACTGCCCTGTTGAAGGAGCATGGCTAAGAAACTGAGCAAGCTGTAGGTGACGTCGGTTGTTGTGAGAAGCCGCAGAACTGCTGGATATCATGAGAAATCTTGTGGGCCCTCAAGACCGCCAAGGATCGAAAGTTGATGCAATATATAAACCAGAGAGCACCACTCGGCCTCTCTCTTTCCCCTGCCCTCATGAGCTGAGAAGTCACACTGGAGAAGTGCACAGCAAGGTATGGCATACTCAAGCCATTAGGCTGCAATGGTCATAAACTGAAAGGTGGAGTCCAAGAAAGAAAAACTTTTCACTGCAAGTTAGCCAGAGAAAGACCCTTTGATGTAATTCAGCCTATTAAGGCTGGCAGCAAATGAGGGCAGAGTTCGCAAGCCACTAGGAGAACCTTTAGGCCATGAATCCTACGTGGGCCAGGGAGACTACAGAAACAAGTCTGGGCTGATGGAAGAAGCCGACCTCAAGCTAGCAGCTGGAATGGACTGAATTTTATAAGCTGGTCACAATCTGACAGTTGAGATAAACTGGCCATATGGACTCGTAAAGTTAGGCCCAATGAACACTAAGGTTGAAGAGCACTGCCTTCTGAGACTGCAGTATCCAGAATTTCCAAAAACAAGTTACTCTTCACGGACCTGAGAATATTAATATCCTTTTAAGAAAATTAAAATAAAGTTAGTTAGGTGTTCCTAGATAGGTATTAGGGTTTTCTTAGATAAATATTAGGTTTTAGGTATAAGGTTATAGAATATAGGTGTTTTATAAGCATTTATTAAGTACTAATAAATATAAGTGCTTTAAATAAAAATTTTCTGTTACATGTACCTGACAGAATTTATATGTGTCTATGTGTTATGAACATGCAAAAGTGTGATGACTGAGATGGTGATGTTGAGAAGAGTGTATGTCAGGGGTGAGAATGTACCTCCGAAGGTCTTACTAGGCTTGTTCCCAAGAATGTTCAGAGACCATCTGCACTCAGTGGGAGTCATGTACAGAGTGTGAGCTTGTGAGGATGTCCCTCACAGGGAACATGGGTGCCTTTCTAACTCTCTCTCTATGGAGACAGATTCTGTTGTGTCACTACTTCCAGTAGGGATCAGAGCATCTAGGTAGCCTGCCTGGTACAGGTGCGAAGGCACCTTGTTCTGTCTCATCCCAAGCTCCAATGGGCTCAAGTATTCACCAGTAACCACAGCTGGACCTCAGTGACCATCCCTGCTCCATCCTCAAGAGACCCTTCTTCTCTCTCAGGATGGTCCAGGCCACTCCCTCAGTGTCTGGCTGTCATGTCAGGTGAAAGTTCCCATTTACTGGCACTAGCCCATTCATTCATCCATTTATTTGTAGAGTTGGAGAGAGTCCCTGGTGGCTAGCCAGACTCAAACTGAATCCCAACTGCTCTACTGCCAAGCAAGAGATCTAAGTCTCCCCAGGCCCCAGCCCTCCTTTCCCAGGTAAAGCAGCAATGGAAACATGTCACGCTCCATGCATGTTCAGTCAGAAGCCCATAGGGCTGGGCATGAACTCCTGAGCTAGGCAGGAGCCCCTAGGCTGGGCATCGTGCCATTCTCCACTAAGAACTCCTAAAGAGAAAGCTGAGAGAAGGAACTGTCTGAGGCTGGTCTTGGCCCACAGCCCAATTCAGGTCAATTGCCCAGTTCTTAATGGAGTCACCCTCTGTTCTAGCTCTCTGCTGCTGTGATAAAACAGTCCAACCAAAAGCAACCTTGGGGAGGAAAGGTTTGATTTCATCTTAAACTTCCAGGTTACTGTCCTTCAGCTGAAGGAGCAATAACTTGGTACAGGAACCTGAAGATGGGCCTGCTTGCTAGTCTGCATTGCATTAGCTCTGATCAGGGAAGTGCAGCGGGAATCATGGAGGATGCTGCTTGTGAGCTAGGTCTCTGGCTCACTCCCTCACTCAAGTTTAATTAGCTTTCTTGTACAGCCACAGCCCACCTGCCTAGGGATGGTGCCCCTCCCACAGTGGGCTGGGCCCTCCTCCCTCAATTAATAATCAAGGTGATTTCCCCCACAGACATGCCCATAGACCAATTTGGTCTAGGTAATTCCTCAATAGGGACTTTTCTCTCAAATTACTCTAGGCTGTGTCAAGTTTTAAAGCTAACTAGGACACCCCTAAAGTGTCTGCCCCGTACTAGAGAAGGCACGAGGCTGGATGTGCCCCTAATGAACTGTTTGCTATTAATGCCTTCTACCTGCCAAGCCACTCGTGGAATTAAACCCTGCGCTCAAATGTGGCATGGAGAGGTGAGCTCTCTTAGCCAGCAGGATGCTGGAGATCCAATTAAGTTGTGCATTTTAATTCTCCTGCCTGCTGCTTATTGCTGGGGAGGGAGGGGAGATGCGAAGCTTTCTACGGTTTATCTATGGAGCACCGAGGACAGAGTTTGCACGCAGCTGGCAAACAGAGCAGAGATGCGGAGTGGAGGCAGAAGGCATGACTTGAAAAATGAGCATTTTGAAAATGTTGACAGAAATTTCTGGAATAAGGAGATTAGCTTGTGAAAAAAGAAAAAGAAACTTGATTGTGTTGAAGGTCCTATTACAAGCAGACCCAGCTCAAGGAAGGTCTCTGGTCACCTGCCCTGGTCAGAGCTGGCATCCTGTGGCTCAAGAAACCAGTCCTGGCTGGCCATCTCAGCAGGTCATCAAGGAAAGCAGCCAGGATCTTGGGAATCTGAATGTACTGGAGCCTCCTGCTCTAATCAGCATTGTTTGTCTGCTAGAATCAGTATGCAGGGTATGTGACCCGGGGCACAGGGATAGAGTTTTCTGAAAACTCAAGATGGGATACAAATGTTCAGGAAGGGGTTGCTGACAAGCAGGAGGGGACTTTGGGCCCTTCATCCAGCTGAGGGGGAGACTCCCCATGGACAGAGCTGTAGGTAGAGATGCACCTCCCTGGTACCCTAAAGTCATTGTCAAAAAGACTTAGGGACATGGATGACAAACTTGTTAGAGAGAGGGGAGAGTAAGAGGAGAGAGGAATAGGAGGGGAGAGCAAAGGAGAGGAAAGCAGAGGGGAGGAGAGGAAAGGCAGGAACATGGACACAGACAGTAAGACAAAGAGACAAAGAGACATGGAAAAGGAGAAAGAAACAGAGCAAAGAGGGGGACAGAGAAACAGACAGCCAGAGAAGATTTGGACAAAGTTCCCAAGGCAGCCCTGATTCGCCTTTGGACCTCTGCAGGCTGAGTGGGCCCAGGCTTGCTGTCAGCATATCCAAGCTATGCTAAGAAAAAAGAAAAAGGCCTACTGTTTCTCTGGCTCTTGGGAGGCCAGGTCCTCTTTGCCTTCTCCCTGACCCCTCTTCCTGAGCAGGAAGGTCTCTGGTCTCTGGTCTTCCTAGATCTTTCTGGAAAGCAGATGGTCTCTTTCAAAAGAAAGGCAGTGTGGGTTACTGAGGTTACTCTCTTTTCCTATCTTCAAGGCCTCTAAGATACAAGTGAATTCTAGATGTTGCCTATGCTGGTTACTAGTTTTATTTCAACTTGACTCAAACTAGGGTTATCTGAGAGGAGAGAATGGCTCCATAAGATCCTGCTATAGACAAGCCTATAGGACATTTTCTTAATTCATGAACCTAGGAACCATCCTGGGCTGGTGGTCTTGGGTTCTATAAGAAATCAGGATGAGCAAGCCAGTAAGCAGCACCCCTCTGTGTCTCTGCATCAGCTCCTGCTTCCAGATTCCTGCCCTGTTTGAGTTTTGAGTTTCCTTCCTGACTTCCTTCGATGATAGACTAGGTTGTAGAAGTGTATGTAACCCCAAAACAAACAAACAAACAAACCCAACCCTTTTCTTCCCAAGTTGCCTCTGGCCACAGTGTTTCATCACAGCAATAGAAATCCTAAATACGAGAGTGCCCATGTCCCAGACCCTCAGTTGATCCCAGAGCCCTGTTCAAAGCCCACCTTGGGTTTTCCATGTCTGTAGAACAGCATCACAGACTAGACTTTCTGAAGCAGCGGTTCTCAGCCTTCCTAATGCTGTGACCCTTTAATAACAGTCCCTCATGTTGTGGTGACCCCCAACCACAAAATTCTTTTGTTGCTTCTTCAAAACTGCAATTTGCTACTGTTATGAATCATAATATAAATACCTGCTTTGCAGTATATCTGATATATGGTCCCTGTGGGAATCGTGACCCACAGGTTGGATGAGAACCACCGTTCAAAAATTTGGGGTCCTTAGTCTCCAAGGAGGATCTGACAGAGACCATAGTAATGCTGCTCCCACCTTGGCCTCACTAACTCTGTGTGGCCCTCTTGGCCTACTATAGAACAATTTGCCAATTCCAACCCAACCCCCTGGAAAAGGAAATGCCTGGCAGTACCCAAAATAACTGGTGAGAACAGTTACCCTGGGATCTGGCTGTAGGAGAGGATCCTTCACAGCCCAGAATATTGGCCCTCCATGAAGCTGAGAGGCAGAAGGGGGTCCTGCTAGCCTTCCTTAGACCTGCTGCATAGGCACATCAGAAAAAGAGGCTGAAATCTTGGCTTTTGGTCTGCTTGTCCTCACTCTCAATAGCAAGTTCATCTTTCCTATTGCTGCCAGTATTAAATCAAGTGTGCATGTCTGTGTGTCTGTGTGTGTCTAAGAATCTGTATGCACCCGTGTGTGTATGTGCTCCTGTGTCCCTGTGTTTGCTTATGTGTGTGAGAGAGCATGCATGACTGTCTATGTGTCTGTGCATGCACATATCTGTTTGTCTGTTTCTCTGTGTGGCTGTGTATGCACCAAGAAACTGTGTACCTGTGTGTATGTGTGTGACTGTGTCTCTCTCTGTGTGTGTGTGTGTGTGTGTGTGTGTGTGTGTGTGTGTGTCCACCCCTGTGTGTGAGGAGGGACAGTGGAGAGTCTGAAAGTTTTCTTTTCTCCTTTCCCCTTTGGAAGTTCCCACTCTGGTGACCACAACTTCCTATGTCTGGTTCCTGTCCTTCAAACCAAAGGTCTGTGCTTTTCCCCAGAGGTGTTTGCCTCCTGCCACAAGGTTCAAGCTGTACTCACTCAGTCCCTGAGTAAAAGAAAAGAAAGAAAGAAAGAAAAGAAAAGAAAAAAGCCACAGAGTTCCAGAATTTACCTTATGCAGCTGCCCCTGCCCCCAAGGCCCTAGACTCACAGCTCTCTGCTCCACAGCACCCCCAGTTCTGTTTTATATTGTGCATAGGTTTTTTTGTTTGTTTTCTGTCCAGTAGTGTGGCAAGATCTTTCAAAACCTTCCTGGGAAGCAAAACCAACAATTGCCTGTACCATTTTAGAACTGCCCTGGGTGTGACCCTCACATCCTTTGAGTCACAGCTGAGCAAAACATGTGGTTCTGAAAGTCGGTGGGTTCCTAGCAGAGAACTTGGGAAACAAATGTCTGTCTTCCACAGGACAGACAGCAGCACGCAAAGAGCTAGAAAGGCATGGGGCTCACCTGTGAGGGATGAGACTGTCTACTAGAAAGAGAAGGGAGGCAGAGAAACAAGGAAGATGGAAGGCAGGGAGGGAGAGAGGGAAGGAAAGAGCCAAGGCCTTTTCAGTTCCTGAAA
Source organism: Lophiomys imhausi (assembly GCA_907164525.1). Lineage (NCBI taxonomy): Eukaryota > Metazoa > Chordata > Mammalia > Rodentia > Muridae > Lophiomys > Lophiomys imhausi. Next base: position 951,264 of record CAJQZJ010034231.1, read on the forward strand.
AAAATGTCAGTTCCTGCTGTTACGCCTAGGCCCTGGCCACCCATTAGATTTTCCATGCCTCCTGATCTTCTCTGGGGTGAGGAGGGGACACTTTGCATACATGAGCACCTGGCACTCCTGTGGGGAATCCAGCCCTTCCCTTCCCAGTCCTGGCTTGCACCAGAACTACGTTTCCATCCTCTCAGCCTTGCCTAAGGGCTCAGCTGTCCATGAAACAGCAAGAAAGGATTTTCCTGTGGCCTCTGGAATCATGAGGGAGCCCCTAGTGGGATAAACACGAGGTATATTCCACCGTGGCAAAATCACCCCTCCCTACCCTGCTTCCTGATTCTTCCTTGTCATCTCTATAATCTGGACTGACTTGTACCCATGTCCTCTTTCAATTATTCTTAGTAAGGCAGGGCTGATTTTAGTGTGTGTGTGTGTGTGTGTGTGTGTGTGTGTGTGTGTGTGTGTGAAGTGCTCACTTGACAACCATAAGATCTGAGTTCAGATCTCCAACACCCATGTAAAATCCTGGCATGGCAGCATGTGTCTGTAATCACAGGGTTGAGGATCCCCAGGCCTCACTGGCCAGATAGTAAACTAAACTCTAGATTCAGTGAAAGATTCTACCTCTACATATAAGATAGAACATAATAGAAAGACATAACTCATGTGGGCGTATGGCCTCTACTTGTGTATACCACAGAGAGAGGGGAAAAGGTAGAGGGGGAGAACCTAATAGGACAGTGAGAGCAGTCCAGGAACTCAACACAGACACTTACAGACCAAAGAGGATCTGAGCGTCAGGGAATGGTGAGTGTACAACAGGTATGGGGAAGACCAGGCTGGCCTGAACCGGGAGAGCTGGAAGAGCCCCAGGCCAGAGACAGCAACAAGAGAACTGTTGGGCAGGGTCCTCTCCTTACACTGAATCAACCAGTCAGGTTCCACCTGCAGGGGCTCCCAGCCCCATCTCCACAGACAATTATGCGAGCATTGATAAAAAGCCATCTGTCACTCATAAAGTGTGATGCTGTCTTTTTTTCAAGCCCGTAAGCAGCCTGGGGATGCTTTTCAAACCCTGAATAAAGACCTTGTATGCACCTTTCAGCATAAATGCAACTGTGGACAGCTGTTTGCACAGTAGGTGTGAAGTCACTTCATGTCTGGACTTCTCTGTGTTCATAGTCTACACTCTCTGCAGAGACTGCCGGGACACAGAACTCCTCCATTCGAGCTATCTTAGCACCTTTCTGAACACAGACTGGAACCATGAACTCCAGAGCCAATGCCTGTCACTCAACAGGGTCCAACTCTGTCTCCTCAAAGCTCCTGAAAATGGTCATTCCAGCCACCTGTCCCATGTGCCAACTTCCTGGTGACCCTGTTGCTAAGGAAAATCCTAAACACACCCAATTGCTTCACTGTAACTGAAACACCCAAAAGGCTGTAAGCAGTTACTTCACTTCTCCAGAGAGTATTTTCTCTTCATGATCAGGGCAAAGTGACCTTCCACTGTCTTCCCTGTTCTCTGGGCAAAGGTGTCTTTTGTATAAAGTTGACTACAGGATTGACTATTCTTAGAGAAGACTAAAAATGACCAGACAGATCCACAGCTTCCAGGAGCATAGAATCAGGAGTTAAGCTCTGTTGGGGTTAGTGGTGGACCTTTATTGTAAGCACTCAATTTTATGATTACTTTACCTTTAAATCGGTGCTTCTCAACCTGTGGGTCACACCGATCAGAAAACACATAATTCCAATGGTCTTAGGAAGTGAGATGCTGCTCAGCAGGAAAATCACAGTTATGAAGTAGCAACAAAAGTAAATTTGTGATTGGAGTTTCAAACTCCATCAGAAATATGTGTTTTCTGATTATCACAACCCGCAGGTTGAAAACCACTGCTTTAAATAAACTAAGATTTTGGGGACCAAGACAGTTTAACCCCCTAATTGACAGCTGTCACACTCATCCTGGTGCTTAGCCGATTTGAGTGGAGGACTGTCAGCCAAGAAGTCAGCTGAATTGTCTCATGGCAGTCCAGTTGCTATTAACACTGCACAAACGTACACACACACACACACACACACACACACACACACACACACGCATCCTGAGGAAACTGCACAGTGGCTACAGCTACTTGCTGCCAAAGCTGCTCTAGAAATATGTCTTGGCCACACTTTTTTCAAACAGCTTGTACTTGGCTTTTGACATTACAAACAAGAAGAACTAAGGAGAATAATTTCAGAGCACTTTTTTTAATTGGTCATCGGCTATTCTTTGGGGAGAGGGTTGTTTATAAAAATATGTATATATTCCTATCTTCTAGAGTCCTGGTAATCAAACCAGTCAGGAGCAGGGCCTCCTGAGGGCAAGTGGAGACTTACTGGAATTCATAAGCTGTAGAGAGCTGCGACGTGCCGCGCCTTAAAGATGGCGCTGGTCTCCGCCTTCCACCAGCCCGACGGTGAGCGCTCTCGGTGGTAAACAAGTCCATATTTGGCAAAGACCGCTGATCTGGCTTGCTTCCGCATACGTGGGCCTCTAAGATTGCACTACGTGGCTTTACTTGATTGGCTGTTCATTTAGTATTTAGCCTGTGGGTTGGGTCTGCCCGGCCTTTTTCGGAAGACTGTTTTCAAGGGACCTGAATAAACTGCAGGAGAAGAGCTTTTGTGAGTTGCGTCATTTCTTGCCGGTCGAGAGGGACGCGACAAGTGGTGGCCCGTACGGGGAACCAGAAAAGACTCAGAACTCTTGCAGTCAGGGGCAGTGCACTGGTAAGTTCCCGGGATAAATTGGGACAATAAAGTTTCGCGGAAATTGCGAACTAAAGGTAAAGTTTCGCGGGAAGTTGCGAACTAAAGGTAAAGTTTTGCGGAAATTGCGAACTATAAGGACCTCGGTAAAGAGGCAATAAGGTCTCCGGGAGGGAGCAATAAGGACCTCGGTAAAGAGGCAATAAGGTCTCCGG
>CAJQZJ010034231.1:954236-984883 GCA_907164525.1 Lophiomys imhausi
CTTTTGTGAGTTGCGTCATTTCTTGCCGGTCGAGAGGGACGCGACAATAAGCACATGTGGCTGATCTCAAAGCCTCAGGTGTGTTCTGCTGCTACCTAAGGATTCAATCTTGTCACCCGTGACAAAGGCAGGTGGCATCCACTTCCACTTTGAGGGTGCCATTGGTCTATCTGCCCTCAGAAGTGCAAATGCCATCTGATCATGTCTCATTTCTTTTATACCTGTGTATTTGTATTTAGTTACTATTTTTACTGCCCAAGGACCCCTGTGCTATTGGCAACCACTCTCATTCCACCCCATCTCAGCAAGGGCACTAACAGATGAACAAGCTGGCATCCAACACAGCCTGGCACACAGTGTCACCAGCCCTCATTCTTCTTGTAAGGATGTTAAGAAATTACTAAGGTTTTGCATATAACCATCCTTCTAGTAAGTTCAGTGGAAAATGAACAAAGGTTATGACAGGAGGTGCGGAGGGCGGGTTCAGGGAGGTGCCAGCCAGGGGCTACTGAGGGAAATGGCATCTCTGAGCCGTGTTCTCAGTGTCCTTGTGTGAGGCCAGGGGCTGGAGCCTACAAAAGGCTGGCAGAATTCTTCACGCAAGCCACACCTGCTTCCCCTGCAAGCCCCACTACCCCTCGAAGTAGGAAGATACATGGGTTTTAACCCTGGTATTCAGGCACTATCAGGGAGAGGAAGTAGACATCACAAGGCTCCTCAGTGAGTCACCAGCCGATTTCTCTACTCAAATCCTCGTGCTGGATCACGAGGCATCCCATCCTCAGCTTCTGAGCACTGCAGACACGGGGTGGCCCCGTGACACCCCATGCACACCCCCTCTGTCATCCACATGTGGGCTCTAGTTTCCTTCCCAGACAGCAACTACAGCCAGGCATGTTGAAGCCTGGAGAATCCCTCCTCCCATATAGATGGATGACTGGGCCACTCTATGCACAGAATAGCCCTTGTGAGGTAAAGTGACTGTGACTCTCAGCCCACTGGGAATGGACAGATGTGGAAGATTAGAACCTACTATGGAACTGACCTTGAAGGCTCTGAGGGAGCCACTCCAGAATGCTGTCTTTATTTCACAGCCACACCCCCAGATTCTGTGCAGCTTGGGCGACTATGAGATTCAATGCATTACAGAATCAGGCTCGTCCTAGGCTGGCCCACCAAAAGTGGCAGAGAAGGGCTGAGAAGGCCTGGGAGGTCTCCTTACCTTCCTCCAGATCTTCCCTAGTTGTGTCCCTGCTCCCTCCTCTTTCCCCACTTGCTCTCTCTCTTTCTCTGGCATGCCTCTCTGTTAGTTAATATTGCGCATCAACCTGGCAGCACCTAGAATCACCTAGGAAACAAGCCTTTGTCTGTAAGGAGGTTTCTAGATTGGGTAATTAAGGTCTACCCTGAATGTAGGAGGCACCATTCTGTCCTTAGCTCTTATTGCCAATTTTAACATAGCCTAAAGTCTCCTGAAAGGAAAGCCTCAAACAAGGAATTGCCTAGATCAGATTGACCTGTGGTCCTGTCTGTGGGGCATTGCCCTAATTATGAACTGATGAAGGAGGGCCCAGTTCACTGTGGGAGGCACCATCCCTAGGCAGGTGGGCTGTGGCTGTAAAAGAAAGCTAATTAAACTTGAGTGAGGGAGTGAGCCAGAGACCCAGCTCACAAGCAGCATCCTCCATGATTCCCGCTGCACTTCCTTAGCTGTGAGGAAGTTCCCTGGTCAGACCGAATGCAGTGCAGACTGTCAAGCAGGCCCATCTTCAGGTTCCTGCACTGAGTTCCTGCTCTGATTTCCTTCAACGGAAGGACTAAAATCTGCAAGTTTGCAATGAGATACACCTTTTCATCCTGGAACTTGTTTTTGGTCAGAGTGTTTTATCATAGCAACAGAAAGCAAACCAGAACAAGGGTCCTAGACTGCATAAAAAGAAGAAAGTGATCAGAGGACCAACATCTCCCTTGCTCTGCTTCCTGTGCATCCCGTGTAACCAGCTGCCCTACACTCCTGCCACTACACCTTCTCTGCCATGATGGATCATACCCTGAGTGGAAATCAAGACTTCCTTAAGCGTTTTTTGTTTTGTTTTTACTTTTTTTTCTTTTTGTTTTGTGAATTTCAAATCATATACCCTATTCCCTCTCATCTCCCACCTCCCTTCAGACTCCCCCCCACCCTTTAAACCTCTCCCAACATAAAAAAAAAATACTCATTGTGGAAGCTGTAGTGTGTCACAGTGTGTCCCACAATATTCCTGTTTGTCTACACTTTTTTTGTTTGAGAATGTTCATTGTAATGACTCCTTGGTCTGGAAAGAGGCTTCTGATTTCTGCTACTTTTGTCAATACTGGAGCCTCACTGGGTCTCCTCTCAGATACATTGTTGTTGTCCTGTGTCATGGAGATCCTGAGGCTTTGGGTCTGTGGAACTGGTCTCTTCATGCACTCCAACAGTTTATCCATGGGGTGAGCCAACTCAAAGCCCAAGTTCTGGGCCTGCAACTCTCACATCCAGGGCCAGTTCTACTGTGCTACCCAGGTAAGGCGCAGGGCCTGCTCTGCAAAGTGCTGTAACATGTGAGGGACTGGGGCCAGCTCTTCTGCTCTCATGACCCCATCAAGACCAGATCTCCTATCTGCCACTGGTGGTGAAAGCAAAAGGCAAGGAAAGGGATCTCTCCCTCACCAACACCACCATAAAGCAGACAAAAGGTAGGGCTGGCTCTCCCACATGCACACCTTCAGGGATGGCTCACTCACAACCCCACATACAGGTCCAGACAGGATTATTCTAGTCTCTGGCTTTCTTCTCGTCCTGGGAGCCCATCTAGTGCTTGCCTGGTGCTGGACTGGTTGTCATCACAGGCTATCTCCCTGTCCGGGGCCCCATGGCACCAAACTGATGTTGGTCTCTGGCTTGCTTGTTTCCAGGAATGTTAGGTTACTATTCATTCAGATGTTCATAGGTCAGAACACTGAATGTTGACATAACCTCTCTCCTCTCTGCCACCTACTGATGCACATGTGACACAGAAGCCACACCTGCAATACCTCTAGAGGCAGACCTTAAGTATTTTTATTGGCCATTGTGTTGCAGCAACAGGAAAAACAACTCACACCCCACTTTTTTCAGTCAGCCTGCTTTCCTAAACTCTGTCTTCCAGAAATCTTTTGGCATTTTCTAAAAGCTGTAACATTTTTTTTCATCCATATAGTGATAAACTACTCCCTAGGATCACTACAAAGGGCAAGTTCCATCACCCCTGAGCCTGAGCCTGCTTCCCATGCACAGCTCTTAGTAGCAAAGTGCTATTCCAACATTTACTGTAGGGAACTGCTGCCACCTCTAAAGTGTGCCTCAAACGAGTGAAGCCTCTTTCTGCATACTGCCTGGGTGGGGGCTCTGATGGCCTTTCTGTAATAGAGTCCTAGGGTAGAATCACGGAGCCAATGGCTGCATGCATGTTCGTGTGCATGTGCAGGTGTGTACGTGTGTACATTCATGTATGTGTGTATGTGCATGCATGTGTGCATGCATGCATGCGTAATGTGTATGTGAGAGAGAGAGAGAATTTTCAAGCTACAAAAGTTGCAAGTACCAAGCAGTGATTTTTTTTTCCTTTCTGACAGTACCAACTGATTGGGTTTGATTTATATGTATATTGACTTTGGGTTTGTTTGTTTGTTTTTTGAGGCAAAATCTCACTATATAGTTCAGACTGGCCTCAAACACATTATATAGCCAAGAAAGACCTTGAACTGCAAATCCTCCTGTCTCAAACTCTCAAATGCTGTGATGAGAAGCTTGTGCCACCATTTCTGGCTTCAACAGCTACAGACACCCGGCCTATGACTGGTACGCACTTCAGTTAGTACTTATTTTTCACAAGCTAGAACACACCGTTCTATTCTGCTTTCTGTTGCTGTGATAACACACAATGACCAAAAGCAACTTGGAGAAGAAAGGGTTTGTTTGATTGACACTTCCACATTCTAGACCTAAGTCTGGAGCAAGCCCTATGATTGCTCCTCTTGTCTCTGCCTCCACAGTGCTGAGGTTACAGGTGCTATAACCTCAACTGGTTTTCTATGTAGGTGCTGAGGATCGGAACTCTAGCCTTCATGGTTGAACAACAAGTGCTTTTTCCCACTGAACCATCTCACAGCCGCATGTCTGGCTCCTCTCTCTCTCTCTCTCTCTCTCTCTCTCTCTCTCTCTCTCTCTCTGTGGTTCATGGCCTTGTCTGGTCTCTCATGATCGCACATGGTGGACTGGTCAGCTGTTTGGCAGAATCTCCTTCTATGTGGACCTGATGACTCCTCATGAAGTGTCAGCCAGGAGCATTGCAGAAGAAGCCCGGCATCTTCTCCATGTTCCATCGGGTACCATATAGTCAGTGGTTCTACTATGTTGTGCTCTGCTGACCAGCGCCATGGTGATGCCCACCATTCTTCCCACTGCCCTCTTTGCACTCAGTGTTCAGAGACAGAGTTCTTTGGCAGGATCTAAATAGTCTCTTCCTTGTTGTACTTCAACTGAGACATTTCTCTGTTTGGATGGCTTCTGTCCCACTCAGTTCTCTACTGCTTTTAATTTGATATTTGGATTGTCCTGATGCGGCTTTAGGGTCCTCTCATGATGGCTTGTGTGTCATTTGACTTTTCCATCATTCTTTGAGCATGCCATTAACCACCTTAGCATGTGTATGTGTGTGGTGTACATGCATGTATATGTGTTCCCATGTGTGTGGATATGTGTAAACGTGTATGAATGCATGTGGAAGCACAAAGCTCAGGTTCTCTACCTTATTCATTGAGTCAGTGTCTCAAATGAATCCAGAGCTTGCTGGTGTGTCTAGCTAGCCAGCTTGCCCCAAGTACTCTCTAATTCTGCCTCCCAGCCCTGGACTTACTGTGAGACTCCATGTCATGTGGCCCTTCTGTGAGTCTGGGGATCTGAACTCAGGTCCTCACAATTGTGCAGCAAGTGCTTTATCAACTGAGCCATCCTTCCAGCCCTCTACAGAGATTCATCACACTGCTTCTTTGATGCCCTGTTCACTCCATAGAAGCTCACTCTTATGTGAGTCCATATGGCTGCCCCACTTCCTGGTGGAAGCTCCACACTGATATGTGATCCCCTCAGCTCCAACACCCATCTCTGTGACTCTTCCCACTGCTGTTTAGAGGGCCACCTTTCTCAGCCCCGTGCAACAGGATTAGCTCTGAATTGCTAGGAAGAAAATACAAGAGGACAGCAGAGGTGGGACATCACAACAACCTCCATTATTTCCTGAAGGCTGGTACATGTCCTACCACTGCATCACTTCTGCCCTCACCCTTTAAAAGGGTCTTAAGGGCTGGGAATGTGGCTCAGTGGGCAGAATGTTAACCTAGCATACATGAAGCCCTGGGTTCCATTCCCAGCACCACATAAACCAGGCATGGTGGTACACACCTGGAATCCCAGCACTCTGGAGGTAGAGGAAGTGTGATCAGAAGGTCAAGTTAGCTACATAGTGAGTTCAAGGACAGCCTGGGATAGAGGAGAGTGTCTCAAAAAAAAAAAAACTTAAAACTATAGCTTCTTGTTTATATTTGCTTTAGTCAATAAATGATACTGAATATTTTCCTTGTTTTAATGATGATTTTTTTCTTTTTGTGCATTTTGCCCATGTTTCAATAGAAATGGAAATAATTATTTCCAAAAAATTCTTACATAGATGGGGTATACTAGTGCAGTTAAATTTTTGTAATTACCCCTCTCCTTTGTTTTTTATCTTAATTTATAATGTCATTATCAACTCAAGTCTGTTTTTCTGTTTTCTCACATATTCTTCTAAAAATGTCAGTGGAAGACATTATCCTGTTTTATGTTCCTAGACTTTTTTGAGTGTATGTGTGTATGTGTGTGCACACATCTACATGTTTGTGTTCATGCATGCGTGTGCTCACATGTGTGTATACATGTGTGTATATGTGTGTATGGGTGTATATGGGTGCATATGTGTGTATATGTGTTCATGCATGTGTGTGTATGTATATTTATGCATGTGTATGTGCAGATGTGCTCATCTGTGCATGCAGATGTGGAGGCCAGAAGTTAACTTCAGATGTCTTTCTCGTCACTAGTCACCTTTTTTTTTCTTTCCAGTTAGGGTCTCCCTTTGAACCTAGCTAGATTTTGCTGTTTCAGCTAGAATATGTAGTCAACGAATTCCCAGGACCCGCCTGTCTTTACCCTCAAGCCACCTAGCACTGGAATTACAGGCACATGCTGCCACATCTGGCTTTGCGTGGGTGCGAAGGATCTGAACTCAGGTCCTCACGCTTGCACAGCAAGTGTTTTACCTACCAAGCCATCTCCCCAATCCTCTCTCACTGCTCTGGGTTTTCTGTTTTGTACTTTGAGACAGGGTGTCATGGAGCCCAGATTGGCCTCAAACTAAAAGGTAGCCAAGGATGGCTTTGAACTCCTGATCCTCCTGCCTCCACCTCTGTAGTGCTGAGGGGATAGGTATGCACCACCAGGCATGAACTCTTAGTCTTTATGATATTATTTTCCACTCAAAACTACTTGGGATTCATTAAGAGAGAAAATGATTTCTGCACAATGTCTTGATCTCATCTCAGTGATTGAATCGATCTGTACTAACTGATGTCAACATACTCATAAACTAGAGGCGCACATGAGACTACCGTGGTCTGTGTTTGTTCAATGATGTTACTGATGAGTCTCACAGTGGTATCTCCTTGCCACATGACAGTCTCATGCTGTAGTTCATGTCTGAAAAGGGACAACTCTCCCAGCTGTTCCCCAGCACTGCTTATAACTCTGGGTGGTCCATTGCAATGCAGCTATGAACCTCTAAACCCTGTCAGATCTCAATTACTTCCTGCTGGGTCTCCAGTCTTCCCTCAGGAGGGCGTGACTGTCTCCAAACAAAGGCCCAGCTTTTCCTTCGAGGTTCATTCCTGGGCCATTGCTAGAATTAGGCCTGCATTTGTCTCTGTCTCAACGGCATTTGCATCACTAAAAGACATAAAAATCCCACCCAGTGTTAGTCAAGAAGGTAACAACTCTGCCAGGAAGGCAGCAGCTAGCTGCATGATCTCCTGGGCTGTCTGTCTGTCATAGAAGACTGTGTATTCAAGTCCTTAGCTGTCTTCCAGCACAGAGCAGGCTTGAACTATGCAAAATCCATGGGGTAGCAGGTACCCCCTTCCTTGATGGGGTTGAGACCAAGTGGCCTTGTTGGAGGGAAACATGTCCGCTTCCAACCACAACCACCTCTCTTCTCCACCTCCATACCCCAGAAGTCCTGAGATCATGGACAAGCATGGATACAAGACTGAACTGACCCAGGAGAGACACACCCAGTGTCCCCAGGTGACCTAGTGCCTCTGTGGACCAAGCAGGAAGTGTTGTTGACTGGCCACCCAGCCACCCACAGCCATCTGCTCAGCTCCCTGGAAACACCCCTGTGGTCTCGGCAAATTACTCAGCAGTTCTCAGCTTCCTGTGGGGTGAGCCTGGTTTGTGTCTCCTTTTGCTTTGTTTGTTTGCTTTTTATATGTGTTTCAAAATTTCAAGTGGTGCAGTGAAGAGGCATTGGAGGGACAGAACTGAGCATTACCAGCCAGTAAAGTGACCATCCACCAAGGCTAGGGTTTTTTCCCCCAGGTTTCCTGTGGTGATTAGATTAACCCCCAACTGAGGTACAAAGTTGGAGTCCACTTAATCCCATTTTAGTGATTAGAGATGGGGCCTTGGGAATTGAACAGGATTTGATGATGTCATTGGGGGGAGCCTTCCTCAGGCATGAATCCCCCTGGTTTTATAGGGACAGAGAGAGACTGAAGGCACATACATGCATACACACATGCTTCCACACAGGGTGTTTTTGCACCATTTGACCATGTGCATCACCTGGGGACTCCACAATGACACCAGGAAATGCCATTCTCAATCTTGAAACAAAGCCAGGACCAAAATAAACCTATTTGTTGAATTTCCATTCATTCATTTATTCATCCATTTGTTTTTGAGACAGGGTTTCTTGTAATCCAGGTGATCCTCAAATTCGATATAAATGGAAGAATAACCTTGAACTGCTGATTTCCTTGCCTCCACTTCCTGAATGTTGGGATTAACCACCACACCTGATTTATGTTGTGATGAGAATAGAAGCCAGGTCTTTGTGTATGTTAGGTGAGCAGTCAGCCAACTGAGCTGGTAAACCTGTTTTCACTGAATCCTATTCAATCTGTGGACAACAGAAATGGGACTCATGCCCCTTCTCCAGCTGACAATTTGCAGGGAGCCTTAAGAACAACTGGGCTACCAACCATGTCTCTTTGACCCGTAACTTAAACCAAATCCTGGCTCGAAACACCCTTTCATCTTCTGGAAGCCACGCCTTGCTCAGTAGCAAAGCTGGACGCCATTCTGTGTCTGCCACAAACTGCAGTCTCTTCTTCACCTCTGGGGATGAGCACAGACCAATTGCCCTTTGTCTCTGGCTTCTCCTTACTGGCCACAAAGGGACCTACTTCTCCTGGCCTGAGCAACAAGGTCCCAGGGCATTACTAGGCCCCAGGGATACTGCTCTATTTCTAGAGAGAGCTCACCTGCCTCAGTTAACTCAATATAGTAACTTCTTCACAAACATGGCCAGAGGCTTATCTTTTAGGTGATTCTAGATAGTGTCAAACTGGCATTCAATAGTGTACTGTCAAGGTTATCTAGAGACACACACCTGATAGGGTAGATATATGGGATTTATTAAAGTGCCTTACAAGCTGTGGTCCAGCTAGTCCAACAATGGCTATTACCAATGGGAGGCCTAAGAATCCAGTAGTTGTTCAGTCCATGAGGCCGAATGTCTCAGCTGATCTTCAGTATACATCGGAATCCTGGAGAAGTGAGCACTAATGCCAGGGAAGGAGTGAACTTGCCCGCAAGGGTGAGGGCAAGTAGGCAAAGAGCAAAAGCTTCCTTCTTCCAAGTCCTTTGTATAGGCTGCCAGCGGAAGGTGTAGCCCAGATTTAAGGTCGATCTTCCCACCCCAAAAGATCCAGAATAAAAGTGGATCTTCCTACTTCAAGTGACTGAATTAAGAAAAATACCTCATGGATGTGCCCAGCTACTTGGTTTTAAGTTCATTCCAGATATAGTCAAGTACATCTGGAATTTTTGCTGGCAGCCAAGAATAGCCACCACAAACAGTAGGCATCCTCTTCTTTGTATAAAGGGGAGACCACGGGTTATCTTCAGCCCAGCACCCACTTTCAATGTTGAGTATGCTGGGTAAGTTGCCATGCACACACACACACACACACACATCAAGTTGCTGTTGGATCACCTGCTCACACCCACCCTCCAGAGGTGGAACGCCTTAGTGGATGAGGCAGAGTTGAACATCCAGACAACAGAACAGGGACTTCGGATGTAGCACAGCTGGTGGAGTGCTCACATAGTAATCCCATCCCTCAAGAGGTAGAGGCAGGAAGATCAGGAGTTCAAGGCCATTCTGCACTACATTAGACCGTTCTGCACTACATTAGACCCTGTCTCAACAAAACTTACTATAGGGAAAGAGTTTTAGGCAGTTAGCTGGTTGATGTCACATAAATATTCTAGAGTTGCTTGGAACAGAGACATGATCCTCTCTCCAGGACTCGCAGATATTGTCAGATGGAAGCTCCCACCCTCCAACTGATCCTTCAGGGACAGTGGCTCCTGGAACCCTGAGAAGTTCCATGGTTAGGCTCCGTGGAAGGGTGTCTATTCTAGACTCATGTCCATGCTGGTTCATTTCCTCCAAAGGAAATCATCACTGTCACCATGTTCACAGTATAAAAGTGTGATTGAAAAGTTGTTTATTTGCATTATTCGGACAGACAGGTCCAGCCTTGTATCTGCCCCAGAGAAGCCTGGGCTTCAGAGCACAGCAAACTGGAAGAACACGAGGCTCATCGCTGACTTCTGCTTCCCTTCTTGCTCTTCCCAGATCCCTGGAGAGCTGGAGAGATGGCTCAGTTGGCAAACTGCTTGCTGTGCAAGTGTGAGGATCTGTGTGTGATCCTTAGCCCTTATGTAAAACAAACAAACCAAACCCATGCCAGACATTGCATCCCTATTACCCCAGTGCTGGGGGTTGGGTGAAGACAAGAAGATCCTAGCCAGCTACTCTAGACAATCCCCAGGCCTACTGACAGACTTTGTGTCTCAAAGTGGGGAGAACAAGGAAAACTGAGAAGACAGAAAAAATTATGAGGACACAGGAAGGGAAAGGAACCCTTTACACTGGAATCTGATTGAAGCCTGCTGCCAACTGAAAAGCAAGAATTCTAACACATCTGGCATTTGCCATAAAGGTGGCTGACATAAAGAAACATTCCTTTCATGTACATATGTATTATACACACACATATACACATACACACACATGCATATATTCATATATAAGTGAATGACCTTGAGTAGGCTCTTATTCCTATCCCCAGACACTTTATCAGCTGTAATTCTACCATGTGACCCCCAGGAGTCACCCTGTGATCTAATTTAGAGTCCTTAGTAACCCTTTAAAAACAGTAACTTTAAACCCCACCGAAATCCTATATATGATTATTGTACAGTAGTTAGTGCAAATCTCTTTTAAGAAGCCCACACCAGTGCTCTCAAGTGTGAGGGCCTCTCTTTCTCTTAACCATTGTTCTTAAATCATTACTAAAACATATTTTCTAAACCCCAATCCTGTTTCATAAACTGGCTAGACCTGTAATTCTTCATCAAAGCCATGAATCCCAGTGTGGCCTGAGTTGATGTCCTCGTCTTAGATATGGTTGCTATATGCCATGACCAGAGCAACGTGGGGAGGACAGTCTATTCGGTTTACTCTTCCACATCACTGTTCATCATCAAAGGAAGTCAGAACAGGAACTCAAGCAGGACAGGAACTTGGAGGCAGAAGCTGATGCAGAGGCCATGGAGGGGTGCTTTGCTCTTTGTGGCTTTGTTCTTATAGAACCCAGGACCACCAGCCCAGAAATGGCATCACCCACCTTGGGCTGGGCCCTTTCCCATCAATTTAAAATTAAGAAAATGCCTTACAGTCGGATCTTAATGAAGCATTTTTTTTTCAATTGAGTTTCCCTCTTTCAGATGACTCTAGCTTGTATCAAGTTGACATAAAACTAGCCAGAACAGTCCTTAAAAATCTAGATAATACTCCTCAGGCTGCTGAGAGTAACAGTGGGCAACTGTACCTCTTGCCTCTGCACCCTTATCCCCAAAAAGACACTGACAGAGAGACTGGGAGAGGTATTTTTCTCTCTTGCTGCACAGTGCAGATGGTAAAAGGTCAGCCACTTTCTCTCAGGAGCCTACAGGGCTGCTCCCAGCAACCCACTGTGCTTTTCTGAGGCCTGCCTAGGACAGTTCAAACCCAGATTTGCAGTGCTGATCTGGAAGTTCTCTGAAATGCACAGGGCCATAGAGTAAAGAGCAGCTGACTACTGTTCAGTTATCCTGGTAGTTGTTATATGACTGAAAGCCAGGCTCTCAGGCCCTCAATGGTTCCGACTGATCTGATCCCATGGAGCAGAGGGTGATGCTAGGAGTTAGGGTTCTGAGCCTTCTCTGAATCCTGGTAGAATTTTTAGGGTCACTTATATATACTATTATATCATCTGCAAATAAACAGTTTGATTTCTCCCTTTCCAATTTGTTTCCCTTTGAGCTCCTAAAATTGTCTTATTGCTCTAGTGAAGACTTCAAGAACTATGTTGAATAATATGAAGAGTAGACAGTCTTGTCTTGTTCCTGATTTTAGTGGAAATCCTTTCTGTTTTCCTACATTGAAGTTGATATGGACTCTGGGCTTAATAAATTGCCCTTTATTAAGCTGAGGTATGTTCCTTGTATCCCAAATCTCTCCTGGACCTTTATCTTTATGAAGGGGATGTTGGGTTTTGTCAAAGGCCTTTTCTGCATCTAGTGAGATGATCGTGTGCTTTTTATCTTTCATCCTGGTTATTTAGTGGATTATGTTTCTTGATTTATATATGTTGAACCATCCCTGCATATTTGGGATGAAGCCTACCTGATCATGATAGGTGATGTTTTTGGTTTTGTTTTTCTTGGATTCAGTTTGTATTTCACTGAGTATTTTTGCATCAATGTCCATGAGGGAAACTGGTCTGCAATTCTTTTTTTTTTTTTTAAAGATTTTTTTTTTTTTTTTTTTTTTTTTGGTTTTTCAAGACAGGGTTTCTCTGTATAACAGCTCTGGCTGTCCTAGACTCGCTTTGTAGACCAGGCTGGCCTCGAACTCACAGAGATCCGCCTACCTCTGCCTCCCAAGTGCTGGGATTAAAGGCGTGCGCCACCAACGCCCGGCTAAAGATTTATTTATTATGTATACAGTGTTCTGTTTGCAGGTATATCTGCAGGCCAGAAGAGGGCACCAGATTTCATTATGGATGGTTGTGAGCCACCATGTGGTTGCTGGGAATTGAACTCATGACCTCTGGAAGAGCAGCCAGTGCTCTTAACCGCTGAGCCATCTCTCCAGCCCCATGGTCTGTAATTCTTTGTTGGTTCTTTATATGGTTTAGGTATCAGGGTAACTGTGGCCTCACAAAACGAATTGGGTAATGTTCCTTCTGTTTCTATTTTGTGGAATAATTTGAGGAGTATTGATATTAACTCTTCTTTGAAAGTCTGGTAGAATTTTGCACTAAAACCACCTGGCCCTGGACTTTGGGGGAGGGGATTTTTAATTACTGCTTCTGTTTCACTAGGGTTTATAGGTCTCTTTAAAGTGCTTATCTGATCTTGATTTAACTTTGGTAGGTGCTATGTATTGAGAAAATTATCCATTTCTTTTAGATTTTCTAATTTGGTGGAACACAGGTTTTTGAAGTATGTTCTCATGATTCTCCGATTTCCTTGATATATGTTGTTATGTCCCCCTTTTCATCCCCAATGTGGTTAATTGGATCTTCTCTCTGTGTATTTTAGTTAATTGGCTAAAAGTTTGTCAATCTCTTTGTTTCATTGATTCTTTGTATTGTTTTGTTGTCGTAGTTGTTTGTTTGTTTGTATTTTATTGACTTTCAACCCTGAGTTTGATTATTTCTTGCCATCTACTCCTTTTGGATGTGAGTCTGTCTTTTTGTTCTAGAGCTTTCAGGTGTGCTTTTAAGTTGCTAGTATAAGATCTCTCCTATTATTTTTTATGCAGGCACTAGTGCTATGAACTTGCCTCTTAGAACTACCTTCATTGTATCCCATAAGCTTAGGTATGGCTGTGTTTTCATTCTCATTTAATTTTAGAAAGTCTTTAATTTCTTTCTTAATTCCTGTCTTCACCCATTTTTCATTCAGTAGTGAACTGTTTAGTTTCCATGAGTTTATGAGCTTTCTGTTGTTATTGATATCCAGCTTTAATACATGGTGGTCAGTTAGGATGCTGGGTGTTATTTCAATTTTCTTGTATCTTTCAAGACCAGCAAATCAAAAGAGGGAAAGCACACACCACTACAAAAAAAAAAAACACAAAAAACAGGAATCAACAAACACTGCTTTCTGATAACTCACAACTGTGGCGAGCCACAACCCTAAGATGGCGCCTGGCTTAATGCCAGAAAGCTCAAGCTTAGCTGTAAACAAGCCTTACTTGGTAGCAGCTGCCTAGCCCGGTGTGCTTCCTCCTTTTGTGAGCCTGTCTTGGATCGCTAGGTGGCATGATCTGATTGGGTTTGAGTAGGCATATAAGGGCTTGGGGGAGGAGAAGCAGAGACACAAGCAAGGATTCGGAAGACTGTTTTCAAGGGACCTGAATAAACTGCTTGAGAAGAGCTTTTGCGAGTTGTGTCGTTCTTGCTGGTCGAGGTCGACGCGACACACAACATCAATGGTCTCAATTCCTCAATAACAAGACACAGAACAACAGAATGGATGTAAAACCAGGATCCAACCTTCTGCTGCATGCAAGAATCTGAGAGTCCTGACTATGCTGTAGAAAACAATTTCCAGACAGGTCAGCATGAAGTAGGTTGGAATTTATTAGGATTTGAATGCAGATTCAAGCAAGAAGGTTAATAGAAGAAGTACTCAGTGAAAGGATAAGAGACACCCAAGTGAGTCAGACTTACAAAACATATTAAGATTCTGAGGCTTTTCAAGTTAATAAATTAAATGGCACCATAGGGTGATAAAATAATGGCATCATAGGTCAGTTCCTGATGGATTGGATAGGACTATACTTGGTAACCTAAAACCCTAGGGAGCAAATGGCAACATTCATTTCGTGTGTGTGTGTGTGTGTGTGTGTGTGTGTGTGTGTGTAGGCCAGAGATACTTTGGGTGTTGTCATTCCTTGGTAAGCCATTCACCTTACTTTTTGAGACAGAGGCTGGGCTGGCTAGCTAGTAAACCCAAGGAGCCACTTGTCTCCACTCCCCCAGTGCTGGGATTAAAACCACGTGCCACCATCCTCAGATTTTTATTGTGGGTTCTGGGGATTGAACTTAGGTCCTCAGGTTTTCAAGGCAATGCTTGCCCAACTGAGCCACCTACACTCCCCAACTGCTAGCTCAAGATCTTTTCACTGTAAGCAAAAAATTTTAGTCTTTGGTTTGGTTTGGTTTGGTTTTTCAAGACAGGGTTTCTCTATGTAGTCTTTCTCTATCCAACCTTGTTATGAAACTCTCTCTGTAGACCAGGCTGGCATCAAGCTCAGAGATCCTGCAGCCTCTGCCTCCCAAATGTTGAGTTTAAAGGCATGTCCCATCACTCCCCACACCCCTCCCCAGAAGATTTCAGTCTTGTTTGTGGAATTCCCCCCCACAAAAAAATTGCAAGGTCACACCCAGGAAAGGAGTATGTCTCTACTCAAAGCTTGCATATACTAAGACCTTAAGCACCATTCACTTCTATTTAACATTTTATTCGAAAATGGCTCTAAATGAAAGGAGTACTGTCTCTGTGTGGGCAATTTCATAGCACATGTTAACTGTGCCCTGGATTCTTGATTCCTGGCTGGTGAGAAGGTTCTACCCGACTCCAAAATGAGGACTTCTTTACTCTTCTGAGTATTGGGTTTCAGACCTGGGACAAGCAGATGAGGTCCATATTTAACATACCAAAGTGGACCTGGCCTCCAGGTTCTCCCAGGATCCCTCGGTCCCTATCTATTACAGGGCCTGACTGCCATACCCCATCCTCTATGCTGAACTTTCCAGCCCAGGGACTGGGCTTCCCCTCCTGCACAGGCTCTTCCCTATATAACCCAGACATTTCATTTTGTGCTCTCTCTCTCTCTCTCTCTCTCTCTCTCTCTCCCTCCCTCCCTCCTGCTCCCTCTCTCTGTATTTTCTCTTTCCCTCCATGCACACACTCTCTCTCTCTTCCCCCTTCCCTTTGTCTCCCTCCCCATATGGACTTCCCAGTGGCCTCACTCCTTGGGACCAGTGAACCTGCCCAAGAGCTGCTTCCCAATAAACTTGCCTTTACACTTTAATTTGGCTTGAATTTGCTCATTTCATTGGGGGAGAATAACTTATCACTGAACCCTATGAATTGTATTTTCTCTGCCTTTTTATGCAGCCTCACTGTCATTAGAGAGTATGTAAAACCAGCTAAAACCGAACAGGCATTTCAGCTGCTAAAAGGCAGCAGGTTCTGACCTCCCCACACCCAGCAACTTCACCAACACCAAGTCAGCACAGAACTGCCAAGCACAGCCACCACAGAGACAAAGGAAACCAAGATGAACTGAATCCCGCATGGGAAAACGTGCAAGTGTCAACGCCTGCCCAGCACATGAAGTTGGTTTTGGTCCTTGGCTTCCATAGAAGTTCATGCCTGTCTTCAGGCCTTTCTTGAGCCTGGAGAGATGCTCAGCTTCCATCCCATCACTCCTATACATTTCTGTGATTTCCTCCAGAGTTTCTGTACGGGAAAGGAAATGCCACCATGAATTCCTTTCCTCATTTCCTGGGCTGATTTCCTCAAAGACACACATCTACAACAGTAGTTTTCAACCTGTGGGTCACAACCCCTTTGGGTTTCTGATAGTCCTCTAAGACCATCATCAGAAAGCACAGATATTTACATTATGATTCCTAACAGTACTAAAACTGTAGTTATGAAGTAGTAACAAAATAATTTTATGGTTGGGGGTCACCACAACATGAGGAGCTCTATTAAAGGACTGGAGCACTAGGAAGGCTGAGAACCCTTGAAGGTGTTGGCAATCTGTGCTGTCCTTCTCATCCAGCATAGCCGAGCTGGCATGCCTGTCCAGGGAAGCATATACCTTACCACCCACCTGGATGACATATGTGTTCTCCCTTATACACCCCCAAAGAGGCTTCATCTCCTTTTCATAAAGGTTCAGTGGGAATCAGTGGGGCTAGGGCTCAAGGCTCAGTCTCTCTGACACTGATCCATGGTCAGTGTTCATAGAATGAATGAAATCCTATGGACACCACAGATACACGAGCTGGTGTGGGGCCAGGCCCTCATCCCTCTTCCTGTAACTAAGCTTCATTTTCTGTATTTGTCACCCACAAAACCCATGGGAAGATTAAAATATGACTTCTCCCAGACAGTCCTTAAGACATGGGCTCTTCTGACTGAAGGATATTCACCAGCAACCTAGCCAGCAGCTCAGTGGGGTAGACAACTCAACAAATCAAAATAAAGCCAGAACATAGATCAAAAGGAACATGCTTCAAAGACAATAAGGGTTTAACTTGGAGCCAAACATAAGAGACTATGACCCAGAAATACAGACTCAAAATGCCCTAAATATCATGTTCCACCATGGAAACAGTTTCATGAAGTTTTTATAGGCACAGAACAAAAAGTCTTTGATCAAGGCACTTCCAAATATATTGGTAGGAATATCAGATAAGTAGGTCACAGACAAGCATGGAAGGTTCTGCTGTAGGCTTCAGACACTACTTGATGGCTCTTAGCTTTGGGATAGTTAGAAGCCAATCGTCTAAGTTAACACATCCTGAACATTTTCACTCAAATATCCACAGAAATACTGACCAGGCACAGAAACAGGCAATGAACAACTTACTAGAACTCTAAAATTGTGGAGAGTTGGAGTGTTGCAGATCTAGCCCCAGTTTTAGAGGGGTCATTTTAGTCCTTTTGAAAGCTATTCAGTTCCCACCATCTGACCTAATATACTGTGGCTGTCAAAACTTTTATAGCAGGGCATGGTGGTGCATGGGTCTGTCTTTGATCACAGCACTCACGATACAAAGGCAGACAGATCTCTGTGAGCTCGAAGCCAGCCAGGTCTACAGAACTAGTTCCAGGATAGCTAGAGCTATATAGAGCAAACCTATCTCAAAAAAATAAACAACAAAACATTTTTACAGTCTATTCTTAGCAGACCACTAGCTTCTACCAATCTAAAAGCCAAGAATGTCATCAAAATCCTATAACAGAGATTTCCCACTTCGCTATTAGCTGCCTAACTGTGGTCTTTACCAATACATGTAGTAAATGCCTTGATTTATAATTCTCTTTGTTCTGTATCTAATAAAATTCATGTAAACATTTACACAGTAGAACATGTCTCTTGGATCAAAATGAATCTGTGTTCCCTGGGCCGTCCTCATTCATATTAGGCTCAAGAATAAGTTATCTCTTATTTCTTTTGAAGTGAGGGCTGTGTTTTATGACATTCCCCTTTAATAATCTCATCACAACTCTAAAAGGGACATGATGCTTTGAGATACCCGTAAGATAAAAGCGGTAAGCTCTAAGCCGAAGCACATTGATTCCTTGGTGTTTAATAACAAAAGCCTTCACACGCAGGTACCTCCAAGGGAGGAAAGTAAGGCAAAAGCCACCAATGTGTTCCAGCTTTTAGAATCACTCACCCCAGGGAGGAATCTAATCCAGAGGGAAAGACTAACTGGATATTGGGCAGCCACCTAGGAAATTAGAAGGCATTTAATCCACCACCTATTGAGACAGATAAAAATAACTTAATGCTCCCTAAGGATATTTGGCTAAGAGCAGCATTAACTACTGTTAGTGTACGATAGGCCTTTGCCAGTAACCTCCCTTTTAATGTTTATTTTTCCTTTAAATAAGCTAAGAAAACTTTGGGGCCCTGGTGACTTAATTCCCTAATTAACAAGTGTCAGTCCCTTCTCTAGTGCTTGACTTGCCCGAAGCTGGCGGGACTGTCCTCATACCGGATCAGCGGCTGTGAACGCTCCACAGTCAACTTCAGAGGCCTTAGATTGGTGTTGAGACATTCTGGCTTAGCCCCCAAGGATTGTGCAGGGATTTATGGCAACTGTTCTGGCTCTTCGGGACTTTCTGGAACCATCAGCCTAAGCAGCAATGTTAGGCCCAAAGATGTTAAGTCTCTCCAGTGACCTTCCCTTGCCTAGATTTTGTTTGTTTTTTGAGACAAGCGTTCATGCAGCTCAGAAGGGCTTGAATTGCCTTCAGGGCCCGAAGGCTGGGATTGCAGGAGTGTGCCACCAACTCTGGCTCTCTTGATTACCTTTGCTCTTGAGCATGTTGAACTCAGTGGGCTGAGCTGCTAAAATTGAAGACGGGGCAGCAGAGCAAAAGTAGCTACTGTAGGGAAGCTAAAGACCCAGGCGTCGGGACGGTAACAGTAGCCGAGACGGCTAGCGCTCAGCGCGGCAGGAAATCCCGGGTAACAAGGCTGCAGCTGCAAGTGGTTAAAGCCCTGGACAGCGAACTTGCCACCTTTCTGGAAGCTGGAACAATAGGCAAGAGCACTTGCCGCCCACACCACCAGGAGAAGGACAGCCGGGCGAGCAGACAGCACAAAGGCACAGCAGGCCACCCCTCGCCAGGCTGGCAGGTCCGCCCTCCTCTCCCCGCCCCCTGTGCGCCTGCGCAAAGCCGCCCCCGCGCTGGCCCGCGGCGCACGTCGGAGAGCGCCACCACCGACAGCCAGCAAAAATAAATAAATAAAGCACTCTTCAGTTCTCTGAATCCCGGTTTGGGCCAGCCTCCCTCCCAATCTGCATGACTTCCAGACTTCCCATGTGTGCCCTGCTCTGCGCCTGCGCTAGAGCTCCTGGGCGCCAGCTTGTGCGTTGTGACTGCCCCCACCGCTCTGCTTTTTCCTTCCCAACTCTGCGAGAGCGCAGTGGCTTTTGCCCAGGTGTTCCTGGCTCCGGGTGTGAGTTGGGACAAGGCCCAATCCGACTTGAAGGGCTTGTGATTTGTTGCTCCAAGCATAGGATTTTGCTCCCTGAGAAGAAAGTTGTGAAATCTTACTGTAAATGTCAAAGATCTGGCTGGCCCTCCTCAAGCCTGGCTCCTCCTGGAGCCTAGGGTTTGTAGGGTTGAATGGACTGAAGGCTGGGCACAGCGCTGTGATGTGCTTACTTTGGTCAGCATGACCAAAGTTTGTCCAGTGTCTGGAGGGTCAGGGCTGTCCCGCAGGGGTCAGGTGTCTGTCGATCAGGGTATCCTTAGTGACTGGGGGTGACATGGGTGGCCCGCTGTGCCCAGGGTGGGACAGAAGCACTAACCAAATGTCAGTGATGGAGACTTTTCTCTTGAACTGGCCCAGAAGGGTTCCTGCAACAACAAGAACAACAACAACAAAAACCCTAAAAACAAAATCTAGGGTAAACAGGACAAGGTCGGGCTGATAGAACTCCCTGCTCAGGTGGACATGTAGCTGAAAGTGGGTGTGTCACTCCTGGGCAGGACAAAGCCTGGATGGACTGGTGCAGGGAAGGGATGGGTCTGCTAGAACATAGCTGTCCCTCACCCCATCTATCCCCACCCCCCACAGCTTTACAGAGTGGGCAGCGTTAGACCAAATAGATTACCCTTGGTCCAGGAGAGCTGTTGGGGAGGGCCCCATAATTTGGTTTTTCAATTTTATTTCCACCTTATCTATCTCTCATCTTAAAAGTGGAATACTACATGGTCAGTGAGATGGCTCGGTGAGTAAAGGCACTTTTATTTGCCTCACAAGCCTGGTCACCTGACTTCAGTTCACAGAACACACAAAGTTAAGGACAAAGGAGAGAACTGACTCCTGAAAGTTGTCCTCTGACCGCCACACCCAGGCCAAGGCCAGTGCACCTAAATACACAATAATCATATACAATCACATTAATAATATTTTTAATGGAATAGATGGTGCATCTCTGACCGTATGGGTTCTGGCTCAGAAAGATAATCATACACTAAATTTTGATTGGCTGATTAGTGGTATTCTGAGGTTTCTGGCAGCACTGCGATACAGTTTTCATTGTGTTGCAAATAGTGAAGCCAAGATTGGGTGATTCTGATGTCTTAATTGGCCTGCTGGCTATCTATAGCCCAATAGGTCTGAGTCACTCACTGACCGTATGTAGGAGGCCTGAGTCACAAGTGCAGCTTCCTCAGCTTTTGCCCCAGGAACCCTTCACTAGATTCTGGGGAGCTGGCAAGTACTCACATCTCAAGGAGTGTAAAGAGGGGACACCCTAAGTGTGGCCTTCTCCACATCCAGCACAAGCAGTGTCCATATTGGAGCTAGGGGCTCCCATACTCCATCATGCCTTCAGACCTGCTCTAGCTTAATGTTTATGAAAAGTTTTTCCCCATTGCTGGAAGACTGCTCAGAGGTGCAATCATTTTTACCCATCTATATTCCAGCATCAGAGTTTTATTTGCTTCTTTGCTTTTATCTTATTTTTATTTACTTATTCACTTGTTTATTGAGACAAGGTTGTCATTGCTGTGAACATGATCAATATAACTCATAAAGAAAGCATAATTGGGGGCTTGCTTACAGTTTCAGGGGGTTAGAGTCTATGACCATCACAGTGCGGGGGAGCATAGCAACAAGTAGATATGGTGTTCAAGCAGTCACTTGATCCACAAACACAAGGTAGAGAGAGAAGAGAGCTAACCGGGAATGATGTGGGTTTTTTGAAACCTCAGAGCCCAATTCTAGTGACACACCTCCTCTAAAAAGGCCCTACTTCTCAACCCTTTCCAAGTAGTTCCAACAACCGGGGGGAGGGACCAAATATTCAAATATATGAGTCTATGGGGCCCATTCTCATTTAAACTAGCATACATAATCCCACTATGTAGCTCTGGATGCCTAGAACTCACTATGTAGACCAGGCTGGCCTGGAACTCACAAAGATTGGTTGACCGGCCTCTTGCCTCCTAACTGTTGAGTTCAAAGGTGTGCATCTCCTTGCCTTGTCTGTTTCTTTGCTTCCAATGTATTCTTGGTTGATTTCTGGGAGTATTCTATAAGAGGCATAAGAAAATTACCTTCCTTGATGCAAGTTCCAGAGTCCTTATAGCTGTGATCCACTGTGATACAAAAGAGTTTTGGAAAGTGGCATCTTTTAGGTGAAATTTCACTGGGAAACATTTTCTATTTTCTCTATAATCCCTGGTTTATTCCTTAAACCACTATTTCTAACACGGCCTAAAAGCTTTGGGATAAATGGATGTTAATAAACAAAAGCTGTTTTTATGACATCTCACCACGGGAGGTAAATGACAGGGGGAGAAGAGACACCAAGCAGGAATCATAGCCACTAAGACAAGACAGGGCCACCGTCACACGACAGAAGCCACCAGATAGGGCAGACAGGGCCACTGTGACAAGACAGCCACCACAACAGATGGCCATGGAGACAAGACAGCAATCCCTGGGGCAGACAGTATCACAACAAGATGATAGCCATTGGAGCAGATGGGGCCAGTCACACAGAGCAGGGGTTCTGGGGCCACAGGGACAGACAGAGGTAAGCAGACATCTCCACATGCCAATACCAATGCTTCTGAGAGATGGGGACCTTCTGTTATTGGATAGGGGCACAGCTGCCCTCTGTAATGTTGACTCAGTTCCCTGAAAACTCTTTCTCCTATCATTTCTTGAATGTCTGGTGGTGCCTGCTCTTACACACCAACTCCTCCTTTCCCTCCCAAACTTTATTAAGTGAGTACCTTTATTTTGCAAACTGGATACAATCTGCATGCTGTGTCCCATGACTGGAACTAAATGTTCCTTGTTCAATGTTGATAGGAAGAGCGTGCCACAAGCTTGCCATCTGCTGGACCCAGTGTGTTACCAGCAATGGGTCCTGTAACCCCCCCTGGCATGTTTAAAGACCATCTAAAGAGACCCTTGTACCTCTCTGTTGTGTGGCACTTTCCTCCAAGATTAAAATCTCCCATCTTGGAGGGAAGCTCATTAGGATACAAGATGTTTACAGGAAAGTGAAACACCAGCGTATTCTAAGGGGAGACAAAATATTCCATCCACCATGCAGGGAAGCTCCTAAAGACAGGAAGCAAACAACCGACCAGATTCACTAAGCCTCTCCCTCCCCAAGCACATATGTAAGCTATAAAGACTTTCGTGAGTGTGAGTCACTCTCAGACAAGACAAGCTGCAAGTAGACTCTCAGACAAGTGACTGGAAGAGGCTCAGACCCACTGAGTCACTAGGAAAGGACACCATCCAACCTGTTGAGTTGCCTGAAGGTTATGCAGTCTACTCTAGGTATCCAGCCTTTATGAACGATCTGTCACCTGTGCTGGGGTGGGCTTTGGCGATACAGCTGTCTTTTAGAGTCATTGCTACTCCTGCAAGTAACCCTTCACCCAAATTTTGTAACACCAATGAAATGTATGGTCCTTCAAACTGGCCTTTGGTGACTGTGGTGGTTTGAATAGGCATGGTGCCCACATCATCCCTACAACCATCTTAGTATTTGCAGCACGTGAATCAGCCGTAGGCTTGGCTCTACTAGTTAAAGTTTCAAGTACATATGGCACAGACCATGTACAAAACTTAAATACCTTACAATGCTAAAAATTATTTTTCCTTCAATCATATTACTCCCCCTAAACTGATTATCAAACAAAAAATAATATGAATTAATGTCACATCTCATGGTTTTTTAATCAGTCTAGTTAGCTCAATTGTACTTAACCAAAACGATGAAAATATAAATTCTTCCACTACATTCTCCACTGACCCCCTCTCAGCCCCCTTACAACATGACTTCTTCCACTTACGTTACTCACCAGCCAAAGCCATATCAAATATGGAAAATGTTTTTATACAAAATTTTATTTGTCTTTACTTATTTTGCTTCGAGCTCTTATCTTAATATTTTCAGTCTCTGAACTAATCATATTTTACATTATATTTGAAGCTACCTTGATTCCAGCACTAATTATCATTACTCGACGAGGCAACCAAACAGAACGTCTAAACGTAGGACTTTGCTTTCTATTTTATACTTTAATTGCCTCCATCCCACTCTTAATTAGCCTAATTCATTCCTGCAACTCTATAGGCACTTTGAACTTTATAGTTATGTCTTTCAATACTTTATATCTAGAACCTACATGATCCAATAACATTATATGACTGGCCTGTATAATAGCCTTTATAATCAAAATACCGCTCCACGGACTTCACCTATGACTTTCAAAAGCCCATGTTGAAGCCCCAATCGCAGGCTCATGTAAGTAGATGCTTGGCCTATATAGGGAATGGCACTATTAGGAGGTGTGGCCTTGTTGAAGCAGGTATGACTTTGTTGGAGGAAGTGTGTCACTGTGGGGGCTCAAGTTTTGAGGTCTTATATGCTCAAGCTAGGCCCAGTGTGACAGTCTCCTTCTGCCCCCCTGGGGATCCAAATGTGTAGAACCCTCAGCTCCTTCTCCAGCACCATGTCTGCCTGGAAGCTCCCATACTTCTTGCCATGCTGATAATGAACTAAACCTCTGAAACTGTAAGCCAGTCCCAATTAAACGTTTTTCTTTACATAAGGGTTGCTAGGGTCATGTTGTCTGTTCATAGCAATGAAACCCTAACTAAGACAGTGGCATCCTCACTTTGGGCTGTTGTTAGTTCCCAAATGTGAGTAGACATTTGCTCCCATCTCCCCAGGAATAATATCACACAAAATCCTCCCTTTGGCTATGAGACCATTGAAACAATGGACCACAAAAAAAAAAAAAATGGAATTTCCCCAGGAATCTCATCCTAAGAGAAGGATGAACCCAAAGCCTGGTGACAGCGAGAGGAGGAACTTGTCTCCATCGAATTGAGTTCATGGAGGTCTGACAACTTGTCAGACCTCCTTGTAGGAGAGACTGGAGGTGAGACACTGATGACTGCTGAGACATGACACCTTGACAAGACTGCTAGGCTGTGTGTACCTCCTGTCCTCTCTTTAAATAGAAACCTCACATCAGGACCCAGAAAACAGACGTGGGACCCATGAGTCTGATTGTTCCTTTTTCACCAGTATAGCCACACTGAATAAACCTCTTCATTTTCTTTTCTTTCTTTCTTTCTTTTTTTTTTTTTTTTTTTGCACTGTGACTTGTGCAGTTGATCTACGGAGGACAAGCATGAGTATGATCTACGAGGCAGAGGCTGGATGTTAGGGCAGCTGGGAGCCCCAGGCTCCGACACTGACAGCTCCAGCAACAGTCCCAGCCGGAACACATGCTTCGTAGATATTAGCAGAAGTCACGGATCAAGTTGTGGCTTAGTGCTTTGTGGACTGGCGAGACTTAAGTCACCGATAGAGAAAATGCTAATGATGAATGCCAACGAAGCTTACCAGAATTGAAACCACCACCCCGTGAGTAGCACCACCAATAAATAAGTAGAGGAGATGTTCTATTTACAAATGATCTCCAGAGGCTAAGCAGATGGCTCAGCAGGTAAAGCACTTGCCATGCAAGCATGAGGACCTGAGTTCAATCCCCAGCACTCAGGTAAAGTCAGCTACTATGGGATGTGTGTCTGTAATCCCAGAATTCCAAAGGTGAGATGGAAGATAGAGACAGGAGAATCCAGAGGAGCTAATGGCCATCTAGCCTGGTATTCTCAGTGGAGAAAGTGAACTGAGTACCAGCATTCATCCCTCTGTCTAGCTGTGGACACCATGCATGCAATTGCAAGCTCCTGGCATTACGCCTTCCCCCCATGACAGACTGTGTGATCCAGAATAAGCCCTGCCTCCCTGATGTTGTTTTTGTCAAATATTTTACCATGGCAATGAGAAAAGTACATAATACATTTAGTTTCTAGGGAGACAGATGTATGTAATGATACACCTGGAACTAAATAGCTTGGGAAGATTTAGTGATGAAGTGTAGCTCTATAAAACTGTAACAGGAGTGGGGTGGAGATGGCTATGCAGTTACAATCTTTTGCTATTCTTCCAGAGAACCTGTGTTCAATTCATAGCACCCACTTGGCGACTCACAACTACCTGCAATTATAGTTGCGGGGAATTCAACACCCTCTTCTGGCACCAGGCATACATGGAGTACACAGATATACATACAGGAGAAACATGCATACAATAATAAAATAACTTTTAAAAAATAATTTAAGTCAAAACATGGTGACACTTGACATTAATCTCAGTGCTTGGGAGGCAGAGGCAGGCAGATCTCTGTGAATTCAAGGTCATCCTGGTCTATGTAGCAAGTTCCAGGCCAGCTAACGCTACATAGTGAGACCCTGTCCAAACACACAGAGAGAGAGAGTAGGGGGAGGAAGAGGGAGAGGGAGAGGGAGAGAGACAGAGACAGAGACAGAGACAGAGACAGAGTTAGACAGAGAGAATTTTCCTTTATATTGTAGTAAGGACTGGTGATGTGGCTCACTTGGGAGGGTGTTTGCCTAGCACACAGAGTCCTCGGTTCCATCTTCAGCACCTCATAAACCAGGCTTAGTGGTGCATTCCTACAATCCCAATGCTCAGGCAGTGGAGATAAGAGGATCAGAAATTCAAGGCCATCCTCAACGACACAGTGAACTCAAGGTCAGCGGGGACTACATGAGGCCCTTTCTTAAAATAAAATAAAAGAAAGGGCCCACAGTTAATGGTTTTACAACATGTATGGTGGACTTTCCTGAGCACTGAGATCCACCCCAAATGCCTCTGTGTAGGGCTTTCTGTCGTTGGCAATGGCTGTTTGGCTTCTTTGTAAATAGATAGTAGGTTGCTGGACTAGTGCTGTTGTCAGGCTTAGCTCAGATCTGGGCTGAGCTCTTTGTGGAGCTCAGAGCCTTGTGCGGAGAAGTTATTCCTCAGGGTGTGCACTGTCCACTCTCTGGGCCTCCATGGATACAACTGAAGCAGTTCACACAAGTAAGGTGATCAAGCTTAAAAACAGACACTTCTTTCAGGACCAGGATTGGGTGTAACTTGTTTAGGACAGCAGTCACTGAAGCTGGGGTCACAATCTATTAAATTTACTGTCTTAGTTACTGTTCCGTTCCTGTGAGATGATACTATGATCAAGGCAACTTATAAAATAAAGCACTTAGTTAGGGGCTGGCTTACAGTTTGAGAGGGCTACTCCATTATCATCATGGCAAGGAACATGGCTAGCAGGCATGCATGGTCCTGGAGAATTAGCTAAGAGCTCGCAATCACTCTGCAAGTTGCAAACACAATGAGACTGGGCCTGCCCTCGGCTTTTGAAACCTCAAAACCAACCTTCAGTGGCACACTTCCAATAAAGTCCCACCTCCTAGCCCTTCCCAAACAAGTCCACCAAATGGAGGACTAAGCATTCAAACTTATGAGTTTATGGGAGCCATCCTCATTCAAACCACCGTAGTTTTCTTATCGCTGTGACTAAATCATGACAAAAGCAATTTCATAAAAGACACGGCTGTTCGGGCTCACAGTGTGAGGGTATAGTCCATCATGGAGGGAAGACAAGGCAGCAGGAGTGTGAGGTGGCTGGTCACACGGCCTCCAGTCAGGAAGCAGAAAGAGAGATGAATGGTGGTGCTCTTCTTACTTTCAGACACGAGCCTTATGGGATGGAAGCACCTGTGGCTAAGGTGAATCTGCTCAGCTCAGCTCATCTAACCCAGGAGCTTGTCTTTAGATGATGCTACATCCTGTTAGCAGTCAGTAGTGGCCATCAGACATACCCACCCATCCCCAGAGGGATGTCAAGAGGCATGGAATAAGGAGCGCTTGCTGTGGCTAGCATTCACAGACCTGGCCAGATGGCAGCTGCCCTGTTGCTCTTTAGGCCAAAATTTATTAAACTATGGGACATAATCCCACTGGGCAGCACAGCTTAATGTAGGGGTTATGAAAAATTTGGCAACAGCAAAACATTTCTGAACATGGAACAATCAAAAATGACTTACAAATCTGCACTGGAGAGATGTCTCAGTGGTTACGAGCACTTGATGCTCTTCCAGAGGACACAGGTTCAGTTCTCAGCACCCACATGTTGGCTTACAAACATCTGTAACTCCAGTTCCAGAGAATCCAACCCATTCTTTTTGGCTTCCATATGCACTGCCTACATTCAAACAAATACTCATACGCATAAAATAAAAATAAATAAATCTTAACTAGGAGTGTTAGCGCATGCCTTTAATCCCAGCACTCAGGAGGCAGAGATAGGTGGACCTCTATAAGTTTAAGATCAGGGCAACCAGGGCTACATAAAGAGACTCTATCTCCAAGAAACAAAATAAAATAAAGAAAAAAAATCTATAAAAGAATAGTCAGGATGAACCAAACACATTACAAGAATTTAGAGTCATATCTTGGTTGGTAGAGTGCTTGCCCAACCACGCACAAAGCCCTGGGTTCTATCCCAGAACTGCATAGACCAGGGATGGGGGCACAGGTCTATAATTCCGCATAGACCAGGGATGGGGGCACAGGTCTATAATTCCAATTCCTGGGACATAGAGGCAAGAGGTCCAGAAGTTCAAGGTCATCCTTGACTACACAGCAAGTTTAAGGCCAGTCCAACCTATGTGACACTCTGTCTTTAAAAATAAAAAGAATCAAATGCACTAGGAAGGCAAGGTGCTTCTAAGAGAGTGTTCCCCCAGAGTTCACCATGAGATTTCATTGCAACTTTGGTGCTGATAGACAAGATGCACTGTGGATACTATCGCACACACAATGCATGCAAGCTGCCTCAAACATCTTGGCTCAGTTTTAAGACTATTGTATGTTATAAATTGAAGTGCTTGTTTTGTTTTACTGTAAGTACAAAGTTTTCTGATCTTAAAAATATATTATGATTTAGTTACAGAAAATGAAGACTTTCAATATTTTCCTACCATCATTCCTCAGCATGCAAACATCAAATTAGTAGTATTTTTTTAAACTGGATTGGATTAAATAAACAGACATATATCCATCTCATTGGTATATAAATTTGCTTTTGTCTTTGGTAAATTATAAGATTTTATATATATGAATTATTTAAAAGTCAATTTCTTTATGATTTTATATCAGTAAATATTTGAGGATGTTATCTATCTGTTTCTTCTGAGTTGAAACACCAGAGAGATGCTTATTAACACTCAGAAAGTAGCTGGATAGTGGTAGCACACACCTTTATCTCAGCAATCGGGAACCAGAAACAGGTGGATCTGTGAGTTCAAGGCCAGCCTGGTCATACAGAGTGAGTTCCAGGACAACCAGGGTAACACAGAGAAACCCTGTCTTGGGGGGGGGGGAAGAGAGAGAGGAAATAACCACTCACAAGTCTCAGGAGGAAGCCCCTGACACCAGATGCACAAGGCCCCTCCTTCGTCAAGGTTTTTAAGCAGTAACAGCTGCTGAGATAATGACTTCTGGCCTGTTGAGAGGCTGCAATCATGCAGAGACCTCCAGGGCTCCAGCTGTCTTCATCCGTGGTGGAGTGAGTTCTCAGACATGCACCTGCATTTGAGTGGCCCATGAGTCTGTGAGTAACCTCTCATCCACACTCCTGCAAGTAACCCCAATAAATTCACGGATCCATCGAGTTGGACTTTACAGGTCTTATGATTTTGGTCCTGTCATCAGTTCCCTATCTGAGGGTGTTCGCTCATGTCTCCCCAAGAGCAGTGTCACAGACCATAAGGGTACATAAAAATCCCTTAGGTGGAGTCTGGGGAGACGGATCAGTGTGTAAAGTGCTTGTTGTACAAGTATGTGGATGTGAGTTTGAGTCCCCAGAACCCACATAAAAGCTGAGCACTAATAGTACAAGTATCCCCAGCATTCTTACAGGAGGATGAGAGGCAGAGACAGGGAGGAGAATCCCTGAAAGTTTTCAGACCAGCTAGCCTGACTTATGAGTCAGAAAAACAAAAAAAAGGTATCTTATCTCAAACAAGGTGACTTACACACATGAACCAGGCATGTATACAACCACACTCACACCAAGAGTGAACATGCACATGTACACATTGTGTATGCGTGTGCGCATGCACACGCGCACACACACACACACACACACACAAGCACACGCATGCGCTTCCTTCTCAGATGAAAAGAAGTTTCAAGTAGGAAATTGTGTGTGTGTGTCACAAGCCAACTGCCTGCTTCATTCTTTCTATGGAACAGGCAACCTGGAAGGGCCAGAACCAAATCAAAGGCAAACATGGAATCCTGACCTGGAACAGTCCACGGTGGTTTCTGAACATCATTGGATGCTGATCATGCTGTTACCTGGTTGATTTTTCTGAAAACGATGAAGTAAGAATAATTTTTCCCTTTAGGCTAATGGAGTTGGAAACACAAAATAAGAATTGAACCAAGTCATTGGCTATTGGGACCCCAGCCCTTAAATCTGACCACCAAGCTTGGAAGGAAAGTTCCAGGAACAGTGGATGTGTGGATCCTAACAGTTATCTCTGAATGTACCGGTGGGCAGAGACATTTCCAAGTGCTCCAACATAGCATCCTGAGGCTTGAGGGGGTCACTGTGCACCATGGCTCTGGAGCATGACAGTGATGCTGACAAGGGAGGGAAGGTGCTTTTCTGAGGAGAAACTTCACTGTCATACTTGCGGGCTCTGTGATTAGCCTCAGCTGCATAAACAAGCCCACAATAGCAGAAGCTAAAAAGAGACAGTGTTCTGTCTCAGGCACAGGAAGCACGGAGGTTGGTGTCACAGCTGCTGTGATACTCTCTGAGGCTCTTTACATGTCATGGCTTCCACCTCCTCTTCCAAAATAGCTGATGGAGCTCTACATGCTGCATCTGACCACCACAGGCTGAGGAGTTTCCAGGAACAGACTTGGAGGTGACTCTGAATCATTTGTTTTGCTTTCCTGTAGACACAGCTTTTGGTCCTGTTAGGTAGACTTGCCATCCAATGTATTCTGGAGGCTGAAGAAGGAGGATTGAAAGACAAAGTCCTGCTGTGCTATACAGTGAGTTTAAGGCCAGCCTTGGCAACTTAGTGGAATCTTTTCTCAAAATAAAAGGTAAAAAGAGGCCGGGCAGTGGTGGCGCACGCCTTTAATCCCAGCACTTGGGAGGCAGAGGCAGGCGGATCTTTGGGAGTTCGAGGCCAGCCTGGTCTACAAAGTGAGTCCAGGACAGCCAAGGATACACAGAGAAACCCTGTCTCAAAAAAAAAAAAACCAAAAAAAAAAAAAAGGTAGAAAGAGGGCTGAGGTGTTGCTCAGTGATAGAGCACCCGCCTAGAATCCCCCAGTGAGGGACTGGGGTGTGGCTCAGTGGTAGAGCACCTGCCTAGAATCCCCCAGTGAGGGGCTGGGGTGTGGCTCAGTGGTAGAGCACCTGCCTAGAATCCCCCAGTGAGGGGCTGGGG
>CAJQZJ010034231.1:984983-995652 GCA_907164525.1 Lophiomys imhausi
CCTGCCTAGAATCCCCCAGTGAGGGGCTGGGGTGTGGCTCAGTGGTAGAGCCCCTGCCTAGAATCCCCCAGTGAGGGACTGGGGTGTGTGGATCAGTGATAGAGCACCTGCCCAGAATCCCCAATTGAGGGGCTGAGAATATGCCTCCTTATAGGAGACCAGGACCAGATGGAGTTCCTGGCCAGTGCCAGGAACCTCTGTCTCCCTCTGCCCAACTCTCGAATGCCCCAACATTTTAGATAGGATGACGCATGTAGGGTCATCTCCAGCCACTGCAGTGACATCATGTGTATTTTACTCTGGGTAAATACTACCAGGGCATGTTCCATGAGTGTGTAACATGACCAGGGCATCTTCCCATCACCATGGATTTGGCAAAAGGATGATAACTAGAGTTCCCACCTGCAACAGGTGCATTATGCCCAAAAGGACACTACTTGTGGTTTCTAAATTGACAGGCTCATATGAGACATTCTGACATCCCAGAACACATTAAATAAAACCTAGAGGTCCTCGCCTGTATTAGTCACTTTCCTATTGTTTCAGTAAATCACCATGACCAAGGTAGTTTATAGAAGAAAAGGCTAATTTGGGGACTTACAGTTTCCAGAATGTGAGAGTTCATAATGGTGGAAGAGAGGTAGTGGGAAGCTAATAGCTGAAGCCCTGTGTGAAAGCTCACATTTTAACCCACATGCAGGAAGCAGACAGAGCTAACCTGTAACAGGCTGAGTCTTTTGAAACCTCAAAGCCTGCCCTCAGTGACAAATTTCCTCCAGCAAGGCCACGCCTCCTAATCCTCCGCAAGCAGCCACCACTGGGGATCAAATAATCAAATGCTTGAGACTTATGGGGATCATTTTCATTCAAACAACCACATTCTATTCACTGGCCCTATAGTCTCATAACAATCGCCATAGCCATATCATAATGCAAAATGCATTTAGTCCAGTGTTAGAGTCCCCATGGTCTTTCAATCTCAACACTGTTTAGAAGCCCAAGTCTCTACTGTTATAAGAGAAGGAACCAGCTGTTGGACTGAAAGGGGAAACCTCTGGAGGGAAGAGGGTGGAAGGGCGGGTTAGGAAGGGGGAATAGGGAGGGGTTTGTTACTGAGATGTAACTTGAAGAAAAAAAAATAAAGTATTTATATAAAAAAATAAATAAATAAATAAATAAATAAATAAAAAAAAAAAAAAAGAAGCCCAAGTCTCTTCTGAGACTCTGGGAAATCTCTTAATTGTAACCCTCAATAAAATAAAAAATTGCACAATTCCAACATACAATGGCACAAAATTGACATTACTATTACTATTACTACTCCTCCAAAAGGGAAGAGAAGGGGCACAGTGAGGAAACACTGGACACTGGATTAAAGCAAGAATGAAACCTGCAAGGAAAACTCCTAATATCGTGGTTCCCTAGCAGATGTCAAAAGGCTGAGATGGCTTTGCACCTCCAGCTTTGTTGCTTGCAAAATACATCTTTCTTTTGGGCTGGTTCTACTTTCTATATTCAGGTCTCCTTGGTAGATCACCCACAGCTCTGGTGTCTCCAACATCTTGGGGTCTCCAACACAATTTAGGCTTCATTTTCACAGCTTCCCAGTGTCTCTTGCCCTCTCAGGGCCAACACACAGGGACTGCCCTGCCACATGTTGCCTGGCTTCAGAGGCCCTTCCTCTATATGGAAGAAGATTCCATGACCGGTTTACTCATGGATTCTTCATGACTCTAAAACCAGCATCAGATGGACAACACCACCAAGTTTGGCTTGGGATGGATTCTGGCCTCCTTGAAGCACATTAGCAGCAGTTTTTATTTGGTGGCTGCTTTTCCTGTCACTCCTTAGACACTTAGCTGGGTAGGATTACCAATGACAGCCTCTCTATCAGCACAAGCCTTCATTTGCTGTAATTTGATTTATTTTATTTTTAATTGCAGGTGAGTGTGGGTGTCCTTGGAGGCTAGATGCATCAGGTCCCTTGGAACTGGAGTTACAGGTGACTATAAGCAACCTGGTGTGAGTGCTGAGAATCAGACTGGGGTCCTCTGGGAGAACACTAGCTGGCTGTAACATTTAGTTTGCCAGTGTCCTTTTCCTCTCCAAACTGTACATTTTGTATTTCTTCCTTCCCCACTTGCTGTTTTTCATTGTAGACTTGTGTAAGAGTAAATATTAATAGCCGTGCAACAGAATCACTACTAGATTGTCCTGAAATTTCCTCCACCCAAAATTAAGTCCATTAATTTTAAATTCAGCCTCAGGAAAATTCTTAAAACAAGGGCAAAAAGCAGCCATATTTGTAGGGAATATGTAAGGGCTTCTGAAATGCAGACTCTCAAAAGGGGCGTATGAAGTCAGCCTAAAGATTTGCTTCTGTCAGGAACAAGTGGCACCATACGTGGTCCTGGTCAACAGGTGTACCTCGGGAGGAGGGCATCAGGCTGACCAATGAGAAGCTAGCCTGATGCATAATTAAGAGTCAGCGATATAAATGAAGGCCCCGAAACTGGAGAGGGGGCTTTTTGCTTGGCATTGATTCTCAGTGCTGCCTCACTTCGAAAGACTCTAGCTACAGAGACTTGCTGAAGATTGTGGTTTAGGTGGGCAGAGCCCAGATTGGGCTAAGGCCAGGTGAACCCTCGTTTTGAAGTAGCAAAACAAAAAAACAAAAAAAAAAAAACCCTGAGGCTCCAAGAGATCTGGAGAGCAGGGTCAACCAGCTCCATGGGGGTTCAGTGGGACATACAGATAGAAGAGGCAGTGACCCAGCTGGGGTGTGCCCTTAGCTGGTGCTGAGGCCACAGAGACAGAACCCTGCTGAAGGGCATGGCTGAAAAAGCTTGAGACCCGCCAGAGACCTCGGTGCCAAGTGGAAGGGCACCAACTGCCTATGGCTAGCCCAGTGGACCGTATGAGAGTGTGGCCTCAAGTGAGAGGCCACACATCATCACCCCAAGGGGCAAGCTCAGGCTGGCAGAAGAGGCATGGCACAGGACCTGTCCAGAGAAGGTTCATAAGAACCAGGCAGACTGAGGAAAAGGCCGGAACTCAAGTGGAGGTGTGACAGAGGCCTGTGACTAGGCCATCAGATGGTGAGGAGCCCATTACCTTGGATGGGACCAGCCCCAAGACAGTAGGCTCGGGCAGCCAGCTCCTGGGCCATCAGTGGAGTGTGGCAGACTCAGAACCAAGGCCAAGGCCACACTCAGCACCGGACTTGCCAAGAGGAGGTTCATAAGAACCAGACGGGAGTGTGGTCCCTGCCCCACGTACATTTGACAGTCTCAGATGGATGGACATGAGGCTACCATAGCAATGTCAGAGCCAGGTGACCACTGAGTGACTGCTGATTTTGGTGTTCCTGCAGACAGACTGCTGACCAGTTGCCCTCAAAGGACCTGCCCCTGAGGACGTCTTGATCTGGGTATCCTTTCTAAAGTGTTAGGGTGAGTTGGTTGGTAGGTAATTATAAGCTACGCTTACACACATCCTTTGACAAAACATCACAGAACACTCTCCAGTCCATTTGCTAACATTGTTCCTCTATGAAACCTCTTGAGCTGGGGTTCCATAGTCCACCTAGCTTTCATCACTACTGTCTGAATAAACTTTCTTCTAAAGTTGCCTCTGTCAGAGTGTTTTATTACAACAATAGAAGAGTAACAAGATAGCCAGGCAAAACCTTTTAATCTCAGCATTGGGAGTGGCAGGGGGAGAGGGGCGCCATGACAGGGCAAGTGGATCTCTGAGTTTGAGGCCAACCTGGTCTATGGAGTGAGTTCCAGGACAGCCAGTGCTACACAGAGAAACCCTGTCTCAAACCCCCCCCCCCATAAAAAGAGAAGAAAGGTAACAAGACACCACCCTCTGCAACTTCAGCAGAAAAGCATTAGATTGGCTTGACAATAGATCACTATAGCACATGCACAGTGAGTCTCCCGACTCAGGTGTCTTTGTGCACTGGATCATGGCAAACCAACATGACTGTGACCTCCCAAAGGTCATGAAGTGTCACATAAAGAGCTAAGTCCATGCACTCCTTTTTGTTTGTTTGTTTGTTTGTTTGTTGTTTTTTATTTTTCAAGACAGGGTTTCTCTGTGTAGTCCTGGCTGTTCTGGACTCACATTGTAGACCAGACTGGCCTCAAACTCACAGAGATCTGCCTGCTTCTGCCTCCCAAATGCTGGGATTAGAGGCGTGCGCCACCACTCACTCCTGGAAATCACTTTATCAGAACATCCCTACTGTTTCTGTTTTGCTTTATATTTTATTTTGTGTGTATGGGAGTTTTTCCTATATGTATATTATGTACCACATGCATGACTGATACTCGTGGAGGCAAGAAGAGGGCCTCAGATCCCCTGGAATTATAGATGGCTGTGAGCTACCATTTAGGTACTGAGAACCAAACCTGGATCTTCTGGAAGAACATCCAGTGCTCATAACCACTGAGCTATCTCTCCAGCACCAGTTTTCTGTTTGGAGCTCTCTCTCTCTCTCTCCCCCCTTTCTAACAAGTTATCATGTATTCAAAGATTGGCATCAAATTCACTATGTAGCCAAGGATGACCTGGAGCCCCCAATTCTCCTGTCTGCACCTTCAGAGTGATGGAATTACAGACATGTGCCACCATGCCTGGTCTATGTGATGCTGATAATCAAACCAGCGTGCATATATGTGGAAGCCAGAAGGCACCCCCTGGATTTGTTCATTCCTTGGGTATTACCTACCTTATTTTTTGAGACAAAGTATATCAGTGAACCAGGAGATCACTGACCTAGGCTCCACTGGCTGGCCCTTGACCACCAGGAATCTGCCTGTCTCCATCTCCCCAGCACTGAGATTACACACGTGTGCCACCATGTTTTGCTTTTGTTGTGGGCTCAGATCCTGGTGCTTGCACAGCAAGTAGTTTACCCACTGAGCTATCTCCCTAGCTCCTTCTTTGTAATTTCTGACACACATTATGGTACACAAAGACCCTCAGATGATGGTTGAAGTCTCTGTTTGAAGTTGAGGTCAACATCAAGCAGAAGATGAACTTTACAGTGAAAGAAATAGCTGGGCACCATAGCCCCCTAAGCCTCATAAGCTGGGGATGGAGAGTGCTGTGCTGGGGTCAAGGCGAGTTAGACTTCTCTGGTTGGTCCTGAGCTGCATGTGATTCGTGATGTGTTGGGGATCCAAATTCTGGGCAGCCTGCAGTACTGACTAACCCTAAGCCATGCAGCTTACCACTGAAGAGGGTACAGGCAAGCATCTGCAGACGCTGGACTGGCTAGGGGAGTACCTAACAGTCACACATGCCAATCTCTAGTGGCGCATTGTTCTTGAAGTGTTAGAAAGAGACCCTAGTCACTGAGTGGCCCTCCTCAACTTCTAGTTGGAAGAAAGCATGTGTGGGTTACCATGTGGGCTGACACCCCATCCAAGGAGACAATGGAACTCCCCAAATCCAGGAGGAGAGTAAGGTCCATTAGTCTGGGAGGAATACCCTTCCTAGGGTTGCGAGTCAATAAGGAAAGGCATTCAGCCACACCCCTTGCTATGGTAGCTCCCACTGCAGTGCCATTGGGATGTTCAGTTTTGCTTACAAACCCTCAGGAGTTTGTTTGTTTGCTTGCTTGCTTGTTTTAAACTGTATAAGGCATCAGATGCCACCAACCTTAGGAAGGATCAAACTCCAGAGAATCTTTCCAGAGGGAAGTGAGCTGAGCTCTTCCCACCTGGGGAAGGTGCTGAGGGGGCAGAACCAAATGAAGCTCTCACTGGCACCCTTAGGCCAGTTTTGATGTCCTGCAGGGATGTAGCCTCTACCCCCCTCCCCTCTGCTACCCTCAAAGGAATTTGTGGGTGGATGGTATGTTAGGCGGCTTTGGGTGCAGCTGATCCGCCCAGTGTGGGCTCAACTCTGCTTTTAATAGCACCGCTCATTTCCAGGAGGAGGAAATGGGACCACTTAGGCTGTGCGGAGAGAATTCCATTAATGCTCGCTCTGACCTTACTAACTCCAGTGTCATTAGCGATGTATACATTTTCAAAATCCCCTTAATGCCAAAAAGCAGTAATGGATATCTGTTATGCTGGTTAATGAGCCGTAAAATGAACCAGCCCTGATTTGTGTCCCCCGCCGTCAGCCCCCTGGTTAAGTAATGGCCAGGACAGGAGGAAGGCCGAACATCTCCCCAGACTCCAGCTAAGACGTCAGGCTTCTCTAATCACAGTTGATTAGAAGATAAAAATATTTACACACACCTCATTCTCCATTATCTCAGCTTTTTTTCTTTTTCTTTTTCCTAAGTAATTAGCTTCTCCTGCATCATTTTGGGAGAATGTTCACACCATCAATCTTTGTTGTTGTAATTACGAGCAGCCTGGGTCAGAGGCTGAGCTGAGTACAGGCCTTTCACCCTCAGGGCACCCTCAGCTACTTCTGTGGCCATCCCAAGCCACATAGTGAGTTCAAGGCCAGTCTGGGCTATATGGAAATCTTCCTTCCAGAACATTTTTACTTTTGAGACTCCACACACATCCACATCGATTACATAAGCACAATCTGTTGGTCAGTCTCAAACGAGTACACAACTTTCCAAAATTTATAATCAGCACTATTTTTACTGGATCTAGGTCATTTTGAAAATCAGCTCTGTGAATAATTACATCATATTCTAATAACTTCCATAAGTTATCATTTACCTTTATACCCTCAAATATCAAATACCCTGAAAATATCATTTCCCCACACAGTAATATAGGCAACATCTTTAGAGATGCAAATGTCATGTGTATGTGTTATGCATACATGTGTTTCTATGTGTGTGTGCATGTATGGTGTATATGTGTGTACATGTTTGTGTGTGTATGTGTGTTTGTGCGTGTGTGTGTTTATATGTGTGTGTATGTATCTGTGTGTATATATGTGTATGTATGTTTGTGTGTTTGTGTGAGTGTGTGTATGTGTATGTTGGGTATGTATGTTTGTATATGTGTTTGTGTGTGTGTGTATGAGTGTGTGCATGTGTGTGTATGTTTGTGTGTGTGTTTGTATATGTGTTTGTGTGTGTGTGAGAGTGTGAGTTTGTGTGTGGCCAGAGATCAAACTTGGGTTTTGTTCCTCAGAAGCTATCTACCTTTTTTTTTGGGACAGTATCTCTCACTTACGTGGGGCTTGCCAATTCATGCCATTCCTACTCCCCACAATGGCACTGAAGGCCTGCACTATCAGGCCCAGCTTTTTATGTTGGCTCTGGAGATTGAATTGATTGAGATTATGTCAGACTTTCAAAGAAAGCACTTTACCGTCTGAGTCGTCCCCCAACCCAGGGATGGAGCTTCTCTGCCCTTATGTTTTCTGTTTGTTTCTCCATCACACAGACTCTTCTCCTTGTGGGAGACAATAAACAGCTTTGGGGGAGGGGGTCCTAGCAGTTCCGTTGCCTCAGGTGCCTGCACTGGGTGATACCTTTTTATGGATTTCCTCGGAAGCCCAGGGGATGATGGAGCCAGGGGAAAGAGGAGCACAGTGATCCTCTAGACTCTGAATGGGACTCCGGGACTGTTCCCTTCATCTTGATGCCTCTCCATTGCCATCTGTCCCCTCACCCCACAGATAACACTGCCCTGACTTCTACCACCATAGATTGCTTTTTCCTGATGTAGGTTTTCCTATAGACGAAGCTGGTGGGAGCCTGGTATCACGCATGCATACATGCATGCATGCATGGGGTGTGCATGTACAGGAACATATGTGTGTAGAGGATGACCTTGAGAGTCTCTCCTCAGGTTTCATCTATTTTTCTCCCTCCCTCCCTCTCTCTCTCTTTCTTTCTTTTTCCTCTTTAAGTAGGCCCATTCAGTGGCCTACAACTCACCAAGTAGGCTAAGCTGGCACCTGTCTTTATTTCCCCAGCACTGAGATCACAAACACACATTACCATGTCCAGCTTTTAAAAATTGTGGTTTCTGAGGATCCTACTCAGGACTGCGTGCTTGTACCACCAACTAAGCTATCTCCTAAGCACTTTCATTTATTTATTTATTTATTTGAGACAGGTCTCATACCTCTCAGGCTAGACTCCAAGTGGCTACTTAGCCAAGTTCATGACTTTGAACTTATCTTATCCTCCTGCCTCTACCTCCCAAGTGCTGGGATTATAGATGAGGCCGTCATACCTGGCTTATGAAATACTAGGGACCCAGTACTCTACCAACTGGGCTATATGTCATCAGCCCCCGGTAGGGGTTTGAGGCCCAGTTACCACAGCAGCCTGACCCATTCTAGGCCAGTCTGCCACACTGACTCTATTATGGGGGTCAGAAGTGTAAGATAGGCAGTTAGAAATTTAGGAAGCCAGAAAAGATATTCACAGACAATCATAGGTCATAGACAAGCTGGACAAACAGAGTCCAGGTCAACATCCTGCTTAGGTGGGGTGCACAGAAGACAAGAACCCCTCAATCACACACCACCAATACTACAAGCAGTCCTTCTCTAGGGACCCCAGGGGTCATCAGAGCACTGGACCAATGATTAAGGAATCTTTGCTCCAGTCATGTTAAGCCAACCCTTTCTCCCAGGGAGAGAGACAAGAAATGAACAAGCAGAGCCGAGGAGACTAGCAGAGCCGTATGCTCTGTATTTAGGAGATAGATGTGAGAAGTCTAGGCCCTGCTATGCACACAGTGCCCAGCCATGGAAGTACAGCTGGGTGCCTGGATCTACTCTATACCATAGGTTCAAAGATCTACACCATAGGTTCAAAGATTCAAGGCTGACTAGATCTCACCACCCCTCAGGTGCAAGGGCTGATGCCCACCTACTGGGCAGGAAGATTTTGGTGTTGGTGACATACCTTCTGCACAGCCTCTGGGAACATATCCTTGCCCACCCACAGCTGGGTACCAATCAGGGCTCCATCGAAAGGAAATTGTCACGTAGTCTGGAAGGCAGATAGGAATGTAGGAGGGAGACACTTGCCGGGTCTGCTGGGCATACTTTTGCTTCAGGAATGCACATGTATGGAGTTACACATGCATTTGCACGCGTTGAGCAGGGCCTTCACTCACCAAATCAGCCTTGAGCACATGCTGCCCTCTCTGGCCTCAGTTTATCCACTTGCCCTCTTTGGCCATGGATCAGAGTGGTGCTCAGGGCCAGTTTTAGCTCAGTGGGTGGAAGACTCAGCAGCATTTGCTGAAGTCCTGGCCACATTTTCCCTGCATCCCGTGGTTTCCTGACAAAAGGGAACACGTTAGCTCTCCAAATGGTCTCACCTCTTGCTATTTTTGCAGAAGGCCTGAACGCAATTGTTAAAAATAGAAATAACGAGGGAAAGCAAGGCTTCTAACCTTGAGTCACAGGCCAGGACAGCTCCCAGCATCCTCTCTGGGCTGGATGATAAATGATCACCGTGCCGCATTTGTCCTTAGCTAATTTATCCTTGGCCTGGAGAGAAAGTTTCTGACTTTTTCTTTTCTTTATAAAGGAGAGCTGGAGAGGCGTCTGTGGCAGAGTAACTCAGCCTGGTTTTCCCCTGTGTGTCATGCCCTGTGCTTCAGCCTGGCAGATGCTATCTGCAGGCCAGTTCAGGTGCTCTGCAGCCTAGCATGGCAGCTAGCTGGAAGCCAGCGTAATACACCAATCTCAGGGTGCAAGCTCCACACAGCCCCACTCTAAGCTAAGCACTCCCCATTGAGGAGTAAGAAGACCTCTGGGAGACCAGATGGCTGGGGACACTGGTGTCAGTTCTGATGTTCTAGGTGCCTCAGGGTGGGGCTGAATGAGAGCAAGAACTGCAATGGAAGATAAGGATGGAAAAAAAAACCCTGCCTTGAGGAAACCTGACCTTCCCAGATGTTGCCTGTCTCAGAGTTCAAAGGCAATGCACCTCCTTTTACTACCCTCATATCCACCATCGCCTGTGATCCAACTGGGGTCCCAGGCCACAGAGAGAGGACAGGCCCCATTTATGGCACCTGGGACTGAGCTGAAACACCACCCTTGATCCTAAAGCACAGTCTCCAAAGATTTTGAAATTGACCTCTTCATACATCAGAGCTTAGCCTAGACTCATGGCTGTGCCTCTGCTTTCAGGTGTGGCACACATAGAAAACTTTCCTCAACTCCAACTCTCTTAGAAAACATGTAAGGAATTTGTTGCAAATGAGGCTAAGATTGGGAGCCCAGGACATGAAGTCCCTTCGATCTACAGTGGGGCAACAACAAAGCCAGTCGTGCAAGTGCCTGGGACATCTGGAGACAAGGCTTCTTTCTATATGTTAAATGTCTTATAGATGTTACCCCTGCAGGCTCTGGATAGTCCCAAGGCTTCGAAAAACACTTGACTTCCAAACCTCCTGTTTAGTCTCTGTGTACATCAGATTGTTCTGGTTGTTGGGTGTGGGTGTCTCCATGTGTGTATACACGAGTATACACATGGCTGTCTGTGCACAGAGCCATGTACATGCATGTACAGATGTGTGCTCATATTTGACTATACATACACACACATATACACATACATACACATACACACCTATATATATGAGTGCTCATAAGTCACTTCTGTATGTATGCAAGTATATCGTGTTTGTTCCTGAGCATATGGTGTGGTGTGGTGTGTGTGTGTGTGTGTGTGTGTGTGTGTGTGTGTGTGTGTGTG
>CAJQZJ010034231.1:995662-1010969 GCA_907164525.1 Lophiomys imhausi
GTGTGTGTGTGTGTGTGTGTGTGTGTGTGTGTGTGTGTGTGTGTGTGTGCCTGATCTGACATCAATCATCTCCAAAGCTTTCAAGTGCAAGCCCCACACCATCCATTGTTGGCATACATCTTTCATGAAATCTCAGGGAATGCATTCATGCCTACCCCACAGCACCAGAGCATTGCTCATAATCTCATCACAAGAAAATGACCACACTCCCCAGTGAGAGGTAGATGAGAAGTACAGAAGACATTTGGAGTGTCTCTTTTGGGCACATGCTTGCTCTAAGCATGCATGCATTCACATGCATTGAACATTGTGGAGTGTGCCTGGGTGTGCCTGTGTATATAAGCACATGTGTGTTGCAATGTGCTACCCTAAGCCACTCCCCAAGACCCAGAATATCTAGCTTTTCCACTAAACCCTT
Source organism: Lophiomys imhausi (assembly GCA_907164525.1). Lineage (NCBI taxonomy): Eukaryota > Metazoa > Chordata > Mammalia > Rodentia > Muridae > Lophiomys > Lophiomys imhausi. Next base: position 996,081 of record CAJQZJ010034231.1, read on the forward strand.
GAAGGAGAAGTCTCTTGACTAGCTACCCATGAAAAATTAAAAGGCTTTAAAAGTGAGGGAAAGAGTTGGGGGTCTGCCTTAGTCAAAGTTCTATTGCTGTGAAAAGACACCATGACCATGGCAACTCTTATAAAGGAAAACATTTAACTGGGGCTGGCTTACAGTTCAGAGGGTTAGTACATTATTGTCATGGTAGGAAGCATGGCAGCATGCAGACAAACATGGTGCTGGAGAGGTGGCTGTGAGTTCTACATCTGGATCGGCCAGCAACAGAAAGAGAGAGAGAGAGAGAGAGTTAGAGAGAGAGAGAGAGAGAGAGAGAGAGAGAGAGAGAGAGAGAGAGACATTGGGCCTGTGTTGAACATCTGAAACCTAAAAGCCCACCCCTGTGACATAAGTCCTCCAACCAAGTCCACACCTCCTAATAGTGCCACCCCTTATGAGCCTATAGGGGGCCATTTTCATTCAAACCACCACAAGGCTCAGAGTGAGAGGTCATGTAGCCACGAGATTGTTGCCTAGAAAGGCCTCTCAGGACAGTCCTTGGTAGTACATTCCACCATCGCCATGGAGGAAGGCATGACCTCATTGAGAAGGTTTGCAGCAATGGGAACAGGCTGAGTGGGCTTCTTAGGACTTCTCATGAGGCAAGATGAAATAAGGATGCAGTGTGCTCAAATGATACCCAGACCTGTATAATTGTCCACACTGCTCAAGGTGTTTTTCTTTTATATTTTCTAAACAATTGACTAAGCCCATTTATTAAAATAAAGACATGGGCATCTGTAATAGTGACTTCAGTTTCTGTGCTGGTTCAGTCCTGATGGAAGTATTCTGCCTAATCCCAGAAGGACTGTACAAATCACTGAATCTCTGTAAATCTCATCTAGAACAGATCCCTTGTCTTCTAAACTTCACTGCTAGACAGTTTATCTTGTGAAGAATCTCAGGGTGTTGGTCAACATGACAACTGGTCCTTTCACTTTCACTTTTTTTTTCTCCTCTGTTCCTCTCATCAAGCCAGCCAGCTTCACCTTAAAGCTAGTGGATGCAATTCCAGTCTAGTGAATCGCCACCCCAGTCTCCCAGGCATCTTTCCAGTGTGTTCAGAAGCCATGGCTGTGGCAGCTGTAATCTGAGCAAGGGGGAGATATAAGAAGACTCCCTGTGCTCCCTAGCCAACCGGCCTAGGCTAATTGGAAGGCCCCAAGTCCTAGAGAAGCAAGGTAAAACTGCTTGTAAAATTGTCCTAAGGGGCAATATCTGAAGCTTATCTCTGGGCTCTATATGCATGTGCATGCATTGCACACACACTCACATCCATATACATGTGCGTGCATGTACACGTGTACACAAGATTGACTCTCTCACAGTTCGTGGTGTCTGTTTAGAGAACACCTTCCCAGAGAAGATTTAAACAACATCAACTCCCTCCTTATAAGTTCTCAAGGACAAACCAAGGTCCAGGTTCACTAAAATTCACCTTAGGACTTAGTGATGTCATCAGGCTTATAAAGCATGGGTAATGGGTTACTGGCTAGAGAGTGGGTGACCCCAAAGCAGCTACATCAGAAAGTCTTTACCCCGTGTCATAGTTACCTTTCTATTCCCATGACAAAACACTTGTGGCTCACAGTTCCAGAGGGTTAAACGTCTGAGACCATTGTGGCAGGGAGCATGGCAGCTGGCAGGTAGACACAGTACTAGAACAATAGCTGATAGCTTACATGTTGAGATAACAGCAGTAGAGAGAAGGGAAGGGAGAGGGAGTAGGAAAAGGAGAGAGAGAGAGAGAGAGAGAGAGAGAGAGAGAGAGAGAGAACTAACTGGGCTTTTGAAACTTCAAAGCCTACCCCAAGTGATATGCCTCCTCCAACAAGGCCACACCTCCTGGTCCTTCCTAAACAGTTCCACTAACTGGAGACCAAACATTCAAATATATGAGCTTATAAGGGTGATTCTCATTCAAACCACCACATCCCAAATGATGACTTTCCCACAGCCACATAGATGCAGCTCCTTAGCTTATATTCTCCAACATCTCCACTAGTTAGAGTAGGATTGCCTACAAATGGCTGGAGGGGTAGCTGGACTATAGGTGGAGGCCCAGTGACTCTCCCTGTGTCTTCCGTGTCCTCCTCCTAAGGAGGCAATGTCAAAGTCTGTAGGCCAGATTGTAATAAACTTCTGGAAGAGAAGGCAGCTGATCTGATGAAGGCAGTGGCTGTTTTGCTGAGAGGAGCCCATTCCACAACAGTGTCCTCACTGTAGATCATAATTGGTCAGTCAGGGAAGCTGGGCAGCTCTGGGGAGGACTGGTTCAACCAAAGTCCATCACAACACTCCCTGTACCAGGAGCATTTTGGAATCCTGAGAAACCACTCATGCTGAGGTTCAGGTGCTCTGGTTACTCCAGGCTCTAAACAGAGTTCTCAGAGGTACATAAACTCTGCTTTAAAGCTAGTATCAGTTCAGCAGGGATGCAGGTGGGTTAGGGGCACAGGCTATGTGTCTCCTAGGGGCAGATGGTTGCCATCATCATCTCAGTTCTGACCCACCCAATCTGTAGCCCAGAGCTTTGCTGAGTCCATCTTTCAGCCTTATCCAAGCCCTCTGAGGACAAAGACAACTATTGAGGTACCCAAGAAAATGTAAGCTCAGCACTATTGGCCAGGAGAAAGGACTGGGAGGAGTTTGTGGCCCTTGAAGGGCTGTTGTCTATGCCCTATCAGCTGCACATGTCCTGCCAGCTAACACAGCTAACTACCTTCACCATCATGCATGACCTTATTGGGGCAGAGTCCACCACACCCCCTGAGTGGCCTTTCCAGCCTCCTGGGAACTCCATCCCCAGCGAGGACACAACAACAGGAAGTGGCAGTTGGGTGGTTCCCTGTGGTCCTGTTTGGTTAGTAAAAGAGTTCATTTCCCCAAACCACCCTTGTGTGGAAATTGTGGGTGTGCTGTGGTGATGGGAAGCATTTTTGGCTGATCAGCCTAGCCACCATGAAGCAAAGGAGAAGAGAGAGATAAGTGTGTATCCACAGTGGAAGGGAACATGGGAAAAAACGTGTAGACCTTCACGCAGAGCCTGAAGGTCACTCAGCCTAGGAGACAAGAGAGAAGAAAAAGCCAAGGTCAACACCTCCCTGGGCACTTTTGATGGCAAACCCAGCCAAGATCTGAGGTTCACTATAGCCTCTCTCCTGTCCTCCAGTAGCAGGTGTGCCCCTGCCCTTTATGAAGGTGACAGGAACATCCATGACTTACTCAAGCTCCGTGAAACTGTTCCCACACACACTCTGTGGCTGCGAATCCTGAACACCCTACCTTGCACAGTGTTCCTGGGATGGGAGCCTAATATTGGGCAGAGAGAAAATGGAGAAAGGTGATGGACAAATCCAAGGACCCAGTGCCATGTGAACTTTTCTCGGGGAGATGCAAATGAGCATCTTCTTACCCTCGACAGGGTACCAATGACAGACCAGCATGTGATTCTGTCAAAGTCTAAAATGATGAGCAATGAGTTTATTGGGCTTACTTATCAAATATGGGTGAGGGGGTCACCTACAGGAGTGTCAGTGACCCCAAAACAGCCAGATCACTGGAAACCCATCACCTCAGTATGGGTTGTGACTTCTGCATGGCTGCATAGACTGAGTTCCTCCTTTTACTAATCTTTTACCTTCTGCATACTCTAACACTCCCGAGACCATGTATATCTGGGTCAGAATTACAGAGAACTGGAAGCGAGCTACAGAAGGGAGTAGTAAAGGTATGATGACCCTCTCCAACCCCTCTCTCAATGACAGAAAGCCAACAGGGTGGATCTTGAGAGTCTCTTGAAAGTTGTCACTGCTGCTCTCATGAAGATGGTAATGGCTGCTATGCTCATTGAAAGGTGTCTGTGGATGTCACATATTCACTAGTCCTGGGACTGAAGCTGCTGCTTGGGGACAGGGCCCTCCAAGTCCCTTGGTCCAAACACATTCCCCAAGAACACAACAAAACACCTAGGCTGCAGATAGCAGGTGCAGGGTGGTAGCTCCTGTTCTTCCTGGTGATGCCATTAATACGCTCTCTGCAGTCTTGATCTATCCATGTAGGAATTATGGGTAGGGGAGGAGAAGCTCTTCCAGGGCTGGAAGTTCAGGGTCCTTGACTATCCAAGTACCTGCAGAGTCAGAGAGGTTAATTTTGGTTGTAACCTTGATTGGATCTAGAACTAGAATATGCACTTCTGAGTGGGTTTTCCCAGAAAGAGCTGGGTTTTCCCCCGAAGCATTAACTGAGGGGAAAAGGCCCTTCTCTAGAGTAGGTAGCACCCTCTACCAGATATAAAGAGGCATGGGAAAATTGGTTTTCCCCAGGAATAGCTGGGTTTTTTTTCCCAAAAGCATTAACCAAGGGGGAAAGATCCTTGTCTAGAGTGGACAGCACCCTCCACCAGTGGCCCAGAAGTGTGAGGGGAGAGAAGTGGTTTTTGGCCTGCTCACCTTTGCTCTTGCTGTTAAGTACATCTATGGCGTTGCTGTTACTGCTCATGTCATCCTTGGCTGACATCACATGAGATTAGGTGTGTCCAGGGCTGTATGGCCATCGGTCGTCACTGACATCAGAATCCAACTTCTTTGCCTTCCAGTGTAAACTGAAGACCAGCAGCTCACCAGGAATCTTCTAGGATTTCAACACCAGACCAGGAGAACTACTAAGGCATCTAGCCTCTTGGATGAGCAGCTACCAATTTCTTAGCCTCTCGGGCATGCAGAGAGCCATTGTTGGATTACTCAACCTGTATCATGAAAGCCAGTCTAGTAAGTCAACGTTCTATTGTTCTTTTCCTCTAGAGAGCCCTGAGTAATGAACGGCCCCAAACCCTGAAAACCAGGAGCTCATTTCTTCTAGCTTTAGAAGCCATGGGCTTATGGCTCTAGGTGCTCAAGCTAGAAGCTTATTGCTCTGGGATTTAACCACTAGCCACCCTGGCACTTGGCAACTATTGTAATCCAACCAGAGGGCATCTTCTGGTTGACTTGAAAAGTGAGCCAATAGCCTGCTTATTATATAGCCAGAAAGAGGGATGTGGCTATCTGCACCAGTCACAGCCGTCCTATTCAAATAAAGTATTATGTTTGCACCAATCACAGCCTTTGGCTCAGCACCAGGGAACATGTCCTTCCTCTGGTGTGGATGGAAATGGTTGCTAGAGACCACAGAGGCTTTAAAGGCAAAAGGCTGAGTGTAAGCTGTTTGAACCAGTTATGGCTGGGGCAGTATCATCTGGAACTGGAGTTGTGCTTCAACAGCAAGCAGCTGTGATTGTACTGCAGCTTCACCAAGGTGTTTGCGAAGTGTTCAAAGCTATCAGACTGCCATACAGGCTGTCCTGCCGGCTGCTTGGTTGACAGTTATCAGCTCTAGGGCAGCTGGATACTGGGGATAGAATGAAGAGCTTTCAACTGGGAGTCAAATTGCCTAGGGCCTAATATCTTAGCTAATTTAAGGAAAAGTATTAACAAAAGAGAAACAGTAAAGACCTGTAGTTAACACTAACACTGTAATAAAGCTGCTTTAACCCCTTCAAGGAATGGCCCACTTGATGTGTCTCAGAAAGGTCTGGGCAGCTAGGAAGTGGGCAGGAACTGGGACAGGGCATAGCCCAGTAGCTGGATACCCCAGAAGTGGTCTAGGAGTTTTGCTCATAGGAGCTTTCTTGAGGGAGCCCCTTTGGGTTCCTCACCTGAGAAGAGCTCAAGGTCACGCACCTTCACCCTTTGCTTCAGCACTCTAAACTTTTTTTTTTTTAATTTATTTATTTTATGCACATTGGTGTTTTGACTACATGTGTTTCATCAGATTGTTTGGAATAGGAGTTACAGACAGTTGTGAGCTGCCATGTGGGTGCTAGGATTTGAGCCCGGGTCCTCTGGAAGAGCAGCCAGTGCTCCTAACCTCTGAGCCATCTCTCCAGCCCCAAGCGCTCTAAACTTTTGAACCCCTTGAGGTTTTTTTTTTTTTTTTTTGGTTTGGCTTGGTTTGGTTGGTTAGCTGGATTATGATTGTTTGTTTGTTGATACAAGCTCTCATGCAGCCCAGGCTGGCCTCCAACTCATTATATAGCTGAGGATGACCCCAAATGCCTGATCTTCCTTTCTGTACCTGTGTGCACAGAGTATGGAGATCAAAGGCATGTGCCACCACACCCAGTTTATGCAGTACTGGGAATGGAACCCAAGGGCTTTGTAATGCCAAGGAGTCATTCTACCAGCTGAGCTATAGCCTCGGCCCCTTGACACCTTGTTTATCTCTGTATGGTGTAAGAGGGCAGGGTGTGGCTTCTCAGGAGGTCACTTTCTCTTCTGTTTACTACTGAACATGTGAAGTCTTAGGAATAGAATAAGAGCAGCGTGTTCTTTCTCCCTTTTTTTTTTTTTTTGTTTCATAGAGGGGAATGTTTTGATGAGACTGGGGCTTGCTGAGTAGCCCAGGTTGACCTTGAACTCTCTCCATCTTCCTGCCTCAGTCCCAAGTGCTAGGATTACAGTTGTGTTCCACCAACTGTGTGCAGGCGACTCCAGGAGCTCTTCACACTCTTTCCCCCTTGTGGCAAATGGACCATGAGCACATGCCCTTGGCCAAGAGGGATGGACAGTAGAGACACAGCTGCTCACACAGTAAGGGCCTCATCAGTCAAGGGCCCAGTGTGGTAGGACAGCATGATGCCTGGGGTCATCGGAACAGTTCCACTTCCTTCACATTCGCGCTCACTTCAGAAAATAGCTTTTGTCTTCAGATCCAGCTGGCTCCACAGGCAACTAAAACAACCCTGGCCACAACCCACATTCTTGCTTTGTTCTTGATTCAGTACGACTAGAAACACTCTGAAGTTGAAAAGTTCACTATGGCTCCTGGCTGTGGTTTGCAGCTTGGTTCCTTCATCTCTAGGGTCCCCATGGTCAAAGGACAGCACTGAGATCTAATGCTGGAGCCATGGGAGGGGCCGAGGCTATGTAAACTGCATGTTTGCAAGTCAGTTCACTGGGCCTCGGGAATGAGTCCCCCTACCAGTAACATCTAATCTTTAGCTGCCCAGCTGAGATAACTTAGCCAATCCAACCCCTACCCAGATTTGGGGAAGGGAAGCATTTCAGATCTTTTCTGTATCCCAGACAGGCAACAGCTTTATTATGGAATGCTTAGCTCCTTCTGTGCCCTGCAGGCCTGTGGAGAAGGCAACAGGGTCAATCACAAGTCAGAGGGCTAGGATCTGTGGAAGTGAAATCATTTGGAAAGTGTGTGTCATCTGGCAATACTGAGGGCACCAAAGTCACTCCTGTCCTCAGGTTCCTGTTTCTCATTATGCAGTATTTAGAGTCTAGACTGTGACCTCTCTGGGTGCTATTTAAGTCTTTGCACCTGCAGTCGGATGTGCCAGGCCACACTGGTGTGGGCGTCTGGGGTAAGGATGGTCTAGCAGTGAGGACGGAAGTGGGACCTACTAGTCTGGTAGAGTAAGTTGAGAGGGGTTCTTTGAGGCTCTGCCACTGAACCTGGGCTACCCCCACTGGAACTGGGTCTCTGAAAGTGGTCTTCACGCCCCTGTCTCTGCTTGGCCCACTTGTACTCAGGCTCCGTCTCTGTTATAAAGAGTACTGCCATTGTCTGGCTGGTCCCCAACACATCCTTGGGCCAAAGATAGGGTGGGGATGCATCAGCCTACAGGGAGTTAGAGTCTGGTGTGGGGAGAAAGTCTCTAGCATTCTTGAATGAAGACATTCTAAAGGGACACTTGTACCCTCCCTTTGGCTAACATACTATTGAAACAATGGGCCTGAGGAATTGACATTTCTCTAGGAGTCTCACATTGGGGAAAAGGGAGAATGGAGTTTGAGGCCTAGTGGCAACCAGAAGGGAATCTTGTCTCTAGGAAAGAGATTTCACACAAATCAAAAAACTTCTCAGACCACCTTGTAGGAGAGACTGGAGCTGAGATGATGGTGACCGGCTAGGACTGCTTAGCTATGCCTCCCTTTTGCTCTTTTTTTTTTTTTTTTTAAACATTTATTTATTTATTATGTATACAGTATTTGCTCTACATATATGCCCGGGCAGATCTCAATGTAGATGGCTGTGAGCCACCATGTGGTTGCTGGGAATTGAACTCAGAACCTTTGGAAGAACAGCCAGTGCTCTTAACCTCTGAGCCACCTCTCCAGCCCCCCTTTTGCTCTTTACTTAACCTCATGTCAAGACCCTGAAGGTGGATTTGGGGGAGGGCGCATCAATGAACCCATTTTTTTTCCTTTTCCCAATGAGGTCACATTGAATTAATCTCCTTTGTCTGATTTTCACTATTAACTGTGTCTTCATTTGCTCTATTGGAGGCAAGTGACCAAGCCTGATTTGTGAGGTAGAGGCTGATGTTAATAACTATGATAACAGACCCCCTTGCTAGCCTCCTTCTTAGGGGTGTCTCTGTAGGGAACCACATTTTCAATCTGCTGAGGATCATCCTGGCTGTCTCCTCAGCAAACCCCTCAATCCCAATAAACTGTTAGAAGAAATCCTGCTTCATTCCCAGCTCCCCAGCAGTTTGGGGGTCCAGGAAGAGCAGGTTGCTCAAATCTGTGCCTGCAAGGTGCCCATTTTGCTGGGCCCAGGAGACTACAGAGCACCCCACTGCAAAGGTGCAACTCTCCTCCATCTCCACAAGTTCCTGAAGCCTTAGGGCAGGTGGCCTGCCGGCAGCCATGGCCCTTGTTTGCAAAAGTGTGTGTGTGCCACAGGCCTCAGCAACTCTGCAAGAAAACATTTTGCAGCTCACGGGGACCCCCCCTTTTGGGGGCAATTGAGCATCCAAGGCACTCACTGCTCTGTGGATTAGGAAGAGGCCATCCAACATCTGCTGCAGAACTTCAAACCAAGATGGGCATGTGGGTCCCTAAAACATTTTAGATGGTGGCTCATAAGTCACACAGTCAGAGGGTTTTGGGGGCATAGCCCAGCTGGCTGCTTGCCTAGCATGCTTTCCCCAGCACCACATAAATGCTACATGATCATACATGCCTGTAATCCCAGCAGGTAGGATGTAAAAGAAAGAGGATCAGAAGTTCAAGGTCACCCCTGCCTACACAATCAGTTTAAGGTTAGCCTGGACAACATAAGACCCTGGCTTTAAATACAAACAACACAAACCCCAACAATGGTGGTACCATCCCTGGGCAGGTGGTCCTGGGTGGTATAAGAATGCAGATTGAGCAAGCCTTGAAGAGCAAGCAAGTAATCCGCATTTCTTTTTTTTTTTTTTTTTAAAGATTTATTTTATTTATTTTATGCATATGTGTGCTCTATCTGCATGTACACCTGCATTCCAGAAGAGGGCACCAGATCACATTGTGGATGGTTGTGAGCCACCATGTGGTTGCTGGGAATTGAACTCAGGACCTTTGGAAGAGCACTAGGCAGTGCTCTTAACCGCTGAGCCATCTCTCCAGCCCCGTAATCCGCATTTCTTTATGGCCTCCTTTTCAGGTCCTATCTTTACGCTCCTGTTTGAGTTCCTGCCCTGACTTCCCTCCATGATAGACTATAAACTGCAAGCTGGAATAAACCCTTTCCTCCTCAAGTTGCTTTAAAGGTCATGGTGCTTTATCACAGCAATAGCAACCTATTTAAGACACTCCAGCACTCTGAAGTCTCAGGCAGAAGTGCCACAATTTGAGGCCAGTTAGCTCCCGGGTAAAATCCTGCCTCAAAAACAAAAAGAAAGACTGAGAAATGGATGAGATTACTCAGTTGGTAAAATGCTTTCTGCACAAGCATGAGGACCTGAACTTGGTCTCCAGCACCCATTTAAAGGCAGCATGATGGCATAAAACTGTAATCCCAGGACTGGGAAGTGGAGACTGGGGGATCCCTGCAATTGGTGGGCTAGTCTAGTCTAATCAGTGAGGTTAGGGTTCAGTGCTATGACCTCCCTAAAATAATAAGGTAAAAAGTGATCAAAGATGAAACCTGATATTGACCTCTGGCCTTCATAAGCACCATAACAAATGTGGCAAACACACACACACACACACACATACATATACACACATGCGTACACACATACACACATACACACGTGTACACACACACACGTGTACACACATGCACACACGTGTACACACATACACACATATGCATGCACATGAGCACATATACATAAATAAAATAATTCAAAAACACAGAGGTGTGCTTTCCTCCTGCAAGAATACTAGCTCAAGACAGAGCTAAAAACCCAAACAAACGTACGTCTATAGAGCCCCCATGCCCTGCTGCCACCCACTACCTGACATGACTCTGTCCCTAGTCCCTTTCTGGTATCTCTGCTGGGCAAGGTGGGACATTATGGATACCCCACCACTGTCCAAATGACCAAGACCAGCACCACTCTTTCTGGTCATTTGGACCTCAGATACTGTGTCTTGTCCCTCCCATCCAGTGCAAAGTTGCATAGCTGCTGTAGACTCGTGGAACCCCCATCACTGCAGCAGGGTGACATCCCTTCACTTCCATCTCCTGTCACTAGATGGGGTTCCAGAGAACAGGGTTACCTGACTTTAATGTGGCTTTCACACTAATAATAGCACCAGCACCAACACCCAGTTGGTGTCTAGTGATCATGGGCAAAGACCCTTCAAAGAGAGCACAAATGTCATGTGGTGCAGCTGCAGCAGTTAAAGACAGAGCCTCCTCCTAGCAGGACCCTCCCAGCCCCCAGCCCCTCCAAGTCTTGTCACTGTGTTGTGGCTCTTCTTCCCTTAAATGCAGTGTTCATCTGGGAAGAATCCTCCAGAACACACCTGACTGGGACACAGTTTCTATACTAGTTAGCTCCACTGCTGTGACAAAGAAACTTAAGGGAGAGGTTACTTTGGCTTACAGTTCAAGGGTTCACAGTCCATCACTGTGGAAAAGACATGGCGGCAGGAACGTGAGGAGGCGGCTGGCTGATCACATGGCACCCACAGTCAGGAAGCAGAGAGAGATGGATGATGGGGCTCAGCTTGTTTTCTCCTTTTTATTCAGCCCAGGACCCCAGCCCATGGAACAGTGCCACCTATATTTATGGTGGGTCTTTTACCTCAATATACCCTGCCTAGACACTCCCTTGGAGACACACCCAGAGGTTGTATCCATGATTCTACATTTTAATGATTATGTTTACAATCGAGATCAACTCTTGCGATTTCCCTTCTGGGTTTCAGGGCACCGCTGGGCTGGACTCTGAGTACTCTTTTGGCTCCTTTCTCTGATGCTGTAACAAACACTGCCCAGAAACAACCCAGGGAGGGAGAGGTTTACTTCAGCTCGTGCTCACAGTGTCACCGAGGAAAATCAGGACAGGAGCACAAGGCAGACCTGAATCTGAGACCCTGGAGGAACATCATTTACTGGCTTCTTTCTCTACCTTTCTTACACAGCCCAAAGCCATCTGACCAGGAGTGACACTGTCCACAATGGACTGGGTCCTCCCATATCAACTAGCAGTCAACGAAATACCTCACATTCCAGTATGATGAAGGCAGTTCCTCAATTCAGATTCCTCCTCCCAGACATGTCTAGGTTTGTGTCAAGTTGACAAAAATTAACCAGCATGATCTCATCATGCCCGAGGCCCTGGGCAGCTTCATCCTACAGCCTCTGGTGGGAATTATCTGCCTGGTTGGGTCCTGGCATAATGTGAGGACCCAGATGTCCTGCTGCATGGCCACGTGCCTCCCCAATCTCAGCCAGGCCCCCAGAGTCCCCAGATCCATCAGACTGGATCTTATCACTGGAGCTGCAGATAGGAGATGATGCTTGTGGGGGGGGGGGGCATGGGTAGACTAGAGAGACAGTCAGAGTTGGGGGAAGGAACTACATTTTCCAGTGAGGGTCCAAACAACACTCCATCCCTGTGGCAATGGCAGAAGCTCTGGATGTTTCACATCACCTTCATGATAGCCAGGGTATCTCCTAAAGCACACCTGACACCCCTAGTCCTGGGGTTCCCCCACGTCCACTGACGAAATTAAGTCACCCATAGAGTCTTAGTGGGAGGACATCATTGCCCTTGAAAAAGGTGTGGATGATTCGGATCATCTCAAAGGGCAGCAGCCTGGAGCAGCACCACCCACAGGGACAAGGAGAGAGATCGCCATGTGTGCAGGCTTAGGGAGGCTTAGGGGGCTCTCAGGAGCCCTGCGGTCTGTGTGGAATAGACCCCACGATTCAGTGACAGAATCAACCTAAGAGTAAGCCATGTGTCCCTGGCCCTTCCGAGCTTGCTGTTTGTCATAGTGCCTTTTTTTTTTAATTAAGAGTTATTAACTTCATGTGTCTGAGTGTTTTGCCTGCACATACACATGTGCATCACATGTGTGTCTGATGCCCACAGAAGTCAGAAGAGTACTGCTGGCTTACCTAAAGCTGGAGTTGCAGATGGTTGTGAACTACCATGTGGGTGTTGGAAATCAAATCTAGGTCCTCTGTAAAAGCAATGAATCCTCTTAACTGCTGACTCATCCCTCCAAAATGCTCTTGTTTTGGTCTGTCTGTCTGACTGACTGTCTGTCTGTTTGAGAAATGGTCCCATGTTTCCCAGAATGGCTCCAATTCATTACATAACCGAGGATGACCTTGAACTTCTGATCCTGTCTCCACCTCTCTTCTGATCCCACTGTCTCTACCTCCATTGCCAATCCGTTTAGCTTATGAGATGCTTAGGATGGAACCCAGGGTTTTGTGCAAGCTAGGCACACACTCTACCAACTGAGGCCCAGACCCAGCTTCCCTCACTGTCTTTTCTTGAAGCCTTTGGAGCAGAAGAGTCATAAGGAACTAAAGCTTGCAGTGGTATCTAAGCTGTTGACTATTTGAGCCAAGCAAATTGAACCTGCTTTCCAAATTCTTTCCACAAAGCTGCACCAGGCAGATCTGAGCAGCTGTTATCCTGAGCCCAGAGAAGGACTCTTCAGCCTGCATCCAGCCAGAGTGAGGCAACAGAAGGGACTGTGGTCTTTACTGCTCGGTGTAACCTGAGTGGGAGCTCAGTCCTCTGACTGACCTTCTTCAAGGAGAGTAAGGCCTGGACAAGAAGTCCATATGGGTGCCTCAAAGCCAAAGAGATAGGACATGATGAACCCAGTGCAGAGTCATAGTTGAGACTGGCCTTCCCCAGAGCTAAGAAAGACTGAGGTGCAGTTACAAGACTATGACAGTGTCTCACTGAGCCAGTAAGATAGTTAGAGCAGGAGCAGGGTCTGCCCATAGGTACTCACTCAGGTTCCACCTGCAGGGGGCCCCCAGCCTCATCTCTATGAACAACCCTGCAAGGTGTGATAAATGCCATCTGTCACTCATAAAGTGAGATGTTGCCTTTCTACAAAGCCATAAGCAGCCCTGGGGCTGAGCCAAGGAATGGCCTATAAAACCCTGGATAATGACCTCGTGCACACTTTCCAACATAAATGCTATTGCAGGCAGCTGTTTGCAGAATTTATCTGTGTGCAATAATTTCACACCGAGCCCTATTCCAACGACTATGCCCGGTCCCCTCTTTGGCACTAAAACATTTGTACCATGCTGATCAATTGTGGAACTTGCTCTCTGATGATGAATAACAGAATTGTGCTCACTCAGGCCTTTGATATCAGACACACGCAGGTGGATGGAAGCTGTGTCCACCTCCCGATCCTCTGGGGCCCAGGAAAGAGGAACTGTTTTGAGCACACAGTTGTTTTTCTCGGGGTAAGGGAGTATTGGTAAAAGCATATTGTCCTAGTAGCATGTATGACCCTAACTTGGATGTTGTCAGCCCTCTGGTCATGATTCCCACCACGCCCCCAAAACACACACAATAGGGGAATGTTTTCAGGGTTTGGCAAGGGAGGGAAGCAGGAAAGGGGTGACAAGAGACTGGTTGTGGGGCTTGCAGCTGGGTCATCTCTCCCCTCACCTGGCAGCACATCCACCCTATGATGGGAAAGGAAGCAGCTACTGCTGAGTGGTGTCCCACTCCCTGCACACCAGACACCAGTGCCAGCTCCAGGCCTGAAACTGAGGGCATGACGGGTGATTTACTCACCCACTCAAATTTTACATTTGCTTCTAAGTATTCAATCTCATTTGTCTGATATTTGCATTTTCCACTCTAATCACCAAACCTTCGGATTGCATCCATGCATAATATAATATGCAACAAATGCCTTTTAATTTTACCAAACACCTCCTTCTAGGATAAGGCTGGTGCCTGGGACAGGGGAGGAATGGCATTGGGAGCAACTTAAGATAAAGTGTTTTATGAGTCTTATCTATTTTGCACCTCCAGGCTAGTTAGCTGGCATTGGAAAACACTAGAATCTACTTGAAGGAAGGCAGCAACCTACATGACAATATCTTCCTTTCTTGGGTCTGATCTCTACCCACACAGCCTGATCCCCTGTGCTTCAGGGCTACAGCTCTGGAAGATCCCGGCAACACCCCCAATGTCCTTCACATGTGCCTCTGGAGATGTCCCCTTGCATTTACATTTACAGGAAAGACTGGGCTTCTACAGGCTGCTGCTGTTGCCCAGGAAGTGGAGTTCCCTTTGGGGTTCTTAGTCTCTTTAACGACATAATTTAGACAAAGATCTCCAGGACAATTTTATTAGCATTTGAGAGAAAAACAACAGGGAAGCAAAATGCAAATCTTGCAGCTTGCTTAAAAGAGGCCGAGAGCCTTTTAAATTCTGAACAAAGGTCACAGTTTGCATGAGAAAGCCCAGGCTGTCAGGGAAAGCATGTTTAGGCTTTTCCCCAGTATCAGAGAGAGTGAGACAGAGAGAGAGAGAGAGAGAGAGAGAGAGAGAGAGAGAGAGAGAGA
>CAJQZJ010034231.1:1010979-1033443 GCA_907164525.1 Lophiomys imhausi
AGAGAGAGAATATGCTTGTGTCTGGCCAATTGAGTCCAGAGGGCACATGATCCCAGGCTCTTAAGTCTCAGAACAAAGAATTATACTGGAGAACTCAGTTAGAAATAGAGAAAAAGATTATTAAAGACGGGAAAGTGCTCCCTAAAATGGAAGTGGGCTAGTGAGTGGAGGAAAAAAAAATCCCCAAAAGCCATAGACTGTGAGGCATGTAATCCTTGACAGGCTGTTTTCAAGGCGTCGGCCTTTTTTGAGCACAGAGGGTTCGTCGTCTCACATGTGCTCCGTTCATTCAGGAAGCACCGGGTGATGAAGATCTTCTAGTCTTCCTTTGCGAACTGGCCTGAGCTTGCGATTTGTTGTATGGAGCCCACGTAGGGAAGGGCTTCCATTCTTCCTCTGCCAACTGACTTCCTTTATAGGTCAGTCTCGATGCTACAGCCTTGAGACCCTACTTCCTGCCACATTAGACCCCTAGAGAGGTTGTGCCAGCACAGGGAGCCCCGGCAGCTATGCACAGATGTTCATGAGAACTGCTGCCTCCGACACCCACAGGGCCAACCTGAGGGTCTCCACCTGCTCCTGAGAGGTGTCCGTTGCTCTGTTCCAGGCTGGGGACATGCTCACCCTCTGCCGAGTCTCTCCACCCTCAAGGCTTACTCCTCACATGGCTCCCCAACCCCTCCAGTGCTTCCGGTTCAGTGTCTGCTCCCCCGGGAAGTCTCAGGACCTAAGCAAGAGGACCGAAACAAGACATAGAAAACCCTAAGGCCAGGCTCTTAGCCGGGGGGACCTGACACTTGGCTGATGTTGGAAATGTGCCTTTGAGGGAGTGAGAAGCAGACTGTGGTTGCCGGGTACAGGTACACCCGGCCGGCCCCTCAGAGCTGGAGTGTTCCACTTTGTGACGGGACAGTGAACCCGCGACAGCCCTGAGGGGTGAGGGCACTAGCCCAGCCGTCTCATGGGAAGCTGAGTACAGGAAAGCCCAACAGAACTTCAGGGTGGATGTTTCAGTCTCACTAATGGGGGTATTCTAGAGAGACAAACACCACCATCCCTTCGGCTATCAGACTAATGAAGCAATGGATGCCAGGGAAATGGAGTTTTCCCCGGGAGTTTCACACTGGGAGAAGGAAACTGCTGACTGACGCCTGAGCCAGCCGGAAGGGAATCTGTCTCCTCGAAAAAAGAGATTTCATGCAGTTCTAACAATTTGCCAGGTCATCTTGCAAGGGACCAGAGCAGAGACAATGATGACAGACAGGACTACACCTGTTTGCCTAGGTATACCTCTTCCCCTCTATTTCAACGTGGCCTTCATCTTAGGACCCCCCACCCAAAAGTGGACTTGGGGAGGGTCACTGTCTCACTTTGCTCATCCTCTCAATATGGCCACACTGAATTTCCTCAGCTCTAATCTAAAAATTCCGGTAACAAGGTGAGCAGTGTGTGTAATCATGAGCACTGGGTGCCTGACTCCGGCCCTGATCTCAGGGGAGCCGATGTGGTACGGGGAAGCCCCTGAGTCTCCCTGTGAGCAGTCATGCGATGGCTGTGCCTCAGTCCGCACCATGGCACAAAGGACAGTAGCTTTCTTTCAAAGGAGGAAGCACCAAGGCCAAGAGATATACCCCCATGCTCAGTATCACTTACAAGGGGCTGGATTTGTTCCAGGGGTGCCATGTTCCCCAGCTAGCCAGGACCTTTTCCGACTTCACCAACCTTCCCTGACACCATTTTGACCAGTGCATGAAGGGTTTTGTTCATCTTCACTGCCTTTGTCCCTCACCTGTACCTCCTGCATGTCAGGAGAGCAAAGATAGCAAAACACATCCCAGTAGGAATTGAGCCCCCCCCCCCCCTCAAAACAAAAAAAGACATGACATCAAGCTGACCCAGGAGGCAAGGCCTGGCCATCAGGCTGAGTTACAAGTTCTGTGTCTCTTCGCACCTTGCTTGGGAATACGAGGCTACAGGCCTGGCTCTGCCTCACCTCCTGCCTTGCCCAACCCTGCTCTGGCCAGAGTGTCTCCAAAGCATGGAGGGGCCTTTGGTCAGTTCCAGCAAAACGACACGAGGGAAAGGCTCCTGGAGGTTAGAGTGAACCCTACTGTATGGAACTCACAGGAGATAGAGCTAAGCCAGCAGAGTTGCTGTGGCCACTGCCGTACCAGCAGAGGCAACATTAAGAAACAAGAAAGTTGCTGAGGACATGGCTTAGTCAGTAAACAGCTGGTCTTGCAAGCATGAGGACTTGAATTCAAGCCCCAGAATTCACATTTTTTAAAATGTGACTGAGGCATGCTTGTAATGCTAGGGCAGGAACAGCAGAGACAGAGAGATCCCTGGGGTTTGCTGGTTGGGTCTAGCCTGGTTGACCAGTTCCAGGCCAAGAGAGATCTTGTATCACAAACACAAAGCAATGGTACCTGAGATTGACCTCTGGGTTTGGCATGCACGTGTTCATGTACAATCTCCTCCTCTCTTGTACCTGAATGTACTGAATGTACACACACACACACACACACACACACACACACACACACACACAGTGGGGTGCATAGTAGTCAAGCAGAAATTAGTCTCCTGGTTACTGACCCCTCGCTCCCCCAACACACAACACACCCTAGAACCTAATTCACCCTACCTCTCCTCCTTCAAGACTAAACTCAAGGACTTGTAATCTCACACACAACCAGGCATTACCCAGTATGCTCGGCACTCGTCAACCAACGTATTATATTTCCAGAATGTCCTGAGGACTCTTGACTGTACCTTTTCAAAGGGGCTGGAGCAATTCAGCATGGGGAACAGAGCACCTGCCCTGCCCACTAGCAAACACCAGTCTCCTGAACCTGGGCATCAGCGGCTCACCTCCCTCCCAAAGAAAGAACAGAAGCGGGTATCACCAAGCCAATCCCTGAGGAAGGCTCATGCTGCTGACCTGTGTCCTCTGTAGGGTGGACAATGGAAGCTAAGTGACTCGAATCCCCGTGCCAGCTCCCACCCTGTCAGATGCAATGTACATAAATGTAAGTTGCAACACACATGCATGTGTAGTATGTGAATGAAGACACAGATCATAACTATGTATCAAGTACTGTTGGGTGAAGTTATGAAGACAACAAACCCTCATAAGGGGCAAAGAAGATCCTGAGGTGGGGTAGGGTGGAAGCGGAGACCCTTTTGGTAAATGGTGGCATTTATTTAATGATCTTTGAAAATAGAGAGAGCATACAGCTGCTATATGCAGACGAGCTGCTTCAGGCAGGACAACAGCCAGGCAAAGGTCCTGGGGTAGGAGCTCCATGCCCGGTATGTAGGAGGAGAGACAGGCAAGTAGTTTGGGATGCTGGGGTGTTCCAGGAGCCAAGAGCAAGGAATTCACTCCAAGAAGGATGCCAAGTGCCGGGCTCAGAGTAGAGCATCAGCCTGTTCAGTTCAACCCAGTAAGATTGCCAGCTAATTGCCAGCTGTATGCAGAAGGAGTGACGGTTCTGGTTGGGACCCAATGAGAGCCAAGGAGGCTGATCCAGTGGCTGCTGTCATTGATCCAGAGAGGGAAGGTGGCCATGCTGAGTGGAGTTGGTGAGGGGTGCTGGCTGGAGACATATTTTGGAGATCGAGTTCCCAGGGCTTTTGTCAAGTATGGCTGTGTGGCTCAGCAATCATGGGCTAAGTAACGGACTAGTAGAGCATAGGAGGCCAGTGCCAAGGGGAGCTCAGCCTTGGATGTGTAGAGGCACCATTGGTGTCCAGGGCTCAGCAGAGTGGCCAGGCCTGACATATGCGAGGACATCTGGGAGTAACCACAACTGGCTCATTCAGGGCAGGATCGAAAGATGGAAGTCTGCTAAGAAACCTGAAGAGCAGCAAAGGTTGTCTCCAGGGCTAGTCTTGGTGACAAACACCTGTCATTCCAGCACTCTGGAGGCTGAGGCAGTAAGATACTTGCCCTGCAAGTTCCAGGGCAGCCTGGGCTGCATAGAAAGACCTTGTCTTAAAACAGACTCGTTAAATAGTTACGGGTTAGCTGAGTGACGCTCTGCTTGCCTAGTATACATGAGGAGGCATCATGTACACGAATATACATGGCCAGGTCCCACTCAGGAGAGATCAGGATGTGCGGTCAAAGTCACCATCAGAGGTGATACGTCAAGGGATAAGACCCAGAAAGTTTCTTCAGGATTGAGGACATGCCCGGTGTGTGTTCCAGCAGCTCTTCCCCATGAGGCAAGCATCCAGGTCCCGCCCCCCACGACCCCCGGAAGCCTTAGCCTCAGTTAGGGGATCCCATTGTTCATGTTTGCTGAAGCTCAACAGTGCTGGTCGCTGGGTGTTAGCAAGAGTTCTTCAGGCCTTGTTGAATATCAGGTGTTCTCTTTGCTCTGCGATGTGAGGGAGGCACCTGGCTCTCCAGGGCCCATCTGGACTGGGTACAGAACCCTGGCCTGATGACTCTCCGTTTCTTTCCACTTCTTTGCATTTCTCTTTTGAGACCCATGCTAACTTCCAGCTCACTGTTTAGCCAAGAAGGACTTTGAACTCCTGATCCTTGTGATTCCACCTCCCAATGCTGTGATTACAGGTGTATACTATCCATGCCTGACTGGCTTTCATTTAAAATTAGTTCCTTTTTTTTTTTTTTTTTTTTTTTTTTTAAGTGTGTACGCATGCGCATGTGCGCGCCTCCACGCATGTGCATTCGCTATGCGGTTTGTGCGGACGGTAGAGGACAGTTGGAAAAAGCCAGCTCTCTCCTACCACACGGACCCCAGGCTTGGCAGCAAGCGCCTTTACTCTCTGAGCTATCTTGCCAGCTCCTGGCCTTCGCCTTTTTGATGTTCTGGTTGTGAGCCTCGTCCTTAACAGCTGAGCCATGTCTGTAGCCTTGGCCTTCACTTTTCTAACCAACTCCTCCACCGTTTCTTTTCCATTGTGTTCATTTTTATCTGTTCTGTGAAAATCCATCTCTCCTTTGTTTGGGCATATTTTATTGCTCTTTTTCTACTTTCTCGGGCTGAAATCTCAGTCCATTCATTCTGAGCCATTATCATTTCTAATAAACGAAGCCCTCCCTCTGGCTTTCCTCTCAGCCCCTCTGCAGCGGCTTCTTACAGATTTTAATAGGTTCTGCTCCTGTCTGTGTGCATTTTTAAATAGGTTCTAATTTCCCTTTCAGTTTCTTTTATCGCCTAAAAATCGTGTTTTTATTTGTGATATCAATTTCCAGGTGGAAATATTTCTAAAGCTCGACACTATCACAATGCCTCGGGTTCCGAGAGCCACATGAAACTGCCAAGCAAGTCTGCTAGGCATGTATGTAGACCTGCACAGCACATCCCAGCACGCATGGACACACGTGCACCTGCCCAATGCTTATGCAGCCTGCATGTGTGCACTGTGGATGCTACAGGTGCTCACATGCCAGGAGCATTTGCTATGCACACATAGTGCATATGTACCTTCCAGATGCAAACCTGCATAGCTCAATGTGTACATGGAACTATCAGCCCTTTGGAACTCCTTGACATCTTTATGCTGGTCCAAAGATGGTCAGCTCTTATAACTACTTCCTGTACGGTAGGAGGAAAAATAAATCCTGTATTTAAAGCATTAAAATGTATAAAATAGGGGCTGGAGAGATGGCACAGCAGTTAAGAGCACACTGCTCTTCCAAAGGACCAGGGTTCAAACCACAGCACCCACAGGGCCGTTTGAAACTGTCTATAATGGCCAAGCAAGGTGATGTATGCCTTTAATTCCAGCACTTGGGAGGCAGAGGCAGACAGATCTCTGTGAGTTTGAGGCCAGCCTGGTCTACAGAGTGAGTTCCAGGATAGCCAGGGCTACACAGAGAAACCCTGTCTCAAACAAACAAAAAAAAAGTATAAAATGAAGTCAATCTTCTTAACTGTATTTGTGTGATTCCAGGTTGTTACTGATGGTGTTTTCTTGAGCCCCATTTTCCTAGGTGTCTCAGTAGCTTAGGCTATCCTGGAGCCTCCTCCTGCCTCGGTCTCCCCAGGGCTGCCACCAAGTGTGTGTCCCCAAACCCTCTTTGACTTCTGGATTTGTTCCTTTTACTTAAAACAAAGAAGTCCTGTTTTTCAGAATCCTTGGCCTGTGGCTGAGGAAGGATATCTCAGATGCTAACCAATGGACTAGCCATTGCCTTGCACATCCATCTTGACAACTGTCAGTCATGTCAAAATCCTCCTCCCCTAGTCCCTCAGACTCAGCCTAGCAGACACAGACTCCATTGAGGTCTTTTTTTCCCCCCTGAGGACTTTGACTAGATTTGCAGGATAAAACTGATACCAGAACTTATTTCTTCAATAGTCGTAGACTTGTGGGTAAGGAAGCCTCAAGGAGACACCAAAGTCCTGTGAGAGCAGGGCTGTCTTGCCCAATGGCCCCTCTCTACTGCTAGCTGGGCAGCTCTAAGCCTGACCAGGGTAGGGAGTCAAGGAGACAGGAGAGCTCTCAGATTACACTTCTCCCCTCTTGAGGAATGAGTCCTGGGCCTTGTGGACTGTCCTCTACCTGTTTGATAGGAATGTTTGGCATCCTACAGCTGTTGGGATCTTGGGATCGCATAAAGAACTGGAGATAAACCACCAATGTCCAGTCAAAACAGTAGCAACCTTTATTAGCGTGCTTGGAGTGACTACCAGCAAGCCTGGGCCACAGCAGACTCGGGAGCAGACACTGTGACAGGGAGGAGGGGGTCGCAGAGCTTTTTAAAGCAAAAAAAAAAAAAAAAACCCACAAACAGGTGCAATGCTCAGATTCAAGGGTGGGGGCTCATATATCTTTAACCTGATTGGTTGAGTATGAGGCCAAGGGTGGATGGGGGTCCTCAAGACTACTGTTTTAGGGTACGTGGGTAGACTATAACACAGAAAAACAAGATGTTGACTCAAGTCTAGGAGTATTTTTATATTCCTTAGGCAACTGGCTAAATGCTGATTGGCTTTCCCATATTTTGTGGGTTTTTCCACGAAGAACTATAGTTACATAAGGTCAAAGACAAAACGAAGCCTAAAAACAAAAATGGAATAACTTTGGTCTATCTAGTCCCTTCAACAGCTGGTTGGTCTCAGTGAGCCAGGGAGAACCTGGGGTCCTTCTGCACATGGACAGTGCATCATACTGGCCAACACACCCAGGTTGGCCAGCTCCACCCCACTATACACTGAAACTTCCTAGACCAAGTCTCTTCCCTTTGCTATGGTGCCATCCATGATCAGATAACCACTGCCTGGACCGTTTTTTTCAACCGCGTTCCATCATTCTAAGCAACCATGCACACCCTGCTACTTTGTCAATGGAGGGAGACAGCTGCTCGTTGGGCCTGGGCTTCTGT
Organism: Lophiomys imhausi; assembly: GCA_907164525.1. Taxonomy (NCBI): domain Eukaryota; kingdom Metazoa; phylum Chordata; class Mammalia; order Rodentia; family Muridae; genus Lophiomys; species Lophiomys imhausi. The sequence continues at coordinate 1,018,349 of CAJQZJ010034231.1, forward strand.
GCAGCCTTTATTCACCTCCAAGCAGCATTGCTACTGAGGTCAGTGGTGGGACCCCAGGCAGGCCAGCCAGGGTTTATAGCTCCCTGAGATTTCAGGGCACACAGCCATCTGGGACTCCAGGAGTCCCAAGAGCAATAGGCAACAGGGGGTGGGGAGGACAGAAGTGGAGAGGCCACTTCTCAGCCCACTGTTCCTAGCTGTCCCCAGTAACAGAACCCTCCAGAGCCCTGGTCTCATTTTGCATGTAGTCCATCTCTACCCACAAGGCCCTGCCCCCAGCTCACTGGAATCCCTAAAGTGCTTGTGGTCCTTTCATAATCCTTCTAGGGGGTCCTCACTGGCCCTGAGCCACCCCCCAACCCTGTGCCCAGTCACTTTCCTGAGTGCTGAAGGAGGTACTGACTCGGGCAACCCAGGTCTTCCCAGGCAGATCTTGACATAAGTTGGTGGAGAGATGGGTGATGGAGAGAGGTGCTCATTAAAGTGTCTTCAGAGCCCACGTTCCCTCAGCCTCCCAGCCCCTCCAGACTCCGCCCCACTTCTCTGCTCTCTCTCTCACATGTAGAAGTCAGAATAAGAGGACAAATATGGCTATAAGACACCAGAATGTGTCCCCATATGACTGCAGAGAATCAAGATATGTCCCAATATGAGCACAGGGCTTGAGGACATGCCTTCATATGACTTCATGAGATTAGAATAAGACTCAACTGTGCCTTTTTGGCATATTGGTTATTTTGTGGTGTTTTGATACATGACAGGCTCCTGGAAACAAGAGAAGGAATCACTTTCAATGGGAGGAGGTATCTGTGGACCAAGAACTTTCTCTGCACCTGGAAGAAAAATCATATTTTTTTAGATTCCCCTCAGTGAAGGCAGGATTAACTTTGCATGATGTCCTGCCTGGTCTCCTCACACCCTTAGTCTTGTTTGGGGCGTAATCATATGTCCTATTCCTTCCTTCCTTCCTTCCATCCTTCAACTGCTCATAATGACCCGCTGTGCTTCCCAGCTTCCTGAAGACACTTTGGGTCCCTGGGATTTCTTTCTTGGGGTTATTCTAGTTGTATCTCCCACATGGTCCCAACCCTCCTGACCTAGCCCAGTTCTGAGGTCTCTAGTTTTCTCTACTGGCTTGGATTCCTGGGACCAAACCCACCTATGGCATGTGGAAATCCCAAATCCATTCCTTGTTCCAGCCTTATGTGTGCCTCCAGGTGTGGCAGCTCAGTTCCAGGGCTCTAGAGCCTCCTCCCGCTCACCCTATAAACTCTACCCCTCTGTGGCCAAATTACTAATACAACAACAGCTAGGCACATGGGGTGGCCCCATTCTAGTTCCATCCCTACCCTCCCATGACCTGCCTCACTGGAGATGCAGTTCACTATTTGGCAGACACCTGTGGGGCCTCCTAAGGTGGCCACATTGTCACTGCCTCAGTTTCCCTCCAGTCTCTCAGCTCCAGCTCTGTGGGCCTCCTTGCTCAGGTGTGCCCCAGGACATTTGCACAGCAATCCTTGTGTGAGCACCATATACAGATAAGAGGAGTATTTCCTCATATACAAGTTTGCATTAAGTGTACTGTCTCAAAGGCTTCCCTGGCCACTCTGATAAAGTAGCAGGCTCCTCACAGCTATGCCACGCCCTCTGCTGAGCCTGTACACCCTTGGTATGCCAGAGTTTCAACTTGGAGACAAAAATGCCCCAGAGCTATCTTCTGGGTTATGACAGGTACTGCCTTCTATAATCAGGGTCCTCCTCAGGCAAGCCACCTGGCTTGGTGGGGCATTGGCCCAGACAGCCGTAAGGTAGAGGTCTAGTGAGGCTCAATTCATGTGTTTGTGTATGTATGTGCACTGATGTTTCTATATGTACCCATGTCTGTGTATCTGTGCCATCTGCGTGTGTATTTGTGTCTGGGTGTCTGCGTGAGTATGTCTATGCACACCTGTATGCCCGCGTGTCTCTGTTTTTCCTTCTGTTTCCCCATGTGTGTTATCTGTGTGTGTCTCTGTGTCAAATGTCTGCTCGTGTCAGAGTAGCTGGGGCACAGGGTGTGTCCTGCCATCCTCTGAAGGAAACCTATACCTTCAGGGACTTTTTCTGCATGAGTCACCTCGGCCTGTCCCGGGCCCCTGAGAGAAACGTCTCTCCTGAGACCCCTCCTCCATGAAGTGTCTGCATCCCAGGGAGTGGAAAGGGAGAAACAAAAGAGAAGCCCGTTAGCAAACAGCAACAGGGGTCACTGTAGAAACAGCAGGCGGGTCCACTAGGCTTACATTGGCTACTACAACCTGCTTCCCTAGGGTAGGAGCCAGACAGCCAGGAATTCCCTAAGGGAGCCATACAGCTGTGGTGAATGGAGTGTCCAGGACACCAGGAAACAACAGGGAACCCCACAAACTGATGTTCCCCATCCTCAGTCCAGCAGCTGGTGTTCCTGTCCTAAGGACATTCTTCTCTGCCCAGAGGTCCTTGGTTGGGGGTGCTTTCTTTGTAATCCCACTTCAGGACCACCACCTACACACACAAACTCATTGTGTGAGTGACAGGGAGAATGAATGCAGAATGGCTCAATTTTCTTGGTGTAAGCCATACCATCCCCGGGGGTGCAACTCTATTTAGGCCCCACCCACTGCACTCTTGGGTTTCCACTATGCAGCCCAACACAGGCATCAGCTCCTATTACAGGAGTATGGAACTCCACCCTCTCTCCCTTTCTAATGGCTTAGGAGGCACCCTTGCTGACCAGCTCACTGGCTGAAACCCTCTTCTTCCCTAACAAGCAGCTAGTGGGGGTCTACTGAGCGACAGCTACCGCAGACTCATCCTTAAATCTTCAGAATAACATAAGCCGTGCACTTGATTCATACAGCACTCAGGCTCACTGAAAGCGTTAGAGGGCTTGGGAGCACAGCCAGGAGAGCATGACAAAGAGGGGCTCCCTGGCTCACCGACTCCGCCCCTCAGTGTCTCCTTACACAGCAGCTAGGTTGGGCTGCTCTGTGAAAATCTGCAGGTGCTAGAAGCCCGGGGTCGGCTCAGCTTGTGGGTCCGTGTGTGATCCTCTCTCGCTTACCTTCCCAGAATTTTAAGCGGAAATTCCTATTTCCTACTAGGGGTTGGGGATCCAGGAGGCTTGTGGCCGCAGAAGAATCCACGTGGTAGAAGCAGATCTCCCCTAAGTGTGCACCCCGATTTAGCATCCCAGAGGGCAGGCAGAGAGACGCGCCCCGCCCACCGCCCGCGCATCCGCGCCACTCAGCCAGGCCGGGGGCGGCGCAGCCAGGGTTAAGGCGCAGGCGTGTCCCCTGGGGTGGGGTGGGCCCGACAGCCTTGCCGTGATTCTGGCGTCCCCTCGGATTGGGGCCCAACGCGCTCCCCCGCCGTTTTCGCCGCCGCGTGGCAACGTCGTCCCTTAGTCCTCCCTCCACCTAGGGAGCTGCGGGGACCGAGGTCCCAAGACACCGCCCGAGGGGGAGCGCGTCCGGCCGCGCAGACGCCCCGCGGGCTCCGGGGAGGGACTTGGCCTGCTTTCTAGCCTCCCCTCGCCGGGGAGGAGCCGCGAGGCTGCAGCTGGCGGCGCGCGGAGCCTCGGGGACGCAGGCGACCAGGCCGAGAGCCGCGTGCGCAAAGGGCCGGAGCCCGCGCCGCCTGCGGGTTCCCAGCTGGGCCTCTCCGGCTCCCGGCTGAGCGCGGTGGAGGCGCGGCGACACCGCGGGGCGCGGCCGAGGGGAGGAGAGAGCAGAGCGCGGGTGAGCGCAGGGCCGGCCGGGCCTCGCGGGGCCGCGGCTCCGCCAATCTGCGGGCGCTGACGCGGGGGGCGGCTCCGCGGCGCTCGGATATCAGCGGGCCGGGAGCGGGGCGCCTGGAGCTCGGCCGTGCGGGCGCTGCGCTCCGGGTCGGCCCGCTGCACCTGCCAGGTCGCGGCTTCACCCTGCGCTCCCCCTTGCGCTCCCCTTCTCGCCCCTGTCTCTCTAGCCCGGCATCGCAGCCGCAGCCTGCCTGACAACGTAGAGGAGCCGCCTCGTCACCCGCCCAGTACCCGGCGTGGCCCAGTGGGAGCACTGCGCTCTGGGTCGGATCCGTCGCGCCCTGGCCGGGATGACTATTCGCACCTTCTGCCCACACGCCCAATGAGTGTGGTCGCCTTCTCGGAGACCCTCGTCCGTCTCTGCGTTCCCTGTCACCACTGCCACCAACTCCACCGACGAGGGCCGCTGACCGCCCCCCAAGATGGCCTGGAGAGCCGGTGCTTTGGTGGCGGGTGTCCTCCACGACGTCCGAGTCTGGGGACAGCCCCGGAGCTGGTAGCTGCTTGTAGGACGAATGGACTTTGACCTGCTAATTGTTGCCGGCTTAGGGCAGAGCTGAGGGGAGCCGGTGGAGCGCGCGTCCGGAACGCCCCCTAGCCCGCTGGCCTGTGCGGCCATGAAGATGATCCTGGTGCGCAGGTTTCGCGTGCTCATACTGGTGGTGTTCCTACTGGCTTGCGCTTTGCACATTGCTGTTGACCTGCTACCCAAGCTGGACCGGCGGGCCGCGCGATCCTCCGGAGAACCCGGCTGCTCCTGCGCTCAACCGGCGGCAGAGGTAGCTGGCCCAGGCTGGGCCCAGGCGAGGAGCCGACCAGGGGAGTCCGCCGGTGGCGACGCAGGCTGGCCCAACAAACACACACTGCGCATCCTGCAAGACTTCAGCTCAGATCCAGCCTCTAACCTAACCTCCCACTCCTTGGAGAAGCTGCCTCCTGCCGCGGAGTCTGTTGATCACGCTCCACTGGGTCGGGAACCCGGCTCCCCGCCACCCCGTGACCCCGCGCAACGGCCGCTGCTTCGAGAGCCTGGGCCCCGTCCGCGGGTGCCGCCCCCTGGCCCCAGCGGGAACGGAACGCTCCTAGCCAAGTTGTTTGAGCACCCGCTCTATCAGGGGGCTGTGCCTCCTCTGACAGAGGACGACGTCCTGTTTAATGTGAACAGCGACATCAGGTTTAACCCTAAGGCAGCAGAGAATTCTGACTGGTGAGCAGAGAATGGTAGGCTGGGGTGGCACTAGGGCGACCCATCCTTCGGGAATAAAGACACCCCCCTAGAAAGCTATTTCACCCGCCAAGCGGTTTGTGTACCTTTGGGGACCCTTAGAGGAGGCTGGTAGGGCCGCCTGGTGGGCGGGGCAGATGCACTTATTGCTCTAGGCCCTGCCTTTGTCTCCACAATGACTTCCTAGGGAGAAGGGTTGATGAGGTTTGGGCAGCTCTTAGTGCTCCTGTGTGGGAAGCTGGAGCCCCACCAGAAGCCAGTGGAGCCCGGTGCTCCACCTAACAAGGAAGCACGCGGGCCAGCCCTGGCGATGGCTGAGGAAGCAGATGAATGAATATGTTGGAGAGCCAGCCAAGGATAGTGGGAGCCGCCTTCCCCTGGGAGGGGCTGGGCTGCTGGCTCTGAGACCGATGGGTGAGCTGTTCAGGGTGGACACCTCCAGAAGGCCTGGATGTACCTAATAAGTCTTTTAAATTCAGTCACCGGGGACGGACAAAAAAAAAAAAGCTGAGGAGTGATGCTGACTGTGTGGAGACCTCCCTGCCTGGCTGTAGCGAGGAAGATGAGCCATCCTGGAGTTGTCTTCCAAGCTGCCCAGCTTTGTGCCCACTCCCCACCCCCACAGCTGCACAGATCCAAATAGGCCCAGCAGAGTGAAATATTAACCACCAGCTGGCTAGAACAAATAACCTGCAAAAGGTTCCCGGGCAGCAGAGAGAGAGCCACCAGTCCAAAACAACCTCAGAAATCCTTTCCTCCCTGGAATGGGACCAGGCCCTGTACCTTGTGCCTGCTCATGTGAGCCCTGTGATTGCTTCTCGGCTTTGCTGGACAGAACCCATCTAGCAAAGGCTGCTGAGAGTGGTCGGGGTGCGGTTTCTTGTAGGCCCCCAGCCCTGCTTCTACTGTAGGACAGGCTACAGTTGAAGGATCCTCACCCGTCAGTGAAGCAAAGCTAAAGTGGTCCCTTCTCCTCCAGCCTAGCAGGCTCCCAGAGGATCTCTTCTTCCTCCAGAAAACCTCATGGCCAGAGAAAGCAGGCAGCAGGTCTTCCTTCTCTTTGAGCCTGGGCTGGAGAGACTGACACCATCGTCCTGCCCTCCCCACCTATGGCTGCACTCATTAAAATCAAATTTAGCCCCTTACATCATTCGTGCCCCTGTTCTTTGGAACAAAGGCAGAGAGCTGTGGAGGTTTCTGGCTGACTGGGTGTGCCTATGACTTCCAGGCCGTCTGGTCCCAGCAAGAGCTGACAGCCCCTTCCCACACTCTCCCAGCTGACCTTCTTGTGGGGCTACTTTTGGTGACCCCAGAACAGAGAGAGGTGTTGGGATAGCGCTGACACTCTGGGTCTAGGCTAGTGGTATTTAGGGTTGTCTGTGGCGTCTCAAGAGGGTAAATAGGAATTATAGGCCTTAAGGTGTGTTATTAGGTGCTGGAACCACAGCTAGGGAGGAAAAGTGCAGACATGGCAGTGTGAAGGCGGCTCTCACCGAACCTGTACTTTGAACCGGAAGTCGCAAGCCCTGACCCTCAGGACCAGCGCCCCACATTTCTCAGCCTCTTTGTACCCTTGACTGTACCCTGCCTTTGTTCCTTGCAGGCCACTCGAAGGTGCTGAAGCCGCAGAGTTCTTGCCCACTGGTGAGGCAGCTGTGGACCTCTATCCTAACTGGCTCAAATTCCACATCGGCATCAACCGCTATGAGCTGTACTCCAGACACAACCCAGCCATTGATGCCTTACTGCAGGACCTCGGCTCTCAGAAGATCACCAGTGTCGGTAGGTACTAACTAGCCACCTTGGTGCCAGTATACCTTGGTGTGGATACACCAGGACTATGTGAAGCTGGCCTCCTATTGGGTTGCTGGCAAGGGAACCACACTTTCTGGGGTGTTTAGGGGGCAGCCTTGATGATGCCAGGAGCCAGTTGGATGCCTCAAGTCTCATCACTATGAAATCTCTTCCTTACTAATGCAGAGCGTGCTGGCAAGTGAGGATCACCACTCTGACTCCTGGTAGGGTGTAAGCAGACACATAGGCCTTCCCTCCCTTGTAAAAGGATGTCCTGCTGCCCTGTGGTAGCTGTAACTCCTCCTTCCAGCACCTGGGCATGGGTCAACTTTTTTCCTCCTGCAGGGGTAGCTAGATTGCATGGCTCAGCCAGAGCCTGAGGCTCTGAGCCTGCTCCCTTCAGAACTCAGCAGGGGCTCAGGGATCTCACCAGATAAAGTAGGAACAAAGTCAGAGCCTGAGTCTCCTGATTGGAGCAGTTCAAGAGGAGCATTTTCAGTGCTTTGTGATCTACTAAGCCTCTGCCCCCTCCCCTCCCACACACACACAAATCCAGTATTTCAATTTCAGGAGAACAGTATATCAGGAACAGTTTCTGAGCAGGTTTTAGGGGCTGTTATCAGGTTACCAGTGACTGAGAGTCACTATGGCTTGAGAGGTGGCATAGGACAGGCTGAGGGCTGGGACTGTGCAGGGGTGGCCCTAGTGTGCCCAGCTGCACGTGCTTGGGTAGCCTGCCATGTATCTTGAAAGCAGATCTGCTAACAGGCTCCCTTCCGTTATGGGCTTTGTTCCAATTGCTGACACAGAGCAGTTACAAGCTGCCTGCCTGCAGCACCTGTCTCTTTAGAGGTGTCTGGGGCTCTGCTGATCTGTGTGCTAGGCTCTTGCCTGGTCAAAAAGTAAAATAAAATAAAAAGAGCCTGGACCCACAGCTTCCCCCAGGGCTTGGCTAGTTCACCTATTGCGAAAGAGCAAGCTAGTGGTCTTCCACCCTCCCTCCTCCTCCCACAGAGATCTGAGTGCACGGCCACTTGATCTTACCGTGCCCCTTGTGGAGCTGATGTTTCAGGATGAGTGAGAAATAGTCCTTGTTAACACAGGTACTTTGTTATAAAGGAGTCACAAGGTGTTTCCCTTTCTCTTTGGAATACAGTGTGACTGTTAAAGAAATACCCAAGCTGGGCATAAAGGAGAAGCCTGCAATCCAGCTATTCCAGAGGCTGAGACAGGAAGATCAAAAGTCCAAGGCCAGCCAGGATAACTTAACAAGACCCTTTCTTTAAAAACTGAAAAGAGAACTGAGAATGTAGCTCAGTAGTAGAATCCCCCAGGGAGGGGCTGGGGGTGTGGCTCAGTGGTAGAGCCCCTGCCTAGAATCCCCCAGTGAGGGGCTGGGGTGTGGCTCAGTGGTAGAGCACCTGCCTAGAATCCCCCAGTGAGGGGCTGGGGTGTGACTCAGTGGTAGAGCACCTGCCTAGAATCCCCCAGTGAGGGGCTGGGGTGTGGCTCAGTGGTAGAGCACCTGCCTAGAATCCCCCAGTGAGGGCCTGGGGGTGTGGCTCAGTAGGCGAACTATTTTCTAGTAAGTAGAAGGCCCTAGTCGTGAGACCAGCTCTCATAAGTACCACTGCCTCTGAAGATGATTAAGCCCACGAATAAGGAACATGTTCTACAGTGACCTTGAAGAATTGTGACCCTAGAATTGTGCAAAAACAGCCCTAGATACCTGAGTGCGGTATGATCCCCGCAACTAACCAGCCCTCTGTGGGTGCTTCAATCTGTTGTTCCCTATTCTCACTGACACCTGGTTTTTGCAACGGTGGGGGGAATTTATCCCAAGAATTTATCAGAGGCCAGGGGAGGCTGGGGTTCCAGAACCTCACCAGGAGCTGTGCTCACCTCAGGGACCTCTGTATATCTTCACATGCTTAACTTTGACCCCCCCCTCCCATTTTTATTTTATTTTCTCGGGAAGGATGATGGTGCTCGGATGCCCGGCCTCCCAGTGGGATGAGCAGCTCTATTGCTGATAGGGGAGCAGCCTAGACTCTGGCTGTGGCTTGGTCTGGTGGGGCATCCTGGAGTCACTCTATGCCCCTGGGCCAAGGGATGTTTGAGTGGATCCTACACTGATGTGCTAGACTGTAGTGGCTAAGGTAGTTCTCATCCAGCACCATTGTAGACATGCTGAGTCTTTCATTCTGCAGGTGCCCAGCAGCTATTGGAAAGTAGATTGGTGGAGAGGGCCATCACCCAGGCTGACAAAGGACCTTGTCACTGCCACCTGAACCCGAGGCCCACACTAAGCTTCCAGGCAGCAAAGCCTGATCCAACCTAGATGTATCTGGGGATGAAACTTGAGTTTGAGATCCTCGTAAAGAGGTGGCTGTCACCCAAGGTGAAGTCACACCTGTTACATGGCTCAGGGTGTTGGTTACAAGATTCTGACTCCCTAGCTTTGGGAATGCCTGCCAGCAGGGTATGCATCACCGGAATGCTTCCTTTCTGGATCCGCAAATCCTGCTGTCCAGAAGTTTCAGAGATGTCACTCTGTGACACCACCTGCCCCACCAGTGGAGAAAGCCTCGGTGTGTAAATATGAGTCAGTGGCAAAAGGAGAACTGTCTGCAGAGCCTGCCCGGTGGATCTCCATGTGGCAACCACATTTCAAGGCATGCTGAGCCTCTTCACCCAGGGTCCTGGAATCAGACATGCACCCATATCTTCTCAGAGCTGCAGAGTTCATACCTGCAGAAGTGGGCCAGGCCCAGATATCTTGCTCTGTAGGTAGTAGCCTAAAATGTCTAGTCATGGCTGCAGCATAATGTCCTGGAGACATTCTGTCCCTCCAAGACACACTGTGTTGGAGGCAACTCCCTACTTTCATGGCCAATCTGACTCATCCTGAGATGCCCCAAAGTTTGTTGTGGGTGTAAAGATAGAGCCAAAGTTTTGAGTGGACACCTGGCCCCTTGAGATATAATCTCTTCTGGGCATTCATCATTGTGTATCCACTGGGTAGGTGATAAGTCGAATGCCTGTGGGCAGGATTTGCTCCTCCTTGGTGTTTCTGAGACCTGAAATAAAGTGGAATGGAGCCTTCAAAGGCTAGTGCTGCCTTCCAACTTCCTCCTATGACTTGGGAAACTAAGGCTCCAAAGAAGGAAGATTTGTCCTGGGTAGTATCCCCTTGGTTCTGGCTCAGGGTTCCCAGTGGCCCACCAGCGATGACTATTACTATAGTTTTAATTTTGCGTATGTGAGTGTGTATGAGTATGTGTGTTGTTTGTGCTTGTTAGCGTTTTTTCACATGTGTGTGGAGGTGTGTGTGCACATGTGTGCAGGTGTATATGCACATGTGTGCCCATGGTGTGAAGGTTCGAATTTGACAATAGGTGTTTCAGTTGTTTTTCATTTGTACTTGTTGAGGTAGGGTCACTCACTGAATCTGGAGCTTTCCAGCTCTAACTAGCCTAGCTAGCCAGCTTGCTCCGGGGAGTCCCTGTCTGCCTTATTAGGGCTGGGATTACAGGTGGCCACCATATCTGCACAGCTTCCACTTGGGTTCTGGGGTTCCAAATTCTGGTCTGTGTGCTTATACAGCACACTATCCGTTGAGCCATCTTTCCAGCCCCAGGAGTGATGACTTTAATCTTCAAGTTGTTCATCTCACTATGAAATATGGAGCCAGGAAATACTGTTGTGATGGAAAATGATGCCAGAGGGGTTCCACACCCTCTTGGAATGGTTCCATTAAGTCTCGCCTGTTTAGAACCTCTTGCTCCTTTTTGTGAGGCTCTGTGTGGCCCGCAGCGCAGCTAGCCAAGGCCAATAGAGATTTATTTATAGCCAGGCTCCAGGCTGCCTGGTAACAGACCACTGCTGCCTTTAAAGAAAGAGACTCTACACACATCCACCTCTGCTCAGCTGGAAGTCAAGCCTGCCACGCCTTTGGCTAGGAACCGGGGATAATTGCATCACTATCACGTAGAGTTATGAATGCAAATGCTCTGCACTTGAAATTGCTTGAGGGAGAAGTCTCCCAGGGAGCAGAGGGTCCCGGGCAGCCTCTGGCCTGAGCAGAGATCTGGGAAGGTGGCTCCATCTAGGTCAGCCCCACAGATGCAAGAACAAGGCAGAACAAAAGAAAACCGCTCCACAGGACTGGAAGTCCTTGTCACTAATTGATCTGCCAAAGGGAAAGAATGGATTGAGATGGAATCCAGGAGAATTGGTTGTAAGCTTCAAAAAACAAAGCCCCCCACCCCGTAACTGGGGCACCCCTGGAGACCCTGCCTGTGAATGGGGGGTGAGGAGGGGAGAGCCCATCCCTGTCTGAGACTGAGCCACAGACCACTCAAGAGGCAGTGCCAGACACAACAGGGTCACCTCTGAGTCAGGGTAAGGGGAGGTGGGGGAGGGGCAAATGACTTCCGGTCACAAACCCAATGGTAGAAGGACCTCTTGAAATGACAGGGACCCCACAATCAAGTGCACCAGGGAAGCAGTAAATAGCCATCCCCTGCTGCTCAGGGCCATAGGATGGATGGTCAAGAGCAAAGGTGCTCTCCTGTGGGGACTTGGGTGCCCGATTCCTTCTCACCTCTCCCCATTTTCTCCTTGCGCAGCCAGGAAGCAAAGCTCCCACTCACTTGGCTGTTGCAGGACAGAGCTCCACCAGGGTATTTCTGGGGTTTCTTGTGACTGCCACTCTCAAAATAAAACTGAGCTGCCTGGCAGACTGCACGACATAGTAACACCAGGCTGGAGGCCACTAGGGCAGAAGCTGCCCCCACGTGTGTCTGGCCTAGCCAGAGACAGGCTTGAAGCCTGAAGGCCTCCCAACAGTCCGGGAGCTTGACGACATGGCTGCAGCCACTATCAACTCTGGCTCACTCAGCTTGTTCAACCTCCCTCACCCCCACCCCCACTCCCACCCCGTGTCAGAGTTGGTTCCTACAGTGCTAGCTTCAAGGAATCTACTTCTGGCCACCAGGTAAATGTGCCCCATGCCCCTTTCCTCAAGTCCAAGATTGGCAGGTGGAAGGGGACTCTAATTGTCCAGCTTCTGACCTTCTCTCCTGTTCAGGGACGACACGTGAGACAAGCCTGGAAGAGCTGAATGGCACATTCTCTGAATGTGTGAGCCCTCCCTGGGGAGGCTTTCACGTAAGGTGCAAACACCTGCCTCCATTAATCTTCTAGAGCATTCTCCCCTCCGTCCCTTAAAACTCAGCATAGGGTGTGTGGGTGGAAAAACTCAAATGGCTGTCTGCCTGACTGACCCCAAACAGTATTGCCGATTCCCTCTCCAGCTGCTACAGCAAAGGCCAAGCCTAGCAGTGGTAAGGGTCCCCAAAGGCCACCAAGCAACATCTCAAGTGTGGCCCACTGGTATTTATTGGTTTGTTTTGGAATAGATTTTTCTTTATCTCAGGGTGACCTCCCACTTAGTTCAGGATGACATTGAACTCCTGAACTCCTTCCTGCCGCCCTTCACTTCCCAGTACTCAGAATAGAACCCAGAGCATGCTAGGCAAGCACTTTACCAACTAAGCTACGCCCTCAGCCCCCAATGGGTCTTTTAAAAAATCAGATTAGTTTATATAAAATGTGCTCTCAGTCTACTGGAAACCACAGAAGTCTCTGTTAGGAAATATCCTAACTGGAGCTCGGGGGCTCAGTTTCTCACAGAACTACCTCTCTGCCCTAGTAAAGAGGGGAACTTTCCTCTAGACATGACTTTCTATCTGTCTCCATGAGGAAAACCCATGTCATATTGGCCCTGCCACCTCTTGGGCTCTCTACCCCATCACCCATTTCTGCCTCATTTCCTTAGTGCCCAGTGTGGTCAGCCTAGTACACGTGCTTGTGGGTGTTCATGACTGTTACCCTGAGTGTTTGCTGCAACACAAAGAAGTGTGTGTCAGATAGTAGGATCTGGGTCCCAGCAAAATAACCCATCAGCTTCAGACCACTTGCAGGACCGAGGGTGGACTGGATCAAGACAGAACCTTACAATTTGTGCCTTAGTAGTCTCAGAGCTCTGTGTCCTAGAGTTACTGATTACCTCCTCGGGGTATACAGCCACCTACCATATCAGGACACCAGGGAGGCAGATTGAACCCCCTAAGAAAAAGACTGACTAGGCTGGATGTATCTCAGTGGGTAGAGTGCTTGGCTGCATAAAGCCCTGGGTTCCATCCCCAGCAGTGCATAAACTTAACACTGAGGACATGGAGGCAGGAGGGTCAGGAGTTCAAGGTCATCCTCAGCTATATAGCAGGTGTAAGGCAAGCTTCAGTTTCATGAGAGCCTACTCAAAGCAAGACAAACAGGTGGCAGGGGAGGGGCAGAGGCAGACCAAACTGACCAGATTAACACAATATTTTGCTATTTGAAAGCCAGGATTATAAACCTTAAAAAGAGCCTGGCTCAGGAAGGAGCCATTAAACCCAGCAGTCCCTGTTATTAAACGGAAATGGGACATACACCCAGACTCAATGGTGCCACAAACTTTTTAATCACTTCCTTCTTTTTCACTTTACCAGAAATGCAGTGAATGTTCATTGTGCAAATTTAGAAAGCACAGATAATGAAAAACAGAAAATTAAAATCCCCTGCCAGTCTCCCAAGAGAGAGGAGCAGGCTTGTTGCCGGTCTGTGTATCAGGACTGGAAAAAAAAAAATCTATGTGTCCCTGTCTTTAGAGGGAAAATGAGTTTCCTGGAGCATGAATGTTTCATAAGCTGCTTGCTTAACAGTCAAACCTCACGCACTTTGCTGTGTCACTTAGAGGGAAGGCAGGGTGGTAGTGACACATCTTGAGGGGTCACCACCACCACCCTTAGTGCTGTGGTTGCTTCCTGAGTTTGAAAGGAGCATGAAGTATCTGGTAGCCTGAGGAAAGCAGAGCCTGATACTAGCCACTCTGACCTGGTGGATCCCAGAATCAGTCTTAAGTCCTAGATGCAGCCGGTCATACACAGCAAACAGCCAGGTGAGTGACCAGGCAAGATCTAGGCCCAGGAAGGTCCCCAGGAGGGCAACTGTTCCCACTGCATAAGTGAGTCCTGGCCACTGCTGTTCTTTGAGCCTGATCCTCTCCACAACCCTGCGAAGGAGTATTGTATGACTTTATCTGAGGGGATGTGAAAAATATACCTATACTCCCTATATAGAGCTCCAGTGTCAGGTCAAGTCTAGCTTAGTGAACCAATGAATGTGTTTGGGTTACTTTCGAGAGCACGAATGACCCAATGGCAGCTGTACCACAGGAAAGGCCTCCCCAGTATGAATGAGACTCATCCATGAAAGCTGGATCCCTGTAGACCCCTGCATGACCCACACGCAGCTTGGCCTGTGGGAGGGTCCCCTTGCCCCATCAACTGTTAACTGCTTAATATAAACTAGGAAGAGGGGCCTTGTGAGTCTTGGAAGTTTCAGGAACTTCCTAAGTCTTGTAAGTTTTATTTACTTACTAAATCTTAATGAGCCTCCCACCAGGAATAATTTTTTTTGTTTTTTGTTTTGGGTTTTTTGTTGTTGTTGTGGTTGGTGGTGGTGGTGGTTGGTTGGTTTGGGTATTTTGACACAGGGTCTTACTATGTAGCCTTAGCTGTCCTGGAACTCATAGAGATCCACCTACCTCTGCCTCAGCCTCCCAAGTGCTAGGATTAAAGGCATGTGCAACCACACCCAGCCATGAGGAAATATTTTAATTTGGAGGAAGTATCTACTACACAAGGATAAACCAGCACCCATGGCCCCATTTTACAGAAGGGGAAATTGAGGCTAGAAAAGCAAAGGATTCTCCCAGGATGCCCAGCCTGGGGGAGCGAAGCAGACTTCAGTGTGAAGCTCAAAGTGGATTGGACAACCTTGGTCTTCCCTCCACTGATTATTTATTTATTTATTTGTTTGTTTGTTTGTTTGTTTGTTTGTTTATTTATTTTTGAGGAAAGGTCTTACTATATAGCCCTGGCTATACTCTGGTTTCTCTTCAGATCGTATAAATCTTTCGCCTTTTACTATATAGCCCTGGCTAACCTGGAACTTACTGTGCAAACCAGGCTGGTCTAGAACTCACAGAGATCCACCTGCTTCTGCCTCCCAAGTACTTGGATTAAAGACCTGCTCTATCAAAAACATTCAAACTTACTGTTCTGTAGTCTCTCTCTCTCTCTCTCTCTCTCTCTCTCTCTCTCTCTCTCACACACACACACACACACACACACACACACACACACACACACACAC
>CAJQZJ010034231.1:1051390-1067173 GCA_907164525.1 Lophiomys imhausi
GTGTGTGTGTGTGTGTGTGTGTGTGTGTGTGTGTGTGTGTGTGTGTGATTTGTAGGCCCATGAACCATCCTCATCTTTTGAGATAGGGTCTCTTCAGTGACTTGGGACTCACCAGTTAACCTAGATTGGCTGACCAGAGAGTCCTTTTTACATGGATTGTGTGGGGATCAAAATCAGACTTCTAGAGTTTCTAACTAAGTACTTTATTTACTAATACATCCCCCTACCCCCAACCCTGTGCCCTTATTCTGCAACAAAGTCTTTAGAGATGTGAGTAAGTAGGATTTGGGGATAGGATGAGTGCCTAGGTTTTCCAGCATTCCTCTTACAATCACACATTCTTTTTTTAATTAATTAATGTATTTGTTTATTTTACATTCCAATAGCAACCCCCTCCCTCCCTTGCTCCCAGTCCCATCCTCCTCCGTACACCCTCCCTCCCCATACCAACCCACTCTGGCACATCAAATTGCATCAGGACCAAGTGCCTCCTCTTCCACTGAAGCAAGACAAGGCAGGTCTGCTAGGAAAATGGACTCCAGAGGGAGGCAACAGAGACCAAGTCAGAGATAGTCCCGGTTCCAACTGTTAGGGAATCCACTTGAGGATCAAGCAGCCCATCAGCTTCATATGTGTAGTAGACCTCAGACCGGTCCATGCAAGTTCTTTGGTTGGTGGTTCAGTTTCTATGAGCCCTGCTCTGTCCAAGTTAACTGGCTATGTAGGTCTTCTTGTGGTATCCTTTGAACCTTCCCCTGACTCTTCCACAAGGCTCCCTCTGCTGCACAATGGATAGCATATTGGACTTCTAGACAACCCCATGTTCTTCTGCACGAGAGCTGAAAGGGAATATGAGGTGCTGAACAGAGAAGAAAAACCCTGTGAAGACAGAGGCAGGGGTGGAGTGATGAGGCCATGTGCCAAGGGATGTCTGATGCCTCTGGAGGGAGCTGCCCTGCCTGGCCTTGAGCCTGGACATTCTGCCTCCATCACCCACGCAAGATAAGTTTCTTTTAACCTCAGTCGACAACAAGTGCCCCCCACTATCTAGATAGTCAGGCTCACACAGGAGAGGTCTGTGGTGTACAGAGGGCAGCAACTATGCAGACAGCCTCTCTCTGGCTTGGGAGCCTCCCAGCTGATATCTTCCGGCACCTTCTCCAAGTTCCAGATCCCATCGCCTGTGGAATGGTCTTCTGACAACACTGCGCTGAGGACAGAGCCCAACACCTAGGTTCTCTGTGCGTATTTATAGTTATCAACAAGTTACTTGACATGTATATTGTCAATGATTGGCAAGGTCCACAGAAGCCTGCTGGCACCGTAGCCAGGCGGGAACAGGCTGGTCCCAGCTGGTTCTCTGCCCTCTAACCAGGCATCACTACTGCTTCAACTGGCCCCAGAAAGGGCGTGGGCAGTCAGCCCCAGGCCTAGACCTGGTTTGTAGCCAGTATGGTTTTGTGGCAAAGTGCCAGCACTTGGGGTGTCAGCCCCAATTTGGCCCCACTTCTTACTAGCCTGGGGCTGGTTATTTCCTCACTCCATCTTAGTTTTCTTAGCTATACCATGAGGAAAATGATGTCAAGTTCCCAAGTAGTGTGCACTGAGTTCCCTCCTCCCCTCTGAGGAGCTATGGCTCAAGATCCCTGGAGGTTCCATTGTGGATCATTGCAGGATCGTTATTCAGCCCTGTGGATTGCCTAGGAGGACTCATTCTCTGTTTACTATGAATAAGCACAATTAACACTTACTGTGTTTTCGCTAAAGCTTGGAGAAGTTATTCTAGACAGGTTTTGGGTATTTTCGGCCCCAGGGACAAGGTAAAGAGAATGTAAACTGTTGTAGGCACACTGATGCCTGTCTTTCTAGTGGCCGTTGGGGACCAGTGTGGCCCTCAAAGTAAGAGCTGTGATGCTGTAAGCATCCTTGTGATAGAGGGCCTGTTCAAACTACTTGCTTGGCGGCATTTCCTGGGTTCCCCGTCTCCTTAATCCAAGGTGATTATGGTACAGACTACCCTGCTTGCAGCCTCCCCCACAGAGCATGGCTCATGTCCCGCTCCAACCTCATCTGGTGGTTTAAAAGCCAGACCTGAAATTTCCTGCAGCTGATGGCCCCAGGATGAAGGCCAGGTGTGGCCATCTGGAGCTGATTTTGATCTCAAAGCCCAAGGTTGGGAAGGGAGTGTCCCTGTGACTCACAGATCCTTGTTAGAAGTGTACCCACTAGCCACCCAGTCCTTGGGTCTTAACGGGTCTTGTCTGAAGGTGGAGGTGGCTCTAGTCTACTGAATAGAGGAGCTATCAAAATGCCCTGTGGCCTCTCCAGTACCTCGCTGGTAGCCCCACATGAGACTACCTTGTGTGCACTTGAGTGAGTGACCTACACAGACCAAAAGGCAAGTGTTCAAAAGTCTCTCGCAGGCCCTTTCTACTCCAAACTGTTGGTTCAGAGCCCATATGAGGACATAGAGGGGAGAGGACAGCCTAGCCCACTTACTACTGTGAGGCTGTGGAGCCCAACCATGCTGCCAGGGCAGAGGGACCATGAACCTCGTCTTGAAGACCCCTCAGGCACACTGCCAGTGTCCACTGCAGCTCACTGAGAGTGGTTCATGAGCCATTCACATCTCGGAGGTTCCCAGAGGGTTGAAATGAAGACAGTGTCATGGGTCCTCAGCACAAGCTGTGAACATCCATAGTCATAAGCACACGGTCCCCCAACTTCAGCTCCTTCTATAAAGGGAGTAGTGTGTCACTCCACCATGTTGTCATCCACAGTCCTGGGGACACACATGTGGATTGTGATGACCACCAAAGTTCCTCCCCAGATGAGTCCTGATAGAGAATTATTTTATTTCATATATACATCAGGTTACTCTATTTGGGGGAGTAGATTTTACTTTCTCTGTCACCCTACTTGACCCGGAACTCCCTATGTAAACCAGGAACTTATGGCCATCCTTTCCCTCTGCCTCCTGGATGCTAGGTTACAGGGATACACCACCGTGCCTAGTTGGCTACTAATTTATTTCAACTTTCTCCTGTGAACTTAAAGCCCTGATTACTCCCCCCCCATTGAAAGCACAGCCAGGCTACCCATGCTAAGCCTGTTGGGTGACCATGATACTTCCCACTTGCTGAGATGGCTATGTTGCTCCAGCTCAGGGCAACTTGCCCAACCACAGTGAGGCCATCTGGCTGGGCCTTACCTACTGGGAGCTGTTGTTGGCCAACCTGGGCCACGGGTTCCCAACCTACTTAAAGACCCCTCCTGTTCCAGGAAGCACACACCCTGGTGGCCCTATTCTTCCCCTAGGTCAGGCAGTTCCTTGTCCTGGGTACCCAGCCAATTGTGTGTCTGATAACATCTTTCCCTCCTGAAAGTGAAGGCCCACCCTTGCACCTGCCTGCCTTACCTGATTGCTCTTGGGACTCCTGTGACTGGGTTCACCAAATTTTTCCTCTGCCTGAGGCACAGTGGGTCTAGTACTTTTCCAAAGCACCACCCTGAAGTTGGCCAGCATCAGATATTCTTTCTGTCTGCTCAGCAAAGGAGGTCAATGTCTGCTGGCCGGAAGTAAGAGTGGCCAAGGTAACCAGGTGGCAGGTTTCTGAAGGGGCTTGAGGGGAAACATCCAGGTCTCATAACAACATTGGCTCCAGAGATCTCTCTATATGTTCAGTTGCCTGGGCTTGTCCCTGGCAGCACATGGCTCTGAAACCAGGCTGCCCACTGGGAACTCTGCTAGAGGCAGGGCAGAAGGCTGTATTCTGGACAATGGAGAGATTGACACTTTTCAAGTGTCCCCTAAGGAAAGGGAGTACTTTCACACTTGCTTCCCACCTGATCTCAGTGCAGACCCCACACAGTAGCCCCACAGAGATCCACCTTGTCAGCATCTTTCAGAATGTCCAGCTTCTCCTGTTCTTCCCTCTCCTGAGCCCACATCCACTGGGAAGTTGCCCAACTGACCTCCAGAACCTGGCTTAGTTCTGTTCTGAGGCCTCCTCTACACAGACCAGCCACTGCTGTGAAGGTCACAGCCTGAAAAGGGTGGGAAACAGTTCCCAGGAACACCGTGGTGAGGAAGAGGCCAGAGTCTGAGTAGAGTCTGTTTCAGGGCTCAAAAGCCTCTGAAGGACTTAGTCTAGAACTGACATTGGGCAACAGGGAGGATTAGAGTCTGGAGGCCACTAGGGCCAAGTGTAACCTCAGCATAGCAGATCCCAGCATTATTGGCCTTGCTTCCCACATGCCAAAGCCTATTTGGTATGTTGCAGGTTAGCAGTAGACATGGTGTCTGGCATAAGTTACCACAGTAGTGGTATTGTATTGTTTTGTTTGAGATATGGTCGTCTTTAGTTGCCCAGGCTGATTTTGAACTCACTCTGTAGAATTGGGCTTTGAACTTGTGATCCCCCTGCCTCAGCTTCCCAAGTGCTGGAATAAGAGACATGGGCCACCGTAAAGAGTGATAGCAGGGTCCCCACCCAACCTCAAGGACAGGACTGAACTGAAGAGGGAGTCCCTATGCCCGAGTGACCTGCCTGTTGTGTAGGTCAGCTAGAACTTGGCTTGAGGTCATTTGGGGGACATCTAGGGACCCTTCCTCCCTGTGGGGCAGCTAGAAGGAAGCCAACCTGCTGTGTGGCAGCCCCGGAATTGTCACCTGGGGAACTGGGAAGGCAAGAGGACAGGTTCTGTGTCTTGGCCTACTTTGGTTTCGGTGTGTGCATCCTTGGCAGGCCCTTCGTGTAACTTGCATCAAGTATCTGAAGTCTTGGGGCCTCCAGCATGCCAGTGGACCACTGGTCCCTGGCATCTAATAACAGGTTGTAGATAGCAGAGACTCCAGCCCTGAGCAGACTCTGATCACCTAGAACCCTGTCCACCAGGAGCTCATGGTAGACTCTGTGCTGTTGGGAGATTATAGGCATCATTGGGGGAGCTGGGTACAAGCAAGTCAGTATTCATTATAGATGATAAGGGGGGCCAGCCTACAGGGACCAGAGCCTCAGTGGGATGCCCACAGCAGTGGCCCTGGCTCTGGTTGCATAAAATCATAGAAACCTGCTAAAATGCACCTTTCTGGGCCCACCACTAGGACTCTGACCCAGGGGGTTAGAAGTGGTATGTTGGGCCCTCATTTGTAACAGGCCCTCCACACACACACATACCCAGGGGTAATTTGGCTGCTGATAGCCTCAGAACCTGGCTTTAAGAGGAACAGATCCCTGAGTTGTGGAAGTGTCCACAGTCACAGTGATGTCACCAGAGTGCTCTGAGAGATCCATGGGGTCCAGAAGCCCACATGGATCCCAGACTGGGGAAGCCTGGAATAAACTGCCTCCAGGTAGAGTATAGTAGGAGAGCCAGAGGATGACTGGTGGCCTGGGGAAGGAAACTTGGCTTGAGGTCATTTGGGGGACATCTGGGGACCCTTCCTCCCTTTCCCTCACCTCCACCTGGAGACCACTCTGGGCTTTTCTTACTCTCTGTTATTGTGCAGAAAGAGAAAATGAGGCCTGAAGAGCAGATGCCATTTGTGCCCCTCCTCAGGGGCAAGGTTCCACAAGGAAGAGTTTTGGATCCCTCTAGAAGGGAAAAAAGAACAGAACATCAAGAGTCCTGGGTCAGAACGAACTTAGAGTGCCCAAGAGGCATTTAGAACAAGAGAGGTGCACCTCTGAATAGAACACGCTCACCACTTCTATGAACCTTTGGCTTATTCCAGGAAAGGAAGTACCTAGGAGTCAGGGACACCTGCAGGCTATGATGTGGGGGTGGGGTGATCACTGAGGGTCTGGGACATGAGCCAGCATCTGTGAAGGGTAGAAGCTGGGTATCTGAACCCAGGGATGCAGAACCAGGAATCAGGTCAGGCCAGAGGCCCTTTCAGGGAGCCACAGGGCTCCAAGCCACTTGGATCTGAGAAATGTCATCTCCTCAAAGGATCAGGCAGGATGAGGGAGGGAAAGGGTCAGATTGTGGGCAGGAAGGCTTAGCACTGGGGTGAACACTGCCTGGTTGTCCCCAGGCCAGTGTGTAGAGGTGACCGCAGGGTGATGGTCATATGCCTGTTTGTTCTTTGTCCTCAGACAGCAGTTCTGAGGCAAGCCTTGGCTGCACTCAGGATCCTGAGAAGGGAACACCCCCCCCCCATCCCCTATGCTTGCACCAGAGCCTGGGTAACAATGTCCTCCAGTGTCACCCTGCCAAGTGCTCCTGGGGAAGGAGCCCTCGCTCTGTCTCTGCCCGCCAGGATAAGACCTGCAGAGGAGTCTGCCAAGTCAAGCTTTCCAGAAGGGAAAGAGGCACAGGCAAAGGCCAGTTGTGGGGGTTCTCAATTGTTTTCCTGGGACATCCAGCAGGTGGGAGGAAAGAGGGCTTATGTCAGCAAAAATGGCCATGTAGGTTGTGGGTTTTTTTTTCTTTTCCTTTCCTTTTTTTTTTTTTTTTTTTTGGTTTTTCGAGACAGGGTTTCTCTGAATATCTCTGGCTGTCCTGGACTCCCTTTGTAGACCAGGCTGGCCTCGAACTCACAAAGATCCGCCTGCCTCTGCCTCCCAAGTGCTGGGATTAAAGGCGTGCGCCACCACCGCCCGGTTTCCTTTCCTTTTTCTTTCTTTTTTTTTTTTCTTTTTTTTTTTTTTAATTTTAAGACAGGAGCTCAAGTAGCCTAGGATGACCTTGAACTTCTATTCCTCCATCCTCCACCTCCCAAGTGGTATGCAACATCACATCTGATTTATGTGGTACTGGGACTAGAACCCAGGACCTCATGCATGCTAGACAAATACTCTACCAACTGAGCCATGTCCTCAGCCCCCCACACAAGTTGTATCTTAATGACAGGATGCATGCAATCCAGGAGGATATTTGCTGATCTGTTCCCCCAACTTTGAGGCTCTTCAGGTGGATGGGGTGGGGTAGTCAGGCTGCCTTTTCAAGGCCCCTCATCACAAGACAAGCATCTGAGGAGCTTGTCTTAGCCCATTCCCCCCAGAGTCCCTCCAACAGACTGCTCTTGTAAGTTGTCTGTGTGTCACACGCATGTGCATAGTGTTAATACACATGAAGTTCCTGTGTGTGTATGTGACTTCGTGAATGTGTCAGCGTATGCATGCCTGTAGTGGGTGGTCAGAGCTTAACAATCTCAGCCCTGCATGGACCCTCGGTGGCCATTGTCTGACTCACCCCTCCCTGGTCCCAGGCACCTACTGCAGCTCCATGAGGACTGTGCTCAGTGGTCACTAAGGCTCATGCCAAATGTCTGGTGATTATCCATTCTGCGAGCTTATCAGTATGTTGGCACCTCCCCTTGAAACCTCCCCTCTGTGGGGCTGGAGACATAGCTCAGTCATTAAAGCGCTTGCTATGCAAGCAGGAGGGCCTGACTTTGATCCCCACACCAATGTAAAATGCAGGACATAGGGGTGCATGTTAGTAACACCAGCATAGGAAGGCTGAGACAGGCAGATTCTTTTTTTTTTTTTAATTTATTTTTTTTTTAAGATTTATTTATTTATTTATTTATTATGTATGCAGTGTTCTCTCTGCAGGTTAGGGCCAGAAGAGGGCACCAGATTTCATTATGGATGGTTGTGAGCCACCATGTGGTTGCTGGGAATTGAACTCATGACCTCTGGAAGAGCAACCAGTGCTCTTAACCACTGAGCCATCTCTCCAGCCCCGACAGGCAGATTCTTGAAGCTTTATGCAAACCTTGTGAGTTCCAAGCCAATGAGAGACCTGGTCTGAAAGAAAAAAAAAAAAAAAAAGAGGTGGACAAGTCTGGCCTAGTGGCACATACCTTTAATCTCAGCCCTTGGGAGGTAGACATGGGTGGGTCTCTGGGAGTTTGAAGCCAGCCTGGTCTACATGGTGAGTTCCAGCCTGCATAATGAGAACCTATCTGAAAAAAACAAACAATAACAAAAGCCAAACAGATGAACAGCTTCTGAGAAGCAACACCCAGGGTTGTCCTCTAGTTTTCACATGGACACATGTGAGGTCACTGCCATTCTCAGTCATCAACCTGTCAAGGTGTGTGTCCATACAGTCATGGGGTCCACATTGCCCCCCATCACACACATGCATGCACGCGCGTACACACACACACACACACACACACACACACACACACACACACACACACGCACACTCAGCTTCCCATACTGGCTTCTGGAAGGCTGAGGAGGATATGTGTGTCAAGTCTTGATCAGGGAACTATCAGAGGTGATTGGCTACTGCCTGCTGCCTTAAGCCCACCCTAGGCCACAGGAAGCCTTGTGCACACCTCATACATAAATCTCATCATTCACCAGTGTGTGAGGCATTAGCCTCACCTGATAGTGGGGCTGAGGACTGGAAGGGCCCAGCAACCTCAGCTGTGTATCTGTAAGGAAAGATCTAAACCTGGAAGGTGTGGGGGACTCCACTGTGGGAGCATCCAGGCCTAGACTGCCTGACAGTGCCCACAGAACAGGGGTGACCCCCAGGCCCTCATTTGCACACTTGGAAAAGAAAACAGCATGGCTGTTGAAAGGTCCATCCTGGGAGATGAGCCTTCAGGTTGAGTTCCCACCTGGGGTGGGATGGGATGGGGTGGAAGCAGGGAGCCAGGGAGGACCCAGATTTTATGCTAGAAGCATTGCTCCAGAGAGGACACTGGACAATAACAAACTAACAATTCCACATGATTAAGGTCAATTCCACATGATTAAGGTCAAATTGCATCAGTGGGGACACCTTTGATTCTTGTGGAATGACACTGACCTTTCAAAGCTGCCTGGCTTCATATCTCTGGCTGACAGGGACATGGGGAGGGTCAGATGCCAATCCTTCCAGAATTGTCTACATCTCAATGTGGGAGGCAGTGGTGTTAGTGCCCAAAGAGGATAGCTAAGCCGGTGGCACACAGACACAGAGAGAGAGAGAGACAGGAAGGCAAGCAAGCAGTCATGGGCCTGAGACCCAAACTGACCACCCAGTCACATACCTGTGAGTCCAGGATGAGGGCATGGGAGCCCCTGGCCAGCATCAACTGACCTTTGAACTTCCTGACTAAGGAAGAGCCCTTTGGGGATCTGAGAGCTCAGAATGACCCAAAGGAGAGTCAAGACTTCATGCCCTTTTAGATAGGAAATTTCTTAGATTGAGAGACTTGCTCCAAGGGTTCTGAAGACACCGTTGGTGCTGCAGAGGACTTTATGTGGCTGTGGACATGAACCACACCAGACTATCTGCCTGGCTCTAGAAATGGCCAACACACGGCATCTGTGACCAGAGATACAGACACGAGTGTGGGGCAAGGGCAACCTCACTCTCCTCATGAGCAGATTCTGACCTCCTCCTCAGTGTGCCTGGTGGTGCCTCCCTGCTCACTGTTCCTGGACAGCCCCAGATGGTCTGGCATCAACCCTCTGAGCCCTGCCATCCAAGAGGAAGTACCAGAGCAGGACTAGACAGTGGGACAGGAGTGGGAATTACTAGGAATCCTGGACCACACACACGTATGTGTTCATGCTGTGTACATGAGGAGTCGGGATCTGCTCTTCTGAGCTGCCTCCTCGTCCCTCTGGGGCCAGGGCAAAGGTCTTCGCCAAGGATTCAGCCTCACTGAATGAATGAACGCACAGCCATAGGGACAGAGTCAGGACCCAACAGACAGAACCCAGGCTTCTGGGTGCCTGCTCTTTACCCAAATCTCCTACTGATGAGGTTTGTGAGTGTGGGCCAGGAAAAGCATGTGGCTTCACCTTGGCACACAGTGTGTCTACCTGTAGGTGCTGGATACAGTCACTGTAGAATACAGGAAAGAGACCAACAAAACAGATGGCTAGGAAGCCATGAGCCTTGTGGGGTCAGTGCCTTGGATGTGTGACATATTGGGAATTTAAATAATTTTGTGTGTGTGTGTGTGTGTGTGTGTGTGTGTGTGTGTACAAGTGCATGTGTGTACATGTGTGTGCCTGCATGCACCTGGACTCCAGAGTCAACTGCAGGTGTTGTCCTTAGGTACCATCCACCTTGGTTTTGCTTAATTGCTTGTTTTAAAGACAGTGTCTCACTATGCAGACCTGGTTGGGCCTTGAACTTGTAGACCAGGCTGGCCTAGAACTTGCAGAGATCTGCCTGCCTCTGCCTCCTGAGTGCTGGGATTAAAAGTATATGCCACCACATCTGGCCCACCTTAGGTTTGTTTGTTTGTTTGTTTTCCTCGCTGGCCTGAAACTCACCAAGTAGGGTTAGCCTGGCTAGCCAGGGGGCCCCCAGGGAATCCTCCTGTCTGCCTCCCCAGAGCTGGCTTTTGATATGTCGGTCCTGGAGATCAAACACAGGTCCTTATGCATCCAAAGCATGCCCTCTAGTCATTGAGTCATCTCCCCACCACCTATAACTTGTCATTTGAAGAAACTTAGGCTTGTTTGGTGGACAGGGGCTTGCGCAGTATGCATGCTACGGCACATGTGTAGGTCAGAGGACAATTTGTAGGCATTGATTTTCTCCTGCCATATGGGTCCTAGGAGTTGAATTCAGAGTGTGTCAGCTTTGGCTACAAGCATCTTTAGCCACGGAGCAGTCTCACTGGGCCTTTCATTTAACCTTTGGTGATGGTCCTCTGACAGCTGGTTAGCAGAACACCTGGAAATACATGTCAGCTTGGGTTCCAGCTGCATCTGCACCTCAGCTTGTCCCCTCAATCCAGAGATCCCCTCCCCACCCACCCCATGACAGACTCTTTCTGTCTCTATCTGTGTTCTGCAGGCAGACGAGGGAGCAGGAGACACCACCTGACTTTTTTTATTTCTCTGACTACGAGAGGCACAATGCAGAGATCGCTGCCTTCCACCTCGACAGGTGAGCCCCCTCCCTTCACACTGCCAAGAGCCACCCCAGATCCAGATTCGTCTGTGTACCCATGCCTACCACCTATAGAGAGACACAGGCCTGGCCTCAGGGCTCCATGCGGCCACTGTCGTTTACCTCAACAAGGGCTCCATTCTAAACCATCACAGGCCCATCAGTGGGGGAGTGGGGAATGCCCTGTGTGCTTGCTTGCAGAGACTACAAGAGAACCTTAGGTCTCTTTCCTCAGGAGCTGTGTACCATTCAGAATCACTCGCTGGCCTGGAACTCTCCAAGTAGGCTAGGCTGGTGGCTGACTGGCTCGTGAGCCCTAGGAACCCCCCTGTCTCTGCCCCTCGGTGCTGAGATTACAAACGTGTGCTGCTAGAGACTGCTAGAGACTGAACTCAGACTAAGTTGTCTCCCCAGCCCTTCATATCAATCTTACGGCCAGAAAAAGTGAGGCCTCGGGAGAGCCAGCAGTACCCTTAACCAGAGCCAACCTGTCCTTGTTGCATTTGTGATCCTGGTGGGCACCACCCCACCCAGCAAGGAGCAGATGCACTGAGAACAAAGGGAAAAGGAATAAGAGCAAAGAGAAATCCTGGGTATTGTGGGTTTTAACACATCAAGAAGGACCCTTGGAGGAAATGGTGTTTTAGTGACAATAGGTGGGAGGCTCTGTCACCTGTCTCCTGAGGGATAGCCCTGGCCCAGCAGAACCTGGTTCACTCTACGTTCCACTTGGCTCTGTCTGTGCCCTGAGGAGCTGTTCAGAAGCCTGACCCTGGAGTCGTCTCTGAGGGATACAGAGGGACCTCTGCCCCAGGCAATCCCACAGAGATAAGGTTCGGCATTCAGCCCTCAAGAGCCCCTCAACTGGACCACAGCCATGGCTAGACATAGATCTTAACTCAGTTGTCATGGGGCTGGCTGGGCTGCAGAGTCCAGGCTCCATCTTAGACCCATGAGCCAGAATCTACTTCCTTCCAGGATCCTGAGAGACAGGTCTACACAAATCTTACATGGGGACTTGAAATCCCTAGAAGCCAGATATTTGAACCCAGAAAACGTTTCTGTGACAACAGTGACTCCAGACCATGGTGTCACTCAAGGTACCTGCTTGTAAACCAGCCCTGGGGCTGGAAAGATGACTCTGTGATAAAGTGCTTGCACATGGGGTCTATCCCCGGAACCCATATGAAAAGAGTGCATGGGGGTACACACTTACAATTTTAGTGCTGGGGTAGTACAGCCAAGGAGGACTCCATTGGCTCGATAACCAGTCAGTTTAGCCCAATCGGTGAGTTCCAGGCTGCTAAGAAACCTTGTCTCAAAAAGAAGGTTGATTGTTTCTGAAGAATGAACCCAAGGCTGACCCCACATGTATGCACCCACACGTGTACACACACATGTGTACACACAGATGTGTATACACACATGAAAAAAGAGTCATGAAGCTTGAGGTGGCAGGATGCTGGCTACACTGTCCTATGAAGCCCTGGGTCCCCTCATAATAGAAATGTGGTCTGTCCTTCCCCTTCTGTCCACCCCTCCATTGGGGACAACTCATCTCTACATCCTGTGTCAGCAGGAAAAGCTAGCATCGGGCATCTCCATTTAATTAAGCAAGCGGCAATGTGTGCAGAAAGAACCCCATTAAGAGTGGGTAATTTAATTTAATTTCCTTTTAAATTTAGCCCTGGAATGAGGGCACATTTTAGTTATCGGGTTGCCTGGCAGGGCCAGAGTCAATGAATGAAGTGTAGAGGCTTCAATACTTCTAGGGCACACACTCTCCTGGCACTGACCCAAGGTTCTGGCCGGTGCTGAGCCTGAGAGCCTCAAGTGTCAGAAGACCGGAGAGCAATGGTAAAGCAACTGGCTTCCGCAAACAGTGAGAATCAGCCTCAGAGAGTAAAGAGTCCTTTCCCCCACCTTTTCTCACCAGGATCCTGGACTTCCGCAGAGTTCCTCCAGTGGCTGGTAGGATGATCAACATGACCAAGGAGATCCGGGATGTCACACGGGATAAGAAGCTATGGAGGACCTTCTTTGTGTCTCCAGGTAGCTGGGGATGGAATAGGGTTGGGTGGTGTCTCAATGTGGCTTAGGTCACATGCTGGCCTTGGTCAACTCTAAAAACAGTAGGGATTAGATTATTCTTCCTGTTGTTCAGGTAAAATATCCTGAAAAAAAAAAAAAAAAAAAAAAAGCACCCTAAGGAAGAGAAGGCACGGCAGCACAAGAGTGAGGCGACTGGTCACATGGCATCCAGTCAGGAAGCAGAGAGAGATGGATACTGGCTCTTAGCTCACTTTCTCCTTTTCATTCATTCTGGTATCTCAGGCCATAATGATGGTGCTGCGCATATTGAGGTTAGGGCTTTTCACCTCTTAACCTAATCTAGAAAATTCCTACAGACATGTTCCGAGGCATGTCTCGAGGTGATTCTAGAACCTTCAAGTCGATGGTCAATATTAACCACCACAGAAACCACAGAGTTCACCTACCTAGCAGCTGTTTCCGCTGAGGGTGCCCATGCTGCCTCCTGTGTGTGACATGTATGTGTGCCAATCTGCAGACATATGGTCTCTTAGTGGCATCTTCCTGTGCCCAGACAAAGGGGTTTCCTCTGTGGTCCAGTGTCTATTTAAGTTAATTAACTTATTGAACTGATTGATCGATTGATTGATTGATTGATTGATTGATTGGGATCTTTGTTGTTAGGTTGTTTGGTTAGTTTGGGTTGAGTTGGGTTGGGGTGTAAACAGGGTCTCATTCTGTAGCCTAGGCTGACCTGGAACTCATTAAGTATACCAGCCTGACCCTAAACTCTCCATGTTCCTCCCTCAGCATCTTAAGTGCTGGAATTACAGGTATGAGTCACCACTCCTGGCTGCTGTTTTGTTTGTTTGAGACAGGATCTTGCTGAGTAGCCCTGGCAGGTCTTGAACTCATGATCCTCCTGCCTCAGCCACCAAAGTGCTTGAGGATAGGCCTATACCACTATAGCTGGCCTGCTGTATATTTTTAGAGCCCCCACCTCTCTTGGAAGCCTCTGGTAGCCTGGCCACCAGAGCCCTGCCCTCCCAAATCTTTCTAGATCAAAAAACAGTGGGGCTGTCGCTGGAAGATATGGCCAGCAGCCTTTCTCTGCGGATGCAGCAGCTGGTCACAGATCTCTGGTGTCTTAAAGGTCACCACTGGACGGCCTGCTTGTCACACAGATGTGTGTGGCTGGGGTATTCACAACTGATGCGACTTTAGCCTTCACACTGTGAATCCCACGCGCACACAGAAACCAAGTCATGCTGGGCTTATCTCGGTGGGTAGTCTAACCATGCTGCCTCGGGCTCAGTTGGCCAGTCTGCTCTCTGAGTTTCCCTTGGTGCAGGCCTGTAACAAGCTGCTTATTTCAGGTCTCTCTGAAGCCCCGCCTTGGGGTGTGGAATGCACCTTTCACCAACTGTGTTATTGTTTGCTTTTGTTGTTGTTGATTTTTTATTTGGGGTATGTGTATGCTGCGTGTATGTGTTGAGGGGTGTATAGTGTGTGTATGGGTGTTTGTGTGTGTATGTGTGTATGTGTGGTATGTATGTGTATGTTCATGTGTAGTCTGTGTGTGCGTGTATAGTGTGTGTGTGGTGTGTGTATATGGAGTGTGTGTGTGGTGTGCATGTGGTGTGTGTCTGTGTGGTCTGTGTGTGTGTGTGTATTGTTTTTTGGTTGTTTTGTTTTGTGTGTGTGCACAAAGTTGACGTCAAGTACATTCTTCAGTCGATCTCCATCATTACTGAGGTTTCTTTTTGAACAAGAATCTCACCAACCCCAACTATACCAGCTAACCACCCTACCCTAAAGAACCCTATCTCTGCCCCCCTGAGTAATAAGGCTATAAGTGGCTGCCACAACAGCCCAGTTTTTTCTGGGGCTCAAAACTCCAGACCTCATGTTTGCCAGTAAACACTTTGTCCACTCAGCCATGTATTCTGGCCCTGTTGTGTTCTTGAGGTGGGGTCTCATGTGGCCCAGGCTAGCCTGGAAGTCTCTCGGTAGCCAAAGATGATTTGAACTCCTGATCTTCCTACCTTCACCTGTCACGTGCTGGCATGACAGGTGTGTGAAACAGCACCTGTTTTTTGTTTGTTTGTTTTGTGCAGTGCTGGGGGTGGAAACTGGGGCCTCATTCATACTAACCAAGGACTCTACCAACTGAGCTATTATTATCCCCAACCTGTACTGTACTATATATTCTGCACTATACATTCCAAAGTTGCCAGAAGTCCCATAGACATCCTGTAAGGAAGAATGGAATGAAAGGGGGGGGGGAAGGAGGACTGCAGAGCAGCTGCCCCCTGGGAGCCATACTCTCCTGATAGTGCAGGCATGAACTCCACCGGGCCTCACATCCCTGCAATTCCCGCAGATCCATCCAATTAAGGCCTTCATTAGCTTTATCTTCAGTCTTGGCGGGCACACAAAAGCCAACCTAAAAGCTCTCGCTTGTCGTCACTGCAGATCAGCAGTCGAGGTTCTTTTCCTAGCTGCATTCATAAATGTGTCAGAATTGAGGCCATGAACCCAGGTCTTGCTTGAAGCTCCACTTCCACCATCCACCACCTCAGATTCCATTGATAAGAGGAAATAGGGGAACTGGGGAGCTGGCTCAGCAGGTAAGAATGCTTACTGCATAAACATGAGGCTATGAGTTCAAGTGCCCCCCCACCCACCAGCACACACACAAAGGCTGGGCATGGACCCTCATGCCTGTAACTTCAGTGCTGTGGAAAATGGCGACAGGAGGGTAACTGGGATTCCAGATACATGGTAAACTTGTTTAAGGGTATAATAGACTAAGTGCTTGAGCAAGGCACCCAGTATCCTCTCTGGCCTCCATACACACACACACACACACACACACACACA
>CAJQZJ010034231.1:1067183-1088434 GCA_907164525.1 Lophiomys imhausi
AGACACACACACACAGACACACACACACACACACACACACACACACAAAAACTTGAATAGGTGGAGAGATACATTCATCTTTCCTTGGACTCTAGTGCCTGGCCCCTTGTGACCATCTATCAGGAGCTGGACATCCTACGTGCTGTCTCTTTGGGGTTGGCTATACCACAAGCATATCACTCATAGTTGCTTGGGCCCACCAGACAGCCTGTGCTGTAGATAGGAACATTCTCTCAAAGGGCTGAAGCCCACCTCAGCCTGAGACCCCTGGGTTTCTGCCAATATTCCCATCTTGGTCCCTGCCTGCCTCAGCCATAGGGACTGGCCCTGATGGCCAATCGTTACTGCAGCCCCAGATCTTAGCATCTCTGCCATCCAACTCCAGCTCCCCCCCACTGCCCACAGGGACCGACCACCATACCCCTCCCCCCCAGCTGTGTATACTTCTTAGGTACTCAAACTGAGCTGCAGCCTGGCTGTGGTTGGAGACCTCATTGCCTCTGGTCCTTTGCTACATAGTGTGATCCAACTCATGTGTGTGCTCATTCACATTTGAATGCACTCATTTGTGTGTGTGTGTGTGTGTGTGTGTGTGTACTCATTCATGTTTGTGTGTACTCATACAAAGAGGTGTGTGTACTCATTCATGTTTGTGTGCATTCATTCATGTTTGTGTGTACTCATTCATGTTTGTGGCACTCATTCATGTTTTGTACACACTTATTCGTATAGGTTTGCACACTCATTCACGTATGTGTAGTCCTTCATGTATATGAGCATGGGTATATATGCATACATCTGGAAACCAGAGGACTGTCTTAGGTGTCCTACCTCAGGTGATTTCCACCTTGTTTTTTTAATCAGGGTCTCTCATTGGGAACTGAGACTCACAGATTACATTAGGCTTGCTGGCCAATGAGCCCCAGGGATCCTCCTGTCCCCCCTACCTCAGCTCTGTGATTACAAGCACATACCACCACCTTCATCTTTTTTTATGTGGGTTCTGGGGATGGACTCAGGCTCCCATGCAGAAACGAGTGGCCATCAGGGCCAGTCCCTGTGGCCAAGGCAGGCAGGGACCAAGATGGGAATATTGGCAGTGTGGCAAGCCCTTCACTGACTGAATCATCTCCCCAGGCCTGACTACAACTTGTATAGTGATTTTCATCCAACTCTCAGAAGCATCACTGTTTAGCACAATGGGTGACCCATGGCTGCTCAGACCCAGAAAGAACTCTGTGTGTCAGCTCAGGCCTCAATCCCGGGCTCTCAAGTGAGGACAGGAAATAAAGGTAATCTCCTAGGCAGGTCAGACAAGGGTCTAAATGTCAATCACTCAGTCACTGCTGAGAACACTCCTTTCCAAAGCCACATGGGCTGGATAATATCACTCACCTAGACCACCCACTAAGAGCAGGGCTGCAAGCTCAGCATTCAGGCAGGTGGCAGGGGTCTCACCCCCTGCAGCTGTGGGCTGGGGTAGAACAGCCCCCAGAGCTCTCAGGTAGCATGTGGATGGTAGGATAGCCAACCAGAAGTCCACAGCTGGGGGGACACAGGGAGACTGCACTCTACCGCCTGACAAGCAGTGCCCAGTGGCGTCTCTGCCCAGGTCGGGAGGGGACAGGTGTTGCCAGCCCTTACATTAGCCTCTCCTGCTTCCTCTGGACGGGTCTGTGAGGAAGGTGTCATCTTGTTCCTGCCTTATCACATTTGTATTTTATGTGTACATGTTCTCGTCTATAGGTATGTGAGCGTGTGTGGGAGGGTGTGTGCACGTGTGCTCAAGTGTATGTACGCAGAAGTCAACCATGGCTACCATTCCTCAGGAGTCTTTAACCTTGATTTTTAATGCAGGGTCTCTCCCTGCATTTTCTGGTCTCGAGTGGGTCTGGAGTGGGTCTGGAGCCCACTGAATAGATCCAGAGAACCTTCCATCTCCATTCACAATGCCGGGACTACAAGTGCACACCACCACACCAGATTTTCTCCTTTTTTAAAAAAAAAAAAAAAAAAAAGTATGTAGGTTTGGGGAATGGAGCTCAGCTCTTCTTGATTCTCCAGCAACTGCTTTATTGGCTACCTCCCCGGGCTTTCTTGTAGTATTTAAGGTGCCGTTTACCACGCTCAGTGCTCTAAATACAGACATCTGTGAATTAATTCCCTCCACCACCAGGACAGAACCCTCAGCCTCCAGCCTCTTGCCAGGCCACTCTGGCCAGGCCTCTCTCCTAGCTAGGGCTCACTCTGCTCTCTCTGCTTTGCTCCATGTAGGGTCCCACAGATAGCCTCTTTGCTTTTGTTCTGGGACTTGGCACTGTGACCTCAAGATGTGCCCATGTCACCTCAAGTGTCCTCAGGGTCAGGTCTGTCTCCCTGGAGATGATTTTGCCACCAGTGCCATTCCACATCCAGCTTGGCTTTCTACCTGCCGGTGCCATTGAGTGGATACAGCTAAGGAAGTCGCCCAGTTTGTGTCAGAGGAGCTAGCCCAGGCAGAAGCAAGTCAGGAACCCACTAGACTGTGTTTTCTATAGCCTAAGGCCCCCAGCAGCCTCACTGAAGGACGGTAGACAGCTCCTGAGGGTATGTGGGGCTCAAGTAGCAGCCATAGATGAGGACTTCTGAGAAAGGAGCTGCCAAGGTCATCTGCTGCAGAATCAGGGTACAGTGGGTGTAGTCATTTTGAAATAGTGAAGGATTCTGGATTTTGTTTGTTTTTCATTTTTGTTTTGCTTATGAACATGCACAAACAGCTGGATGTGGAGCCCATTGGTCAATGTCGGGTGTCATCTTTGATCTCTCTCCACCTTGTTGTTTTTGTTTTTTGTTTTTTTGAGGCAGGGTCTCTCCCTGAACCTGGAGCTTACAGATTCAGCTAGGCTGGCTGGCCAGTGAGCCCAAGGGATCCAACCATTTCCACCTTCGCTAAAGCTGGCATTACAGGACTGAGACACCATGCCCAGCTTTGGGGGGTGGGGGCGGGTCTCAGAGGATCTTGCTCAGGTTCCTGAGGCCCTGTTCATTTTTTAATAAACAAAATTCAGAGCTAAATACTCACATGAGCCGGTAAGACACATCTTTTGTTGGTGTGTGGCTTCCTCCCATCCCTAAGCAGGCGGCCTCAACTGATCCCCTGCACGTCCCAGGAGCTTCCCACATTGAGTCTGCTGGTGACCACCGTTTGTCATGCCCGCTCCTCCCCATGTCCCTACTGCTCCAATCAGCTGGCTCACAGCTCCCACTTTGCTGCTCAGAGTGAGGCTTCCTAGTCAGTTACAAGTTACTGGTTAGCTCCCATGAGCCCCAAGAATCTTCCCCGGCTGTCAGAGGCCCCCTAAGATGGTTCATCTGGCCTGTGGAGCTGGTGTCACTGGCCACTCCTGAACACAGCCGCCTCCACCTAGCTGTCCCTGCCAGACCACTCTGCCCCATCAGCCAGATTCCTTCCAGAGAACCTTCCAGATGTCTGGTTTCCCTCTGAAGCACAGGATCTTGGAGGCAGCTTTGATCTTACTTTAGAAAGCCAGGTCTGTTTGGATTCGCTGATTCTGCTCTATGCTGGTGCTTCTAGATCCTTCCGCTGCCAAAATTGCCATTGCTGCTTCTGAGTGCTGAGCGCAGCCAGAAAGCCTTTGATCACAGCAGACACCCTTCCACTTCTGAGCAGCTCTGCTCTGGGTCGGTCAGAAAGGAGCATGCCCCTCCCTTCCAGGTGGGGCAGGCTTCACAAGGGCCTTCTGTAAGCTCGGGCACAGAGCCTGCAAAAGCTTTGTCCTGGGTGTAGGGTAACTACTGGGAAATAAAGTTCATAGAGGGCAGTTAAGTGCCCCAGCACAGCACAGCTGAGAGGCCAGGCTGGGCCTCTGAAGCCCCCCAGCTCTGAAACACGTTTCTTTTTTTCTTTCTTTCTTTCCTTCTTCTTCTTCTTCTTCTTCCTCCTCCTCCTCCCCCTCCTCCTCCTCCTCCTCCTCCTCCTCCTCCTCCTCCTCCTCATCCTCCTCCTCTTCTTCTTTCCTTTTCTTTTCTTTTGATTTTTCAAGACAGGGTTTCTCCCTGAGGTCTTGGCTGACCTGGAACTCACTTTGTAGACCAGGCTTGGCCTCACACTCACAGAAATCCACCTGCCTCTGCCTCCTCGGTGCTGGAATTAAAGGTGCGCCCCACCACCACCTCCCAGCTCCTGTCTCTGTTTCTACTGACACGTCTCATATACCCTGGTAGTCTGTGCCCACCCTGTTTGTTTCTAAAGTCATTCATGCCTTTGTGACCACAGGTCCGCAACATACACCCCCACCCTGG
The DNA here is from genome assembly GCA_907164525.1 of Lophiomys imhausi. NCBI lineage: Eukaryota > Metazoa > Chordata > Mammalia > Rodentia > Muridae > Lophiomys > Lophiomys imhausi. The sequence continues at coordinate 1,071,486 of CAJQZJ010034231.1, forward strand.
CCTTGGCATCTCCCAGCATAAATTAGTTTTGACCCTCACTCAATCAGCTTTTTCTTTCCTTCCTTGTTGTCTGGGTGTGGCAGGTAGCCATACAACTATCTGTCCCCACAGTGTGCAGCCCAAATGCACTTTGAGGAGTAAGTGGTTTCCATATGGATATTCTGCCAATAGACAGAATATCATCCTGAGTGACAGTGTATCTGTAGCCTTTGTGGGACATGCCAGCCTGTGTTCCAGGATGGACACAAAGGGCACATGTCTCCCTGTGGGGACTCTGTCCTTGCTGAGTTGGCCCTAGGAAGAGGACAAGTCTGTCTTGGATACTCGGGCCTCTCCGGCCAGGGTATGGAATCTATGAAGTAGCCATGTATTAACTCATGGTGGAGACCTGGCCTAGAATCTCACTAGCCGTTTGGATGGGGAGAGACCCATTACCCCAGCAGGCTCTCTGACCCCAAGATTACAGCTTTTCACAGCTCCGCCTTCATTGGTAAGTCTCAAAAGGGACAGATGCTCATTCAACCCCAAGTGCCAGGCCATCTTAGCTCCACCTCTAAAGTTCCCTTGTATAATTCTTAGCCCTGCAGCACAGGGCTGAGACACACAAATGAAGCAGCTGAACACAGAGGAATATGGGCCTCACTTCTGATCACACAGCTTTCAGAGCCCACCCTTCCCCACCCTAGGCACCTCTGTAAAACCAGGTTGTATGGAGCAGAAGCAAGGTTCCCTTCCTCTTTCAGCATAATCGGCTCTGAGCCCAGCCTAGGTAGGGCCAGCGGGCTAACAAAGGCATCCAATTTCATGGTTGTGGCCAACAAGAGATGGGACAAAACTTTTCCTCCTGGAAACTGTGCTGTGGCTTGGCCTCCAGTGCTTTTCTGCCCTAGGCAGACGTGAGGGAGTGGGGAGTGAGGGGCAGATAACTAACCTGCGTCAGCACCCAGAGCTGCAGTGAGCTGGTCTCCTTTTGATCCTTTCCGCTTTAATTACCCAGCAATGACTAGGGAGGAGTGATGAAGCCAAGGAGAGAAGGGGAGAGGAGAGGCAGTGAGCCTGGCCAGCCAGAACTTGTGTGTCCATGGGTGTGTCAGGAATCAGGAAACACATACCCTCTCCCACCCCTGCCCGTTCCAGACCTGCTCCTGGCAATTCTCCAGCCTCCTTCCCCTCTGAAGGCTGTATGGCATAGGTGGGCTTTGCAGAGCTTGTTTTATTTATGTTTTTTTTTTCATGAATGCATGTATGCATGTGTGTGTGTAATCCAGAGTTTGACATCAGATGTCTTCCTTATTTTAGATCAATGTCTGTCATTGAATCTGGAGCTTCCTGGTTGGGCTAGATTGGCTGTCCAACAAGCTCCCGGGATCTCCCTGTCTGAACATCCCTAGCCTTGCGGTTACAAGCACATACAGTCACTGGGGAGGTGGTTCAGTTGGTAGACTGCTTTACCCAGCACCGACAAAGCCCCGCATTCCATCCCTGGCACCACAAAAAACCCAGGCATAGTGATGCCTACCTGGCATCCCAGCACTTAGGTGGAAACAGGAAGAATTCAAGGTCAGAGGCTGGGGATAGCTCCGTCAGTAAAGTGTTTGCCTTGCAAGCCCAAGGACCCTAGCTCAATCCCCAGACTCCATGTTTTTAATTCGTTAATTATATAATTAAATAAAGCTAACTGTGGGGTTATACACTTGCAATACCAGTTCTAGGAACTTGGGATGGGGGCTCCCTGGTGCTTGCTGGCCAGCCAGTGTAGCCTGCTTGGCAAGTATCAGGCAAGGGAGAGACCCTGTCTCCAAAACAAGGTGGACAGTGTCTGAGGAATGGTATCTGAGGTTGTCCTGTGCACGCTCCCTACATATGTATACACATATACACACACACACACACACACACACACACACACACATCCAAGTTCATCTCCTACATAGTACATTTGAGGTTAGCCTGGGCTACGTGAAGCCCTTTCTCAAAAGCAGAAAAAGAAAGAAAACTGTTTCCTTCCTCCAGCATTGGCTGACGGTGTCTAAATGGCTTCTTTCCTTTGTGAACCACAAAGGCTTGAACATGGAAACATTTGTTCAAGTCTTAGGTGTGGGGAACCCAAGGTGGAGCAGCAGGGTCAGAGCCAATCCCACGTGGACTTCTCTGACAGCCACTAGGTTGTCTTCCAAGTGTCTTCACCATTTCATGACCCTGCTGGGATCCCAGAGCTCTCAACCTCCTTGACACAAGTCACCATATGGCCCTGTAGTCAAACCATCCAAGAGGGTGTGCACTGGTTTCTCACTGTGGGTTTGATATGAGTTTCCCAGAAGAAAGAGATACTGAATGTCTTCCCATGAGTTTTATGACTATTTGCAGGTGTGTGTGTGTACGTGATTATGTGTGTGTGTGTGTATTCATGTTCATGTGTGCATATGTGTAGAGGCAAGAAGTCAACTTTGGGGGTCCTACTTCAGGTACCATCCACTATTTTTTTTAAATACAGAGTCTCTTACTTTTACTAGAACTCATCAAGTAGGCCAGGTTGACTGGCCGTGAGCCACAGGGTCCTCCTGTCTCACCTCCCCAGTGCTGGGATTATAAGCATGTACTCTGTCACATCCAGCTTTTTACATGAGTGCTAGCGCCGGAACTCAACTCCTCAGGGCTGTGTCAGCCTTTGCCACTGACCTGCCTGTCCAGACTCCATTTGTATTTCTTTGGAACCTGATCTGCTTGGGTCTTTACCCACCGAAGTGGCTCCTTTTGTGGCTGGGCTGTAAGTGCTCTTTGCAGGTAAATACTACAATTTCCTCAGGTGTATGATTGGCATTTTCTCCACTCTCAGGGGCCAGAATCGACCTTAGACAATTGGAGTGACAGCAGCAAGCAGTGCTCACTTCGACAGGGTCTGACTTTGATTCCCTGTGGCTGGAGTTCTGCTCTGTACAGGGTTATGGGATCAGGGGTGACGGTGAACACTGTGTGGCGAGATCTGAGTGTGAGGACAGAGGTATCTTTGGAGAAGCACCGTGGGCATTGCTAAGGGTGGTGGCCCCTGACCAGATCTATCCTTCTTCAGCCAATAACATCTGCTTCTATGGGGAATGTTCCTACTACTGTTCAACGGAGCATGCCCTGTGCGGGAGGCCCGACCAGATCGAAGGATCCCTGGCGGCCTTCCTGCCTGACCTGTCACTGGCCAAGAGGAAGACGTGGCGGAACCCCTGGCGTCGCTCCTACCACAAGCGGAAGAAGGCAGAGTGAGTCAGGCACCGGGGACATGATGGGGCCAGCTCTGCTCACTGCGCAGTGCCTTCAGCCCTGGTGTCATCTAGAGCAGAAAGAATAACTTCTTCACCTCAAGGCCTGTTAATTCAGCCTCGTAGCCTGTCCCAACCTTGTGTCCCTGCAGACACTCCATTCCCATTGTGGATCCTCCTTACAAAATGTGAACCTACTGGCCCTGTGCTCTGAGCCAGGCAGCACCAAATAATCTGGCCTGATCCTCCCTCTTCACTCAGAGGAGGGGACCCTCAGTCTTGATCTCACACTGCCCTCCCTGCCCCCCGACCACAGGTGGGAAGTGGACCCCGATTACTGTGAGGAGGTGAAGCAGACACCCCCCTACGACAGTGGCCACCGAATCCTGGACATCATGGACATGACTGTCTTTGATTTCCTCATGGGTACGTCCTGCAGGGCATGCTGGATGCCAGGGACACCTAAACCCCTTTGACTGGGTGGGGGGGCACCACCTGGTGACTCACAGATGAGGAGGGGCAGAGGCCTCTGAGCAGCTGTGCGTGCTTGTCCCTGCAGGGAACATGGACCGGCATCACTATGAGACCTTTGAGAAGTTCGGGAATGAGACCTTCATCATACACTTGGACAACGGGCGCGGGTGGGTCTTCTGTGCCCTTGAAGACCCTGGGGAGCCCGCCATCCCTCCCCACCGGGGGACTAGCTTCGCCTGGGAGGCAGTCACTGGGGCAGGGGGATCACCTGAGTGGCGGGGGCCTTGGGCACATCAGGGTGTGCACCAGCAGAGAAGTAGAGACTCACACAGGGTGTTGGATTCATAGCAGTGGCCATATGAGTTCTTTCTATCATATCTCCCTGTTACCCTGGGGAAAGTGAGGCCAGAGGGTCTGTGGCTTGATGAGAATGGTTTACAAGCAGTCAGTTCTGCCTGGAAGAGGCCATTAACCTCTCCTTTACAAGACAGAGTGCCCTCCCAATAAAAAACACAATACATGACCAGAGTCACCCTTGGTACTGATGATCCTCATGAGGTTGCCATGGTGCTACGGCGTGACCCTGAGGACTGGGCCCTGGGCCCTGCCTGGCTTTCCAGCTGCTAGGCTCTGATCATTCTCCCCCCCCCCCACAGGTTTGGGAAATACTCACACGATGAGCTCTCCATTCTTGCACCTCTTCATCAATGCTGCAGGTATGAACCCTATCCTCGCCTGGTCTCCCACGGCCCTAGCTGCAGTCATCACCACCTGAGAGACAGAAGGCTGAGCCTGCCCCCACCCACTGGAGCACCAGTAGGCAGGCATCCACAGACCAAGCCCATCCCACTTCACTGTCCATGCCTCCTCCTGACCCCTCTCCCCGAAGCCTCACCCTGGACACTTCACATCTGTAAGGGTCCCAAAGCCCAAAGCAGGTTGTAAGTCTAGACAGAGAGTCCTTCTGTCCTGGCCGAAGCTGCCAGACCCACCCTGCCCACTTCTACAACCTCTCAAACCCACCACCACTACCAGCACCACTACTATCCCAGTGGCTGGATATAGTCTCCCAAACAAATTACTTATGTCCTTTGGGAGACACAGAGTGTACCTGGCCAGTTGGAGAGGGACAGTCTCCAAGATGAGCAATTAGCCTAGTCTTGGGTCTGTCCTGAGGACTCAGGTTACACCTGCAACTGTATCAATACCTACACTTGGGAGTCACCACCCCCCTTTGGGGGTCAAACGACCCTTTCATGGGGGTTGCATATCAGATATCTATACTATGATTTATAACAGCAAAATTACAGTTATGAAGTAGCAACAAAAATAATTTCATAGTTGGGGATCACTACAGTATGAGGAACTATATTTGAGGGTCACAGAATCAGGAAGGTTGAGAACCACTGGTCTAGAATGAACCATCTCCATATGACAGACCCATAAGGCCTGGGATTTCAAGCCTATCTGTGTGTGTGTGTCTCTCTCTCTATGTCCCTGTCTGTCTGTATCTCTGTCTCATTCTGTCTTTCTTGCCAGCAAGATGCTACCCCACCAGAGCCCCCACCCTCTTTCCTTCCCAGGGTGACACCCCACTCTCTCTGCAGGATCAGGAGGTCCACCTACCTGAGACTTCAGCTGCTGGCCAAGGAGGAGCACAAACTGAGCCTGCTGATGGCTGAGTCCCTGCAGCGTGACAAGGTGGCGCCCGTGCTCTACCAACCACACCTGGAGGCCCTGGACCGGAGGTTACGCATAGTGCTGCAGGCTGTGAGAGATTGCGTGGAGAAGGACGGGCTGACCAGTGTGGTGGAGGACGACCTAGCCACTGAGCACAGAGCCTCCACCGAGAGGTAGTGACCACACTGCCCACAAGGAAGGAGGAGCACAGAGCCTAGCCACCTGTGAATTCAGTGAATTCGGATGGGATGGGTCATTCCCATAGGGTGACCTGCGGCACGGAGCATGGGGTCTCCCTCATGGCTCTGATAGGGATGTGTGGGCCTCTAGATCAGCAGAGACCAGACAAAGCACTCTGGACTCGCAGCAGAGTGGCCAGCAGGAGGCGCTCCGTCCTTCCTATAGGGAGGACCTTTACTCACTATTTTATATTTAACAAAAGGCTCACACTCCTGTCGATGGAGAACCACCCAGCAGACCAGAGATCACTTCTGAGCCACTTCGAGGACCTTCTATGATGCGATCACACTCGGGCCCTCAATTACAATCCACTTTCTGCTCCTCCAACCTGGGACCTCCTCTCTCAGAGGCTGGAGAGCTCTAGGGAGGGGTGGCTCCAATGGACACCGTGGCCTGTGTGTAAGCAGACAGGCACCCAAGAATGGGTCTTTGGCTACAGATAACCAGCTGTCCACTTTATCTGCTGCTGCACAGTAGGCAGGCCTTACTAATCGGTGGTGGGCCCTGCCTGCCTTGGCTGAGTTCTGGACAGTGGGTATCACAGCATCATGCAGGACCCATGGCCTCAGGGCAGCAGGCTAACCTTGGGACATTTTTGTGGAGTAGTTTTCAGTGAGGTAACAGTCCAATAAAGAAACAGCAAGCGTGTGCCATGGCTCTCTGGGGTGGGGACTCACTCCTTAGTTCAGCTGCCCTCCTAGACATGCCCAAAATGTGGCCAAGCTCTGCTCTTATGGTGTCTGTGTGACCTGGGTCTTCAGCTAGTTAGGGCTGTGAAGGGAGCTGCCTGCCCAGACCCCAATAGATAAGCAGGCAAGGCAAGGCCTGTGCTCCAAAGGGGCAGTGTAAGGGAGGGGATAGGCAGTCAGCTGTGTCTTGTCCCACACCTACAAAGCTTGGGGCTCTGAACCACAGGAGCCCCCCTCCAAGAGTGGCATCCATGTAGCCCTACATAAGGCTACAACATACCTGAGCAGGAGCCATAGAAGTGGTTGTGCATGGGCCCACTGAGAGTTGCAAGCCATTGCACTGCTGGCCCCAGGGCTCAGACTACCTTTGCTGGAAGCTTTTAACCTTCCAGTAAGCCATCGCTGTGCTGAGCAGGGACTGGGCCTCCTCCAGGGAACAGAGTCCAGGAGAGGACAGTGGGGAGGATCCATTATGGACCTGTGCACTCCTGAGTCACAAGAATGCCAAAAAGCATAGCCTGCTCCTATTCCAGGCACTCCCAGCTGTCACCTTGTGGCCTGTTCACATGCTGCTCCCCTAGTGGTGGGGTTGGTACTCAGCAGTAAGTCCCTGACATTCTCAGATGCAGTAGTACAAGGCCAGCTTATTGTGTGTGTGTGTGTGTGTGTGTGTGTGTGTGTGTGTGTGTAAGCCAGAGGTTGATATCATGCATCTCGATCTCTCACTGAACCTGGAGTTCACCAGTTTGGTTTAACTGGTCGGCCTGTGAGTCCCAGGGATACTCTTATCTCTGCCTCCCACCACTGGAATTCCAGATGTGCACCTCTGTGCCTGGTTTCTTATGTGTGTTCTGAGGACAGAGCTCAGACCCTCAAACAAGGAATTCATGACCTGAGCCATTTCCCCTGCCCCGTTTTCCTCCTATAATGGGAGAGACTGAGACCCAGATACAGGGAGCCAGTAGATTCCTGAGTTGGAAAACCCATACTTTCTTAGACACTCGGGGATGCTAAGACCTGCTGGACCCCAAATTCCTATCAGATCTCAGGAAACATTCTGCACATCATACCAGCATACCACATCATAACAAGGCCATTGAACCACTAAGGGAATGAGACAGTGATCAATTGGCCCCCAAAGTTGCTTCCCATCTGCCTATCTCAGCAGAAGGCCCATTTTTTTTTTTTTTTTTTTTTTTTTTTGTTTTTTCGAGACAGGGTTTCTCTGTGTAGCTCTGGCTGTCCTGGACTCACTTTGTAGACCAGGCTGGCCTCGAACTCACAAAGATCCACCTGCCTCTGCCTCCCAAGTGCTGGGATTAAAGGTGTGCGCCACCACCGCCCAGCTTCAGAAGGCCCATTTTTAACCCCATGCCTCAAGAAGGAAACACAGAACCACATCTGGCAGTCTTGACAACAACAGGCCAGCCTACCTTGCCCAGTGTGCCAACTCCAATACAGGCTTCCAGTAGACAGAGCATAAGTGTTGGCTTGTGCAGGTGCCCGAGCCATGGCCACATAGGGTCCCAAGCCATCTTATCACCATTACTCCCATCCTTCCAAGATCTTTCACTATTAATAGGCCTATGGAGCCCTGTGGCAGGCCAGGCTGGAAAACATGTCTTCATCACGTGGTTGCAGAAGTGACAGAGATAGAGACGTGACCAAGTCTGTGACAATTCCAAATGGACAGGCCTCACCCAGGGCAGACATCCCATAAGGGATGAAGGAAGATGTCAGGCACACCCCACATCCACAGCTTGATGTCCAACTCCTAGTGTGACTGGGCATAGGACCTTAGTGCAGGAGAAGATGACAAATGAGCTCCCACAGATGGCCCTAATCCAGCGCCATGGGTCTGTAGAAAATGAGGGCAAGCCAGGTGCCGCAGCTTGTGCTGGTAATCCCAGCAATTGGAAAGCTGAGGCAGGAAGGTGGCTAGGGTTCCAGGCCAGCCTGGGCTAGAGTGAGACCCCCGTCTCAACAATAAAACTAGTCCAGTGGATAACTCAATGGGTAAAGGTGCTTGCTGCCAAGGCTGACGGCCTGGGTTCAATCCCCAGGACCCACAGAGTGGAGGGAGAGACAGGTGGTTGTGAGCCGCCAGGCACAGAGAGTGAATTTGGTGCAAATGGCAGGGCAAGAAGCTAATTTAAAGACTGGGAGTGTGTCCAGAATGTCAGCACCCACGGTGAGTGGTATGCCCACCCTCCGTGTGAAATGGCCAAGAGGTCAGTGAGAGGGGACATGGAACTCAGAGCCTTCTCCCCACTAGCATCTACTACACCTACTATAGGACAACATGGGTACTCAGACTGGTGTAAAACCCAGGTGGTGGCCTAGGGTCAAACATGCTTCGTGACATGGTGGCCAATCTTCCAGCTCTTCTCTGGCCTCTGCACTCACTAGGCTTCGTGGAGCCTCGCCTCAGCCTGCAACCACCCAGAGGTAGGTTGGCCCCATCTGCTTTTTTTCATCCTAGACCACCATCAACAAGCCCACAGTCCCTGTAGTGGGTACTACAAGTCTCTGGAGTAGTGATTCTCAATCCTGTATATCACATGTTTCCACTACAATTCATAACAGTAGCAAATTACAGTTATAAATTTATAATGTTTATAGTTATTTATAATAATTATAATTTTATAATAAATTATAAATTTATATATTATATATAAATAGTATATATTATATATTGTATTTTATATATTATATATTAAAATTATAATAAACATTATAAATTTATGTTTATAATAATTATAATAAATGATTGGGGGGTCACCACAACATGAGGAACTGTATTAAAGGGTCACAGCGTTAGGGAGGTTGAGAAGCACTGCTCTAAAGGGTCCAAGAAAACCTCACCTCCTGAAAATCATACCTGCCCTTTTCCCCAATCCAAGGACCTGTGAGACTACAGGACGTTCCCGTGTGACCTGCAGCTGCCACACAGGTTACAAGATAGTAAGAAGCTTTCTCCATGTGGCAGAAAGGCATGTGGGCTGAGGCGCTCTGGCCTGCAGGCTCCAAGTGGGTCTGGGAAGATGGCTCAGTTTAGTAACATGTCATTTGAGCCTGAGGACCTGGGTTCAGATCCCTAGCACCCATGGGAAAGTCTAGGTGCTGTGGCAGAAGTCTATATATAACCCACGCATGGGGGAGAGGTGAACAGGCAAGTCCCTGACATTCACTGGCCAGACAGGCTAGCCAGTCAGTCAAATCAGTGAAGTGAGCCTCTTACAACCAAAGAGAAAAAACAACTAAGGAGGACACTTGAAGTTGAACTTTACCTCCGTGTGCATGCACACACACAAATACTTGCATCCATGTGCATGTGCACACATATACCACACACACATATACACATATATCACACACATCCTAAATAAAGAAGTAAACACCTGTCTTGTTAGCTAAAGCTAGAGAATTTGCAGTTGTTTGTAACAGTAGTAGGTAACTACTACACCACGAAGTAGCTTTACATCGGCAGTTCTCAAACCTGTGGGTCGCTATCCCTTTGGGGGTTTCATATCAGATATTTACATTACGATTCATAACAGTAGCAGAATTACAGTTATGAAATAACAATAAAATCATTTTATGATTGGAGGTCACCACAACATGAGGAACTGTGTTAAGGAGTCACAGCATTAGGAAGGTTGAGAACCGAAGCTTTACAAAAACTAAAGACTTCTCCACCGATTTGTAATTGCTCACATACACCTGTCGAGACCTGATGATCATTCCAGCTGCATTCCTAGAGCTTTGCTGTCTCCACTGCTGTAAGATACAGCACTGGTCCATCCAATGACCCAAATATAGCTATTTCACAGTGGACTGTAGCAGCAGCTGCTCAGTGCCCCCAAGGTCACACCTATGACACAGGATCACAGCCTTGGTGGCTTAAAACAACAGAAATGTGTTCTCTCTCAGTTTGGAAATTATGAGTCTGAAACCAAGGTCCAGACAGGATTGACCACTCTGTCTGCCCTGGGACACTTCTGGATGTGGCCTCTCTGGTGTCCACTTGTATCTGTCACATGTCTTCTGAAGTGGCTATGTGCCCTGGGAGTCTCTCTGTTGCTCTGGGTCCAAACCTCATTGTACTTTTTACTGTGAGGAGCCAGGTCTTAAAGCTGAGGACAAGGTCCTCCAAATCCTCAGTTATCACAGCAAATAGACCCTGTATAATCCCAGCACTGAGGAGGCAGAAGACACACACACACAATAAAACAGATCATAAAAATATATAATGAGGCTTTTGAGATGGCCCAGTGGTTCAGAGCTACTCTTGCAGAGGACCTGGATTCAGTTCCCAGCACACACATGGTGGCTCACAACCATCTCTAACTCTAGTTCCAAAGGATCCAACATCCAGCATCCTCTTCTAGCTTCTGTAGGTACCAGGCATGCATATGGTGCACATCCATTCATGTAGACAAAACACTCATATACATTAAAAATAAAAATAAAATGACACTCAGAGACTCAAGATGAGCCCCAAAGAGCCAAAGAAAAGAAACTGGTCAATGTTAGCATCCTTCAGTGTGTATGTCTACATGTGTACTTTCGACTTCTCTGTTTCTTCCCAGAAATCCTCTTCATTCCCCTCTCACCACATTCTAGCTTTTTCAGTCTCATGGCCAAGCAGTTTAAAGTACCCAATCAGAATGTAAATCATTAAATACAGGAGACAAAGAAGGTAAAAGAATACGAAAGACATATCCACACTATACTGGGGCTTTTTCAGCCTTTGGATATTAATCTACTGAAAGCCTGTGTGCTGGTACAATAAGCCACTTCCTGGAAGAAAAAGCTTGGGTATCCCACATCTTTGTTTGGAAAGTTTGCAGCAGGTGTGGGCAAGAAATTAGTTACCACTATCTGATGGGGTGGTGTTAAGCATTCTAAATGTTGATTGGTCCTGCTTGCTGTCTGTCACTTACTTTGACTCTGATTGGTTAAATAAATGCTGAGGCCTGGAGATTGGGCAAAGACAGGGGTAGGCAGGACTAAGGTGTGTGGGGCTTTTTGAGAAACAGAGAGCATCTTGAGAAGAAGCAAGCAGGAGGAGAAGCCAAGAGCAAACAAGGAGGACACGCCATGGGGTAGATTAAAGAAGATCCTTCCACATGGCCTGGAACATCCGGCTTAGCATTGAGAATAATAGTCCAAAGGGATGTATGTATATATGGGGTTATATTTGGGTAATAGAATTATGAGCTAGCTTAGATGGGCTAGGATTGGACAATTCAGGCCTAGAATTGTTAAAATCCACATGGTGTCTGTGTGTATTCATTTATAATGGCGGGTTAAGGATTAACACCACCGAACCAATTAAATACAATATAAATACTGGTTAAATCATTTAATTAGCCATTTTTTTCCTACAACTATCATCCCACTACTGTCTTCTAATCCCAGTGCATTCTTTCCTTTTATCATACCTTTACAAATTTTGCATCTGTATGAGCTGGTGAGACAGGCCACAAAGACCCAGAGACATTAACAGCATCACCTGTTAAATCACCATGAATGTGGACAAAGTTATCTGTATACCTTTCAATAGTTACTCTTCTTTTTTTTTTTTTTTTTACCCACCACTTGTTTTTTTTTTTTTTAAGATTTATTACGTATACAGTGTTCTGTCTGCAGGTATATCTGCAGGCCAGAAGAGGGCACCAGATTTCATTATGGATGGTTGTGACCCACCATGTGGTTGCTGGGAATTGAACTCATGACCTCTGGAAGAGCAGCCAGTGCTCTTAACCGCTGAGCCATCTCTCCAGCCCAACTCTTCTTTTAAGTAAACTAAAATGTTCGAGTCCAGGATGATCTGATAACCTCATTGACTGCTACTAAATTCATCCTGATGCCTGGATAACTTAGTAGAGGACTTATCAGCTAATAGCCAGCCAGAGGAGCCTTGTAGTTATCCAGTTGCTTTAAGCACACCACAGATACTTTGAGGAAGCTGCAGAGCAACCACAACTGCTCAGTGCTGGGGCACAACTCTGGCTTCAGAAGACACTGTCCTAGCCATGGTGTGAAACGGCTTAGTCTAGATGGCGATGGTGGTGGTGGTGATGGTGGTGATGAAAATGACGACTCGGTGGTAGAGAAATAAGAGCAGTTAAAGAATCCCAGAGAGGAAGCAATGCCAGGAAGCCAAGACAATGGAAATGATAAGAGGGAGCAGAATTAGAGAGGGCAGAGAGGATGGAAGACTGAGAGCACTCAGAGCCTATAAACTGTGACCCACAGAGGTTGAGAGAGCACCAAGGATCCTGCCAAGGGTCCCAACCTGGGCCTTGAAAGCTGAAACACTGGCTGCTGTAGAGCTGCAGGGGGTCCCAGCACCCAAGGCCTGTTTGGAAGCTGTGAACCAACAGACATGGCTGCTACTGCTGCCATTCACTGCTCCTGGGAGCTGAGGATTACAATGGCTGCCAAATGCCAGGGTCCATGGTAGTTCAATCGTGGAGCAGTAGGCCCCCACCTGAGCACCTAGAGGCATATAGTCCTGTGGCTTCTGAAGCCAGAACCAGGTCCCTGGAATTGTGAATCTGGCTCTGCCTGTCTGGTCTCTAGGTCTTTGGTACTCAAGGGCTGAGGACAGCTAACCTAGTAGACCTCACAAGTACCCATCATCTGTTGCTGTACTTTGTTTCTAAGACCATGTTTTGTATAGCCCAGCCCAGCCTCAAACTTGCTATATATTAATAACTGGGGATGACCTTGAACGATCTTCCTGCCCCCACCTCCACAATTCTGGGAACACAGGCATGTACCTGTGTTCTGGTGCATACAGGGCTTGGAATGAAACCCCAGGCGTCACTACATAACGAGTTTAAAGCCGGCCTGAAATATCTGAGACCTTGTCTTTAAGAAAACAAACAAACAACAACAAAAGCAAGAACAGGGCTGGAGAAATTGTTCAGTGGTTATGTCCCTCGCAGAGGATGTGAGTTCCGTTCCCAGCACCTAACATCAAGTGACTCACAACCACCTGTAACCCCAGCTCCAGAGATTTTGGACACCTGGCAGTGCTTTCATGCACATATATGTACTCATGTACACGTACACATAAATAAAAGTAAATCTTTTTTAAAAGAAAAATTATTAAAACTAATTCAAGGCCATCTTGGCTATGTATTGAGTTCAAGACCAACCTGGGACACACGAGACCCTATCTCAAAAAAACTAAAACAAACGAAAAATAGATTCACTGTCAACGCTATTTGCATTCAGCACAATGGATAAAAAAGTCTCTTCTGTCCCTGGTTCCCATGAGCACACGTGTGGGTATCTGTTTTAGATTGCATAAGGACAGGTGATGTGGCAGCATGGTATCATGTGTGATCCAGAGACGCGTGGACCTGGAGCTTGCTTGGGTCATGTCTTAGTGAGGGTTTCTGCTGCTGTGAAGAGACACCACGACCACAGCAACTCTTAGAGAGGAAAATGTTTAATTGGGGCTGGCTTACAGTTCAGAGGTTTAATCCATTATCATTATGGCAGGAAGCATGGCTGCACTCAGGCAGACATGGTGCTGAAGAAGGAGCTCAGAGTTTTGCATCTGGATCAGCAGGCAGCAGGAAGAGAGAGAGAGACATTGGGCCTGGTTTGAGCTTCTGAAACCTCAAAGCCCACCCCCCAGTGACACATTTCCTCAAGCAAGGCCACACCTACTCCAGTGAGGCCACACCTCTTCATCCTTGTCAAGCACCATCACTCCCTAATGACCAAGCATTCAATAATATGAGGCTATGTGGGTCATTTTTATTCAAACAACCATATGTCATGAGTCACGAAGCCTGTTTGTTATAACTGCGCAGGTTTGCATGGGGCCATGAGTGGATATCATATAGATGCCACGCTGCCTGGGTGTGAGAATAGGTGCAGAGTTTTTGATCTTGGCCAGTACAGGCACAGGGATTCAAGATGAAGTGCTTGGTCCCTTGATAACCTGGAAGGTCTGAGACACCACACAGTCATCTTTGGCCACCTCTTCCAGAACATCATTGAGACAAATGCCATTTTGTCCAAAGATTTTGCTTTCTGATGGGTAAGCTCTTACCTAGGAATGGAGCCATTCCCTCCTGGAGGCTGCTAGTTAAGACTAGGAGAAGTAAACAAACTCACAAGTTTCAGGCAGCTTCTCAAACTTACAGCTTCACAAGGCTCCTCCCAGGGTAACACAAACAAGTAACATTTGTTCCCATGGGGCAAGCCTGGTCTAGTCTCACATGGAACTCCAAGGATTAAGTTTTCCTGTCACCTTGAGTCATGTGCCTGTAGGGAACCCCAAGTAAACTCACTGCTTCACTAAACTAAGCCTGGGTGGAATGTTTTCTTTGATATGTCCTAGCCCTGTCTAGGGTGAGCTTGTTCACATCTTCCCAAGAAAGGTCATGTGACACAAAGGTAAAGGAGCCTAAATGAGTGGATGGTTCTGGAATATCAATGTATGTAGTACTCAGCTTCCCTTTGGCTTCTAGCAATTGTAAACTTACACTAGCCTTCCAGAACTGTCCACAGAAGGAAGATGTGAACTCAGTTAAGACTCTCACTAGGGACACACATATACCCAGGTAAGGCAGGAATGGGGACAGATACTTGGTAGAGTGGCCAGCCCAAACCATCTAGTAACAGGAAGAAGGTACAGATGTGACTTTGTCTGTGAGGCCAGGTGTTAGACTTCCCACATCATTGCCTTACTCCCTCCTTCCCATGGTGACAGTGCCCACGTCCTTCAGCTGCTCAGCCCCACTCAGGAGTCCCCTTAACTCTCAATTCCCTTTACACTATGGACTCTTCCACCAGTTACACATTTCAATGTTCAGAGAATCTGTACTACCTCCCACTGCCCCTGTTTATACAGCTCCCTAAGTCCCAGACCCTCCAGGAGGACACAAGTCTGAGGAGATAATGGGACTGGACGGGACCATACAGTCTGTTCACACACTTCCAGTGACACACAGGAAGCCCTGAATGGAGGAACCACAGCCCTGTGGTCCAAAAGCTTAGTCAGGAGGATCTCAAATTTCAAGCCAACCTGGACTGCATTGTAAGACTCTCTGTCAATAGATTAGATAGATAGATAGATAGATAGATAGATAGATAGATAGATAGATAGGGAGAGACAGACAGGAAGGAAGGAAAGAAGGAAGGAAGGAAGGAAGGAAGGAAGAATGAATGAAAGAAAGAAAGAAAGAAAGAAAGAAAGAAAGAAAGAAAGAAAGAGGGGCTGGGAAAATATCTCAGCCAGTAAGAATCCCTGCTTGTATAACCATGAGGACCCGAGTTTGGATTCCCAGAACTCATGTAAAAAGTAACCTGACTTTTATAGCTGAACGTGTGTGTATGTAATCCAGTGCTGTAAAGGATGGGAACAGAAAGATCACTGGGATTGGCTGATTGCCAGTGTACCTCCTGCTTCAGCAAGAGACTCTGTTTCAAGGAAATAAAGAAGGAAAATGATAGATACCCAGTGTCCTCCTCTGGCTCCTGCATATGTACCCAACCTTCCCCTAAACCCACACAAAGTCTCTAATGTCTAGTAATCTTGCTTAATTTCCCTTCTGTTTTAAACAGGTCTTAGACTTAATTTAAGCATTCTCAACACTCTTACCTTTAAGCAGTTTTTTTTCATTTTATTTTAATGTGTTTGCCCACATGTATGTCTATGCACATGTGTACAGCACCCAAGAGAGTCCCCTGGGACTAGAGATACAGACAGCTGTGAGGCGCCATTTTGGGACTGGGAATTGAACCCAGGTCTTCTGCAGGAGCAGGCAGTACTCTTAACCACTGAACCATCTCTCCAGCACTCCAGCACTATTTTTAGCAATTTTTTTTTTGGTTTAGTTTGGTTTTGAGACAAGATCTGGCCTCTAACTCATTATGTAAGTGAGGTGACCTTAAATTGCCTCCTAAGTGCCAGGACTACCTGTGTGCATATAGGATTACAGCATTCAGATAGTCACAACACGATGTCCCATCGTGCAATCAAAAATTGGCACCACATCACCATCCTCAACACAAGCTCTGGTAAACAACAACATTTCACCACCAATCCCCCACAAACCTCCTTTCTTACCACGTTTACCAGGTTTGGAAATCTAGAATTAAGCGGAGACTTTTGTGTCACGTTGATTTCTCTTCCCTGACATTCTCAGGGTCCCCTACATTGTGGCACAGGCCAGCTACCACACCCATTTGCAGCTGAAAAGGTACAGCTCTCAGCAAAAGATAATGCAGGGAAAACATGGCTTTGGATTTTGTGACAACAAAAGCTCCAGCAAAGCAAGGAAAAATAAGCTGGTCAGACTGTGTCAAGAGCAAGCATGTTATGGGGTTGGAGAGATTGCTCAGTGGTTAAGAACACTGGCTGTGCATCGAAGAATCTCCAGTGGGAGATGATTAAATTGGTGGTAAGCCATTCTCTTGGCAAGAAAAACCACTTGCTTCAACTGTAGACAGACTTCTGTCCAAAAAGGACAAAACTTGGAAGCAGGTAAGTCGACAGCCTAGCTCTGCCAAGACAGGGTAGGTAAGTCCTTCATAATTCCTGCTCTACAACCAATGTCTGTCAGAGAAATGGGGCCAAATG
>CAJQZJ010034231.1:1098195-1116176 GCA_907164525.1 Lophiomys imhausi
AGGAGGAGGAGGAGGAGGAGGAGGAGGAGGAGGAGGAGGAGGAGGAGAAGAAAGGATCCATGGCCTGTAACCCGTGATGTTATTTTTTGTTATTGTTGTTGTCCAAACAAACAATCTGTGAACAGTTACAAAATTGCATTTTCATTTTCATTCTATACAAAATGTCAGTCACATCCTGGGCAAAAGTGCCTGGTCCTCAGGCTCCCGCTGTGTAGGAGGGACAGTCCCAAACCAGTGTGGAGCTCGTGGGGGCCCGACAGAAATTAACAGGATCTTGTATGCACCAGTACAATTACATTCTGGCCAGCTTTAGGCGACTTCAAACCAAGGTTCCAAATAAGAGGTGCGTTCACTGAACTGAAACACGGGGTATTAGATTTATAATAAACACAGAGTGAGGTCGCATGGCGCTGCCATTTCTCAAGAGGAAAGGAAATTGAATGGGAATGTCAGGACTTTATTCAGCTTGGCCCTGTGCTCCATGTTGAATCCAGGTGACAATGAGGAGTCATTGGCCAAGAATGGCACAGCCCTATTTGCCTCCACCCAGCCTGGAGCACCTGCCACGTCCTGGAGTCTGTCACTGGAGCTCTCTGTGTAGCCCAGGCTGACCTCTCATTTGAAACAATCCTGTCTCAGCCTCCACACTGTTGATCTCACAGCTAAGCTCACATTTTCTTTCAAGACAGAGGTGGTCTTGAACTTGGGACCTTCCTGCCTCGGCCTCCCAAATGCTGGCGGTACAGGTGTGCACCCTCACACCCCAACTCCAGGCTCTTTCTGTGTTCCCCTGCCGATCTGAGATCAGAATGGAACCCAGAGCATTGCACCAGCTAGGCAAGTTTTGTGCCACTGAGTTGAGTCCCCAGCTCCCAGGGGACTCAATGGGGATATACACACCTCAATCCAAGGAGCAAGGTATGGGCTACAGTGTTTTGGAGGCCACACATACCATCCTCCAAGATCTCAGAACTACCTTACTCTCCAAGGCATATCCATCTTCTCCAGGACTCCCCAAGTCCTCCCCTTCTTATAAATCTCTGGTGGAGATGTGGATGATAGTGCCAGGAAGGGACTGGATTGCTTTGCTCCCCTGACAGGAAGTTGGGTGGGCAGGACAACTTTTTCCTGATCAGGGTGACCTTTGAACTTGGGAGGCAGGGGCAGCAGCTAGGGAAGGCTGAACCCTGAATAGAGGACACGGCCGGAGGAAAGACTGGACACTGGGTGTGGGGGTCACTGCTGGAACCTGAGAGCTCGAGCAAGGACACCAGAAGGCCTTGTTAGCCTCTGCCTCCCTCCAGGGAGATAACAAAAGCCAACCTGTGGGCAGCATCAGCCAGGGACAGATAGGGCCCCTCGTGAAGGGTTCAGCAGGAACATAGCCTTACCTAATCACCCTAAGTCTCCTCAGACAGGAGAAGCTGAGGCTTAGGGTGATCAGTCAGACCTCCATGTTCCCAGACTAGCTGCATCCAAGTGGAAAAGATTTATGCTTTTTCCCACCCAGGCCAAAGATTCCATTTGTCCCCAGCCAGCAAGGGTTTCCTGGGCTCTGAAGCTCTCGCTGTGCACCTGTAATACCTGGATGCAGACAGACTCAGTTGGCCAGGGCATCTGCATGCAGAGCTGAAGTGCAGGGACAGGTCATGCGGGTGTGCACCCCAGGACATGCACACAGGGTACAGACTCATGTACCTGTGCACTGACACAAGCACAAAGAGTCACACCCTCGGACACGCACAAGAGAGTAGAAGTGAACACACCTGTGTGTACACACACGTGCAGGCATGTACACCTGGGCTCACAGAAACATACAGCTGTGCCCTGTCCTGCCCCAGGCCACAGAAGCCTGGGCTGAGAAGGATGTGTCCCTGCACTTAAAGCCACAGAGGTGTTTATGAGCCAAGCAGAGGAGAAAGGCATTACAGCAAGGAGTTACATGTGCAAGGGCTGGAGGCATGACAGCATACATGTATACACACACAGCACAAACATGCACATCACACACCTGCACCCATATGTATACACACACACACACACACACACATATGCAACACATAGGAGCACAGACCAGAGGCACAGCACTCAATATTTGAAATATGTATGGCAAAGCAAAGATGCCAGCCCGGCCTGCAACCCCGGTGGGGGGTGGGGGGGGGAATGCCATTTGGTCCAGGGCAGGGTGCTGGCTCTCTCTGACCTGCTGCTGTCATGCCTCCTGCCCTCACACATGCAATCCCTGGTTGTAATGCCTTCCTCCTCCACTTGGCCTCATAAACACCCCTGTGGCTTTTACGCCGGGACACAGCCTTCTCAGCCCAGGCTTCTGTGGCCTGGGGCAGGACAGAGCTTCCAGCCCAGACAGGGCAGCAGCGAGGAGCAACAGCAGTAACCAGGACACTTTATTGTCTCTATAGGTATGGAGGCCTGCCCAGGGACTTGTGTACGCAGACGAGTGATTTGCACAATTCACATTGGCTCCAGGGTCCCTGCCACTGTCCACTCAGGTCACATGGGACACGGGCTAATAGAAGAGTAGGAGCTACCCTAGGAACAAACTGCCCCAGACTCCACATCCTTGCCATTGGAACTTCCTGGATCTAGGTCTGTCCCAACACCGGGTAGGTGCTGGAACGTGCTCTCCCTCAAAAGCCCTGGGCTCACAGATGTAGGTCAGTGTTTCCAGACACGAAGGCAGAATGAGCCACATGTGTCCAGAGCTTCTGAGAAGTCTGGAATGATTTCTCAGTTTTCTGTTTAGATAAACTGACTGGGACGGGACAGATGTTGTCCAAGAATATCCAGGCTCCCACAGTCCTCTGTCAGCTCATGTCCCCCTGTCCACAAGGGCAAGAGGCTGAAGGCTCCTTCAGTTAGGAATTGGTCGAAGGGTAGGTCAGTGGCAAGGCCCAGGGCTGCCCATAGGTTAGACCAGGAGCCATGCTATCCCTGTGAGTGTCCCTTCAGCTGCCTAGGGAAACCTGCCTTCCACCCTACTCCACACCCTTGCCATCCCAGCTCCCCATCAGAATGTGAAACCCCATTAGCTCCCACAAACCTCAGCCCACATAAATATGTCCTCATCCCTTGAAGCACATGAGGAATTTTCAGCCCTCACGCTGAGCCACATGGGAGGTGGATCTGTCCCCACACTGCCAGTGAGGTCCATCAAGGGTAGACCAGTTGGCAGCTGGCCAGCCAACCACTGGGATGAGCACACTGACTTCCCTCTGACACCTCTGCCCTCTCTCCAGGTAAAAGAAATGGTTTTAGACATCCTTGGGTTGTGTCTTTTGATTCCTTCATTTCTCTTGGTTGCTTTGCTCCGTAGACACTGGCACAATGAGCCTAGCAGACATTTCACTTGGGCATTTTTGTGCCTGGATCCCAGGGCCTATTCCCTGAAACAGAGTGGCCTGTGTGCTAGGGCCAGTGGGGTGATTTCCATTCCTGGAGGATTCACTCCTGTCACCTACTGCTCTGAGTCACCTCTGAAGAGCGTCTGCTTTAGCCACATGAGTAAAGCCGGATGCCACATAGATTTGCCAGCCCCTGTGACAACTTTCCCAGGCCAGCTCCACCCGTCTCAGTCCTTTACTTGGTGTCAAGGCCACCCCTTGACACACACAGATTGGTTTAAAGGTGATCCTGTGGTCTTATAGTCACATGACCCCAAAACAGCAGACTAGACCCCAGCCCCACAGCTTCTACTATAAAGATGGGAAGGAATTTTCTTCTGGGCGGATTGGGGTCTGGAAGTACACAGGGAAAGCCTGTCAGAAAATGGCCAGCGTGGAAATAGATGCTTGATGGGGCAATGGAAACACCTGATACAGCCATTCCTGAAGCTAGAATTACTCTCCATATCTGCCATTCTCTATTACTCTCCATATCTGCCATATTACTCTCTATATCTGCCATTCTCTATTACTCTCTATCTATCTGCCATATTACTCTCCACATCTGCCATATTACTTTCTATATCTGCCATTCTCTATTACTCTCTGTCTATCTGCTATAGTCATTCTCTACTGAGTTTATGGGAAGTGTCTAGAGTCTGATACCTCCAGCTGGACTCATTTTCTTTTAATTTTTTTAGGTGTCTTTGTTTTGTTGTAGGGGTGTGAATATTTTGCCTGCATGCCTCAAATTCATGGCTGCTGGATCCCCTGGAACTGCAGTTAAGGATAACTGTGAGTCACCCAAGAAACATTTATACAATTCTAGCTATACAAGAATATAAAATAGACACAAAAATTAAAATGTATTGACAATAAATCATAGGTAAATTTATTCTCAAACAATTCTTTGGTACATAATACTTATACATATATATGTATAACAATATAATATTGGTATTATATTTCTTGGTATATATTATTTATATAGTATAATTATATTTACATATAATTATATTAAATATAATTAAATCATACAATTTATAGTCTTTGGTAGGTAATATTTATACATATATATATATTTTTTTTTTGGTTTTTCGAGACAGGGTTTCTCTGTGTAGCCCTGGCTGTCCTGGACTCACTTTGTAGACCAGGCTGGCCTCGAACTCACAGAGATCCGCCTGCCTCTGCCTCCCGAGTTCTGGGATTAAAGGCGTGCACCACTATGCCCGGCTCTATACATATATTGTATAACATAGTATTATTACAATATAATATTGGTATGCATATAATAATAATCTACCTCTTGTTGAAGATTAAAGCAAATTTGCATACTAATGAAATAAATGTGTTTTAGGGTGTTGTTGTTTGTTTGGTTGGTTTGGTTTGGTTTGGTTTGGTTTTTTGAGACTAGGTTTCTCTGTGTAGCCCTGGTTGTAGTGGAACTTACTCTGTAGACCAGACTTTCCTCAAACTCAGAGATCTGCCTACCTCTGTCACCCAAGTGCTGCGATTAATTTAAAGGAGTGTACCACCATGCCCAGCTATGTTTGTTTGTTTTTACATAAAAACTTGATAGAATATTTGATACTTCAAGATACAGAAGTGACTTCAACATTTTTCAGAGTCAGTCACTATTTTGATTTTATAATCATCTATGCTGACAACAGTGTATCACATACATTTGACACACAGGGAGCAGAAGTCCCTTGAAGGCCATTTCAGAAATGGTTGCACAGACTATTTTAATCCCAAGCCAAAATTCGTAGCATCTATTTGTTTTTAAATGGGATCCAGGTCAGCAACTCAAATGGGAGTTTTAAGAACCAAATATACTAATACAAACTAATCCAAAGATATGCTAATTTGATACTTGCACCCAAGGAATGATGGGAAGAAAACATTAAAAGTCTGTCCTGTAATTTAGTTACTACATTCCTTCAGAAGACTCTATGTGCCCTGAAAACTCAGCACTTAAGAATCTAGCACCTGAGCTGGAGAAATGGCTCAGTGGTTAAGGGCACTTGCCCCTGCAGAGGCCCCAGGTTCCATTTCCAGCACCCACATGGTAACTAACAGTTATCCTTAACTGCAGTTCCAGGGGATCCAGCAGCCACGAATTTGAGGCACAAATGCATGCAGGCAAAATATTCACACCCCTACAACAAAACAAAGACACCTAAAAAAATTAAAAGAAAATGAGTCTAGCTTTCGTTTCAGGCTGTGGTCAGTTTGCTGTGTTGTGGACCGCATGTGTGTTGCAAAGCACACATGTTGTGAGTTCACAGACAAAAGGAAGCTTCAGGGAAGTTGCCCCATACAACAGGGGCAAGAGCTGTCGGACACGCTGAAGTTCCCAGTGTGCTTGATTTTTGAGTTAACTGTGCATCACTATACAGTGACTATTCCAAAATCTTCCTTGTTACTCAAATCTGTGGGGACCCTTCCCCCCATATTATTTTACACAACTGCAGATAGTGTCACAACCTACAGCTTTATAATCAGGGGTGTTTATGCAAAAGTTTCAATACTTGCCTAATGACGGGTGAGTGCTTTAGCCAGAGAAATAGGTCTTCGGTGGAGGATTTGTGGCCAACACACTCACCCAAATACCGAAGGTCCTGGTCAAGATGGCACTGGAAGTGTTCCCTACAGGCCATGGAATCAGAATTCCCTGGAAGGGCACAGCACCTGTCCCTCTCAGGCTTCTCACACACAGCTCAGTTTGGGGACCATGTCCATAGCAACCTCTCTGTTGCTAGGAATAGCTGTGACAGGGTGTGACCTTCATGGAGACATGGTTGTCTGCACCTACCACACCAGGGACTTGGGTGTGTGTGGGTGCATGTACCCAACCTGGCAAGGCTGAGGGTACACACGGTGAGTGTGGGTGTGGTACGCACAGGTAAATGATGAAGGGAGTGGGACCTGTGGTGCACACTACTCTGGAGATGTCAGACATGGGGGTGGGGTCCCTGGAACCCCAACTATGGCTTTGGCGTACACAGTTGCCGTCCTCTGTCCATCGGCTTTCCAGCTGTTGATATGCCCCCAAATAATGTTTCTTCAACCTTCTTCATTCCAAAACATAAACTTAATCCAGCAATTCTCAACCTGTGGGTCGCCACCCCGTTGGGGGGTCGAACAACCCTTTCACAGGGGTTGCACGTCAGATATCCTATGTATCAGATATTTACATTACAACTCATAACAGTAACAAAGTTACTTTCATGGAAATAGCAACGAAAATCATTTTATGGTGGGGGAGGGGGTGTCACCACAACATGAAGAACTGTATTAAAGGGTCACAGTGTTAGAAAGGTTGAGAACCACTGGCTTAAGGTGTGACAGATTGTGCAGACCCCCAGAACCTTCCAGGAGGCACTGTCCACAATACTTGGCTTCATGCTTCCCCTTGTTGGCCTGAGTCACCCTGTGAGTTCCTGTCCTTGAGGCTCCTCTCAGCAGGGGTGCTGTAGGAGAGCAAAGGGAAGGCCTGAAGCTGCTGCCCCGCTTGGCTGACAGCCATCAACTCTGAGCACTCGCTGTAAAGGTTAATACATAAATCACAGGGAAATGTCAGGCGGCTTTTAACACTGATTGAGATGTAATTTGGGGTGGGGGCTGTGCGAGAGGCTCACCCACACGGATCCACAGCAGGCTGCAAAAGAAATTATCGTTTGTTCATTTATGGTCCATAATCACATCAGAATTGATGGTCCTCCTCTCTGGACTGAACTGCTCTGTACATGCCAGGGATGAATTTATAGGGGGATGCTGGGTCTGGAGTCAGTTGGTACTGACAGGCACAGCATCTGGACCCCAGAGAACTTTCCGAGTGCCCCCAGGAGAACAGCTGGTCCACAGTTATCCTTGAGGCTGGCCTCAGCTCACAGGGCAGGGCAGGCCCAGGCCACACTGGGCTGGGCCAGGAAAAGACCTCAGACACAGTCCCCTTCTTGGGTCCACATGGGGCCAGGACCTCTGTCCACATAGGCAACCAATGTTGCTTCCATCTGAAAGTGGGGCTCACCAACACTAGGATTTAGGGGGCCCCAGGCCTTTCGTTGTGTAGAGTATAGAAACGAACTTTCTGCATGAACACTCATGAGACTGTGCACACAGCTCCATATATATGTGCCCAATGTGTCAATATGCTGAAGGTACACATATGAATGTGGGGACTTTCAGGATGGCTCCCAAGTACTAGGACCTGAGAACAATCTCCAGAACGCACACAAAAACCCAGGCAAAGCAGTTCATGTCTGTAAAGCACTGGGGAAGCAGAGATAAGAGGGACCATTGGGCTCACTGGCCAGCCAGTCTAGCCCAACAAATGAGCTCCAGATTCGGTGAGAAACTCAAAAAGTAAGGTGGAGATAAGGCTCAGTGCTTTAGAGCACTGGCTGCTCTACCAGAGGACCTGTGTTTGTTCCCAGTGCCTGTATCAGGCTCACAGTAGTGTGTAACTCAAGTTCTGGGGACCTGGTGCCCTCTTCTGGCTTCCTCGGGCACTGCCCACAGTGCACATACAAATAAACAGAGAAAACACCCATATACATAAAATAAAATTTCAACATTAAAAAATGTACATATAAGGGGAAGAGGGACTGAGGAAGACAGCTGACATTGGCCTCTGGGCCACCACTCACACGTGCATGTGTGCACACACAAGACTGCAGAAATCCCACAGAGTGTGTAAGTCCATGACATCATACCACTAAGGCATCCATCTTGTTTGACTGCCCAACTGTGTAAATTGAAGTTTGAGGAATTGTCACCACGCTTGACCAATTCTTGGTTTAAAATAACTTTTCACTATTTAGGACTTAGCAGATAAAAGCGGCCGCATCCTCTCTCCACCTCCAGAGCCCTGACCACACCTTGCTCATCCTCAGTTTCCCAAGCCTAGCCTTCCCTCTTCTCTGTCATTTCTCGTGCTTCTAAGTAAGGCACCTTCCTTCCACCAGCCCATCCCTCCTATCATGACCACAATTGCTCTCTGATGCTCAAGATGAAGGGAGTCTAACAATCCCTTCTCTCCCCTGGAGCCAACCAGCTCTCCCCCTCCCCATCTCCATTCACTATGGAAACCATCTGTCACCGTAATCTTTAATCAGAGAAACTCCAAGAACCAAGGGCTCTCAGACTGGATGTCAGGTGCAATTAGGGCTGAGGATGTGGCTCAGCTGGGAATGCATTTGCTTAACATTCAAGAGACCTGGGGTTCCATCCTAGTATCACATGAATGATCACAGTGAGGCACAGCACACAGGAAGTGGAGGCAGGAGGACCCCAAGTTCAAGGTCATCGTCGGCTGCAAAGTGACTTCAAGGCCGGCTTGGTCTACAAGAGAACCTGTCTGTAACACACACACACAGAGGGGGGGGGGGAGAAGAGAGAGAAGAGAGATGTTGCTTATGTGAAATATATTTTAACTTTAAGAACAAAAAAATGTTCAAAATACAAAGATAAGAAACCATATATCATGAAAGAAATAACAAACAGGTGGCTGGAGCATTGTCTACTTGATATGAATTGTAATGGTTTTTTGTCAACCTGACCTAAGCTGAAGTCATCTGGGAAGAGGAGATTTCAGCTGAGTACTTGTTTCTACCAGATTGTCTATAGGTAGGTCGAGGGGGCATTTTTTTTTTAATTAATAATTGATGTGGAAGGACCCAGCTCATTGTGAGTCACCTCTGGACAGGAGGTCCTAAGATATATAAAAACGCAGGCTGAACCAGGTGGTGGTGGCACAGGCCTTTAATCCCAGCACTCGGAGGCAGAGGCAAGTAAAGCTCTGAGTTCGAGGCCAGCCTGGTCTACAGAATGAGTTCCAGGACAGCCAGAGTTACACAGAGAAACTCTGTCTTGAAAAACAAAACAGTTTTTTTTAAATTAAAAAAATAAAATTGAAAACCAGGCTGACCATGCCATGGAGAGAAAGCAAGCCAGCAAGCACAGCTCCACCATGGCTTCTCATCAGCTTCTGCCTCCAGGTTCCCGCTGTGAGTCCCTCCCCTGACTTCTGGCAACGATCAACTGCAACCAGGACACGTAAAGCCAAATAAACTGTTTCCTCCCCAAAGTTGTTTCCAGGCATGCTGTTTACCACAGCAACAGAAAACAAACTAGCATACAGACACTGAAGCAGCTGCTCACCTAGAGGCAGGGAAGGATGTTCCTTCATGGTAAATCCTAAACCTGCATGAAGCTTCATGGTAGAGAAAGGTCCCCCATGGACAGGAGAGAGCAAAGTCGGCAACTGTGTTGAGAATTGTGTGTTTGTGTTCCTGTGTGTACATGTGTAACTGCATATGGAGACCAGAGACTGGCATCAGATGTCTTTCTCCATGACACTTCATTTTTTTGTATGTGTATATGTGTAGCGTACGTGTGTGTGTGTGTGTGTGTGCGTGCATGTTCCCATGTGAAGGTGCACGTGTGTATGCAGGTGCATGTGTGTGTGGGCATGCATGTGGAGTCCAGGGGTTGTTGAGTCAGGAGTCTCTGTCGATAGCTTTACACGTTCTGTATTGAGGCAAGGCTTCTCACTTTAACCAGGAGTTCCCTATGCAGCCAGCCTAGCTGGCCAGATTGCTCCGAGGGTCCACTCTCCCCGTCTGCCACACACTGAGATCCCAGACAGGCTGCCACACCTGCCCAGCAGCTACACGGCTTCTGAGGATCAGTGTCAGGTCTTCATGTTTATACAACGAACACTTTAGCCTTCCAGCCGTCTCCCCAGTCCTGTCACCCTTAGGCTTTTAGACGGTCTCGGTCTCTCACTGAACCTAGAGCTCAGAGATTTAGCAAGACTGGCTAGCCAGTGAGCTCTGGGACTCCACCAAACTCTATTTCCCCAGTATTAGGATTACAAGCCCAGGAAGCCAGTCTTGGCTCTTTTCTATTCTCTTCCTTTCTTTTTGACATGGAGTTCGAGAGATCAAACTCGGGTCCTTAGGCTTGTGTGGCAAACATTTTACCCACTGTGCTGGCTGCTAATGTTATGCCAACTTGACACAAACTATAGTCATCTGAGAGTAAGGAATTGAGGCAAAAAAACGCCTTCGTTGGTCTGTAGGCAAGACTGTAGGGCATTTTATTAATTAGTGATTAATGTGGGAGGGTCCACTCCACCCCATTGTGGGTGGTGCAGCCCTTGGGCTGGTGGTCCTGGGTTCTATAAGAAAGCAGACTGAGTAAGCCATAAACAGCACCCCCCTCTATGGCCTCTAGATCAGCTCCTGTCCCCAGATTCCTGCCCAGTTTGAGTTTCTGCCTTGGCCTCCCACAACTTGAAATGTGGAAGCCACATACACCCTACGTTGCTTTTGGTCATGGTGTTTCGCCACAGCAATTGTAACTCTAACTAAGATACCCACTGAGCCAACTGACTTTCCCAGTCCTAAACTGAGGTTTCAATTGGCTTCTCAACTAAAGAGAGGGCAGAGGAGTGAGGGGATGGAACAGTACTGGTGATTGACCATCATATAACCGAGGTACCAGGACTCAAAGCCAGGGTTTCTTCAGATTTACAGAGCATTGTCATATTGACCATATGTTAGGCCATAGAAAGCCTCAAGACACTTCAAAAGACTGCAGCCTGGGTGAATTCTCTAGACACAATAGAACTAATCTCAAAATGAGCAACTTTTGGGCTGGAGAGATGGCTCAGTGGTTAAGAGCACCGTCTGCTCTTCCAGAGGTCATGAGTTCAATTCCCAGAAACCACATGGTGGCTCACAACCATCTATACTGGAATCTGATGCCCTCTTCTGGCATGTAGGGGTACATGCAGATAGAGATCTCATATATGTAAAATAAATAAACCTTTTTTTTTTAATGAGCAACTCTTATCTAACTGAAAAAAATATAAGCTTCATGACCAGCAGTCCACAATCCAAAGAAGAAATCAAAGTGAAATTTTCTAGTGGTCTTTCTTACAGATACTGAAGACACAAGGTAGCAAAATGGGTGGGGTGCAGCCAAAGCAGAACCTAGAGGCAAATTTATAGCCTTCACCAAATATGGTTAGATTAGAAAAAAACTGGAAAAAAAATAATTATTTGAGTGATTTGTGTAATGGTGTTAAATCTGAGGTTCTCTCCAAATTTATGTATAGAAGCTTGGTTCCTAATGCTGCAGTGTTCAGAGGGAGCCCTTGGATAGATTTGTTGATCATGAGAGCTCTGACTTTTTTGGCACGTTCATCCATCAGTGGTCCATAATTTGATGGGGCACTGTGAAATGATGGAAACATAAGTGCTGGAGCCAGGCACAGCAGCTACTATCTGTCATGTTAGCGCTTTGGAAGCTGAGCTAGGAAGATTCCTGTGAATCCAACCTCAGTCCTGACCTGGACTACAGAGTAAACACGAGGCCAGCCTAGGCTATAGATTAAGATAGTCTCAAAGTAGAGAAAGAAAGGAAGGAAGGAAGGAAGGGAGGGAGGGAGGGAGGGAGGAAGGGAGGGGAAGGGGAAAGGGAAGGGAAGGGAGAAACAAAGAAAGAGAAAAAAGGAAAGGGAGAAATTGAGAAAATGGCTTAGTTAGTAAAGCATTGGCTGTGCAAATAGGAAGGTCTGAGTTCAAATCCTCAGATGCTGCATATAACCCACGTGTGGCACTTACCTGTAACCTAGCACTAGGGAGGGGGAGACAGATGGATCCCTGAGCTTACTGCCCTGCCAGGTCAGCCAATCAGTGAACTCCAGGTCCAGTGAGAAATCCTGTCTCAAAAGACAAGGTGAAGCAATTGAGTAAGACAGTCAGTGTCTTACTTGAAGAGTGAGAATCTTTCCAGACTCCATCTTGTCACTCCCCCAGTACTCTGTCCACAGCAAGGCAAACAGCTTTCTGTTCCCCACAGCCCCAGAGCAACAGAGCCGGTGGGCCACAAACTAAAAACTCTGAAGCCGTAAGCCACGACAAATCGCCCACCCTTTAAATCATTTTTCGCAGGTGTTTTGTAACAGGGACAGAAAACTTACTAATGAGCGGGTAGGTGCCATGTATTTGAAAGATCACCCCACACTTGCGCAACCCCACAGTACAGTATGACTCCAGCTGCTGGTATGGAACCTGGACCTGCACAGGACAGGTGTGCCCAGTCCACCACTGGATTTGTAAGTGATTCAAAGGCGTACATAGATGGGCGCAGGGGAAATCTAGCTCTGGAAGCATGTGCTAGGAGATTTTTAGGGGGGATGTGGCAGGATGGTGGGCTGTGGTACTCAGATGGAGCCATGCTATCAGGAAGGCTCTGGAGACATGGGGCCTGCAGTGGTCATAGCTTGTGGCAGTATCTCAGCAAGTGTTTGGTATGGGCATGGGATGGTAAACACTGGCTGTGAGAGACACCACCCACATTTCCTTCTAAGACGTCAAGGTGCCAATGTGCTCCCCTGTTCTATAAGATTTCCCCTCCCCTGGAGAGGCATAAATACACATTTACTCACCCCAAAAGAGGGAATGACTACAGAACAAAGCAATGGTTGCTCCAAAATCAACTCAGTGGAGCTGGGAAGTGGTGTGGTGGCCCACGCCTTTAATCCCAGCACTCGGGAGGCAGAGGCAGGCTGATCTCTGTGAGTTCGAGGCCAGCCTGGTCTGCAGAGTGGGTTCCAGGACCGCCAGGGCTACACAGAGAAACCCTGTCTCAAAAAAAAAAATTGAATTCAGTGAGCTAGTATCTATTGGGATTATTAACAGGAGTAAATTGGGGGAAGATGACCAAAAGAGGCTTCATCACCAAAGCATACTCCAACATGGGTGACATCCATGAAAGCTGCAACCGTGGTAACTCTCTGCACATTTGAAGACAGCTTGACAGGGTCAGACAGACCTCCTGACAGCTCTACAGGCCACAGTCCCCACCTCCAGTAGTTGTTTACAAACCTGGAGGGATGTCTTCTAGAATCTTCCAAGTTTTCACTTTCCCAGACATGTGACCTTCTGTTTACCTTGAAAAAAATCTAGGGTCACCTAGGAGATAAGAGATCAGGTTAACTGAGGACGGAAGGCCCACCTGAATGTGGGCAGCACCGGCCATGGTCTGGGGGCCAAGACTGAATATATAAATGAAGGAAGCTGTTTTAGGTATCCTTTTACTTTATTAGTTTCTATTGCTGTGACAAAAACACCACGACCAAGGCAACTTATAAAAGAAAGCACTTACTTTGGCTTACGGTTCTAGAGAGCTCAAGTCCATTGGTAAAGACATGGTTGCAGGAACAGCTGGGCACTCACATCTTGAACCACATGTGTGAGGCAGAAAGAGCTAACAGGGAATGGCAGGAGCTTTTGAAGCCTCAAGGCCCACCCCCAGTGACATACCTCCTCTAACAAGACCACACCTTCTAGTCCTTCCCAAACAGTTCCACTAACTGGGGACAAAGTACTTTATATGAGCCTACAGGGACCATTCTCATTCAAACCACCACAGGAACTGAGCACCAGCATCCATCTCTCTGTGCTTCCTGACCATGGATGAGATGTGACTGGCCACCTCATGCTCCTATTACCATGACTTCCCCTGCCATGAAGAACTGTGAGCCTCACCTCAAACTATGAGGCAAAATCTACCTTTCTTCCTCAAGTTGCTTGGGTCAGGTGTTTCTTCATCATTACAGCAACGAGGAAAGTGACTAAAAAATGCCCTGAACTATATGAGGTGCTGTCAGGATTTTTGTTATTGCGTATGTCAGATCCTGTATAGTATCAGCTTTGGGGATGAGGCCATTTTCACTCCTAAGGAAGTTTTGAGGTTCGGCCATGTTTGTGCATGTTTCTTTTCATTGGTGAGTCGTATTCTTGACTATTTTAATTGTGTCTTTTGTTTTTATTTATCACTGTTCAGTCTGGTTGCTTTTTGATCATTTCTTGCTTTATCACACTAGCTACAATGTTCATCATAATGGTGAATGTAAAAGTGGACACCTTTGCCTTGCTCCTGGTCTTAGGGGAATATAAACCTTCAGTCTTTCATGGTCAAGTTTTCATTCATAGTTCTTATGAATATGCAGATACCTTTCCCAGACTGCAGAAATTCCCCTTCCATTCCTACACTGCTGAGAAACCTGCAACTATCTTTACATTAATTCCTCTGTATGGAGCATGTCTTTCTCTCTAACTGCTTATAAAATCTCCATTTCATCTGTTTTAGATGTTTTGGTTGAGAGTGCCTCAGTGTGGTTATTGTCTGGTTTCTTGTGCTTGGGGCTCATTGAACATCTTCATCCTGCTATTACTATTTTTACCATCAAATTTGAATATGGTACCATCTTTATTTTCTCAAAGACTTTCTCTGCCTGCTTCCCCCTAAACATTCCAATGGCTTGAAAGCATCTTGTAGTTATGCTTGTAGATTTATTTTTTATTTTACAAGAAAGGGGATATGTAGGGGCTGATAGGTTAATATAAGTTAGATTTAGTGAATACCTAAGTTTCTGATACAGTCTCTTAATTCGGGGCATGAAGATCAACTGCTGTGAGCAATTAGCTTATCAGCTTATGGATGAAGTCAGGTGAAATGAGGGGAGTCTCTTTGGACTGGAAAACAAGGTTGAAGCCAGGTGAAACAAGGAAAGACTTTATGACCTGGCATTGTTTTCAACTGCTAAGTGGGCAGAGCCCAAATTAAGCTGAAGCAGGTGGAACAAGGAGTGATCCTATTTAAGGACAAGTGGATGAGCCCAGAGAGCTGCGTGCTAAGGGCCCCCGATATGAGAGAGCTCCGAGAGTCCTGCTGGAGAAAGTTCTGGTAGACCAATGGCCAGATCTCCCTGAGGCAGAAGGAAGCTGGTGAGCAGAGAAAGCCTCGGCAAGACAGCAAAAGGCCAAGGACTAAACCCTGTGGCTCAGCTTTTGCCTAGAGGGGTTTGACCTGTCCGAACAGTGGCCTGAACGGAACTGTGGCCAGCTTTAAAGACTGAGGCAGAACGGCAGAGTTGCTGATACGAAGGAAGTAAGGTGGCCTACAGACGCTGAGGTCTCCCAGAGAGAAGAAAGCCTCAAGCCTTATTTAAAGTGAGACTTCGATAGCCAATTTACCCTGACGAACCTGCGTCTGAGAGATCCAGAAAAAGGACTGCTAAGTGCGTTAAAGAGTCTACCCCCGAGACTGGTTTCCTGACGACTGAGGACCTGCCCCAGAGACTGTATCATTCTAAAAGGGTATGAAAGTAGTTGTTATGATTATCAATAGGTTTAGCGGATAGGTTAAAGGGGTTGTAGGAATTTATAGGATTAATAGTTAAGAAATTGTTGGTGTTTGTTATAAGTGAATTTAGTAATAAATAAGTGTTAAATAATAACTTAAAAGCTCGGTTACAGCGTCTCCTGGCTCACCTACATGCCGGCCAGTAGATGGTGGTAGACTATCTATCTACTCTGTTGCCCAGTGGCTCCTTCCGAGTATTATAGAAGGTCCCTCTCCAGCTTTATAAACAACTGCTGGGGGTGGGGACTGTGACCAGCAGAACTGTAAGGAGATCCGTCCGACCTGCTGAGCTGCCTGCAAGCTGTATAGAGAACACAAGGTTACAGTTTTCATGAGTCATCAACCATGCTGGGCATGCTGGATGTGCTTTTGGTAATGAAGCCTCTTTTGAGTCATCCTCACTGACTGCAGGGGAGGGTGACTCAGCAGTAGAGCATCTGCCTAGTCTCTTCCCCAGTAAGGGACTGAGGTTGTGGCTCAGGAAAAAAGAGCCAGACCCTAGGTTTCGTTCCCATCACCACAAAAAAGTAAACAGTATGACACATTTGTTTGGACTTTTTAGGTAATAGTTTACACAATGAAACTTCAGTTTATTGTGCTCTTTCCACAATAATACACACACACACACACACACACACACGCACACTCACACCCACCTTGAATGCCTTGAACAGTAATAGCAGGTCAGGACTGGATTCAGCTCAGAGTCTGGGCTACTTGTTGAGTTTACATTTTTTTGTTTCTCAGGGCAGGGCCCAGCTGTGGGGGATGTTTTTTATGGAGCTAACTCAGACTGTGGGTGTGCAACACCCATGGGAGGCCCTTTCTATGCACACTTCAGAGGTATAAAAGTGTGACACCGCATCCGTGCTGATAGTCTGTGACCAAGCAGGCTACACAGCAGGATACAATGCCAGGGAATAAGAACACATCTGCTTCCACAGAGGGCTTTGAACAATGTAACTGGTCTCCCCTACTTCTCTACAATGCCAAACCCCCAGAGCAACCACCAGGACCACAGCATGCTCCTGTCTGCACACAAGCTGTAATTACATCTGATTTGCACTGCTCTCCCCCCCAGCTGCCTACTGCAAATTCCAGCCTATGTTTACCAAACTCTGGTCCTTTCTCAAACTCAGTGCTCGGCACCCAAAGGTGCCAGAGGCAGATACATCTCAGTTTTTCCCAGAATGCACCCAGCGTGCATCCCTCTGTTTGGTCTGGCTTCCTCCCACCACCAGGAGAATTTAGGAACATTCTGTGATCACGGGACCTTCCTGTTCACTAAACTCTTACTGTGACCTGGGTCTGGAACTTCCCTAATCTTGGATGGACTCCCAACCAGCCTGGGAGGTCCATCTGACTACCCTATCCAGTCAAGGTCCTCCCAGCTTCAGGTGCAAGCCTAGCCCTGGAAACCCACCCCCAGACTCAAGGAGCCCCCATTACAAGAAATAGAAGAAGGATTTATCAGAGGGAGTTAGGCTGTCAGTTGAGGGCAAGGGCAGGCAGCTTAGGGATGGGTCTTGTGCTGAGTTCTATGCAAAAAAGAAGGAACATGTCTGGGAGATGCTACCCGGTGCTCCCCTCACCATTTCCTGTCCCCAAGGTTTCCTTCTAGGGCATGGCAACAACAACATTAGCAAACCCAAAACAAAGGGCTGACCAGAGAATGATTCTTCCTAGAGACCATGGTTTCTCAGGCGGCTGCCATTGGTTGGGTATGAGCCTCAAGCCAGCCCTGCTTCTGGCAGGAGCTTCTGCTTCCTCATCATCTGAGCGGTGCAGGTCAAGCTGCAAGCTCCTATTTCCATAGACAGGAGCTGCCATTGTTGCCCTGCCTTCACCACCATGACAACCTGTGTCCCCTGAAAGTGTGAGCCAGCCTGAACCTCTCTTCCCTTCAGCTGCTTGTCAGACTTTT
Source organism: Lophiomys imhausi (assembly GCA_907164525.1). NCBI lineage: Eukaryota > Metazoa > Chordata > Mammalia > Rodentia > Muridae > Lophiomys > Lophiomys imhausi. The sequence goes on from CAJQZJ010034231.1 coordinate 1,115,746, forward strand.
TTTTTTTTTTTGGTCACAGTGGCCAGGAAAACTAACTAGTGAAGACAAATTACTCCATCTTTTATAAAAGCAGGCAAAGGGGGTAACTGTTCACTTTGCAGACATGAGGACCTGAGCTCAGTTCCCAGAACCCATGTTTTAAAAAACAAACAAAATAGGTACAGTACTCTGTACTTGTAATCACAGCACTGGGGAGGAAGGAACAAGTGAGTCCCTGGGGCTCACTGATCAGCCAGGCTAGCCTATTCCACGAGTTTCAGTCTTGTGAGAGATTCTGTCTCAAAATGCAAGGCTCCTGAGGAAGGACAATCAAGGTGTAGGAGGACTCTCTGGCCTCCAAATGTATTTATACACATGTGCACATATCCGCCTGTGTCTGCAAACACACACACACACACACACACACACACACACACACACACACACACACA
>CAJQZJ010034231.1:1116186-1143881 GCA_907164525.1 Lophiomys imhausi
ACACACACACACACACACACACACACACACACACACACACACACACATGCACACATGCACGTGCCAGGGTGCACACACACAAAATCAATAAAAATAGGCAAAAGATTTGACAAGTGTCTCCAAAGAAGATGCACGAATGACTGACAGGCTCATGGGAGCTATCCAGGACACTGGTTACTAGGAAATATGAATCAAGGCCACCATAAGACACTGCCTCACACAGCCCCACAACCCAGAAAGGAGGGAACTGGGTCAGGGAGATGGCTCAGTGGGTAAATACACTTGCTGGCAAAGCTGACAATCTGAGTTCCATCCCTGAGACCTACATGGGGGAGAGAATGGACTACCACAAATTGACTCATGTGAGGGCCAAGGCATAGGCATGTCCTACTCTCCTACAACATAAACAAATGAATTGTAATTTTTAACGAATGTAACGGATTGGTGACAGTGTGGAGAAATTGACACCCTCTTACATTGTTGGTGGATATACGTTGTGATCACTGCCTTGAAAACCACCTTTTGTGTTCTCCGATAGAGCTAACCCAAATTCTGATAATTCAGCAACTTCACCCCTAGGGGTGTACCCAAAGAATTTAAAACAGGGGCTGGAGAGATAGCTTCCCTTGCAACCATGAGGACTTGAATTTGGGCACCCAGAACTCACATAAAATCCGGGTACAGTAGCATGTGCTTTTGTAATCACTGCTCAGCAGGATAGGAGGAACCCACATGGAAGCTTGAGGGACAGCTAGTGTGGTCTACATGGTGAAGTTCAAGGCCAATGAGAGACCCCAGTCTTAAGCAAAAGGTGGGGGATATCCTGAGGATACCCATCTGTACTCTGACTTCCCAACATGAACCTTGTTTTTACGACCCCCCCCCCACTTCCATGTATACTTTCACACACCAGCTAAGAACTGAAAACAGGAGCCGCTCCATGAACGCTCAGAGCAGCATTGTGAGAGCTCAAATGTATGGATCAATCAGCACCCACCAACAGATGACAGAAAAACAAAATGGCACACCTTGCCAACCTCAGAATGCCACTCCTCCATAAGACAGAAATGGTTCATGAGCCATGAGGAAATTCTTCCCGTGCAAAAGGGCAACACATGATGTATCCAGAGAGGTCAAAGCCACAGGCTCAGTGGCCATCAGAGGCTTGGGTAACTGCTAAAGGGTACATGGTTTCTTGTGTGTGTGTGTGTGGGGGGGTCTCTCACTGAACTTAGTAGTCATGATTTAGCTACTCTGGCTGGCTGGCCAGAGAACCCCAAGAATCACCCTGTCTCTGCCTCCCCAGAACTGGGACTACAAGTACGTGTCACCACATGAGGCTTTATTTATACCAGCAGTTCTCAACCTGTGGGCCATGATCTCTTTGGGAATCAAACGACCCTTTCACAGGGGTCGCCTAAGACCATCAGAAAACACAAGTAAATATGAGGATTTATAACAGTAACAAAACTAATTTTATGAAGTAGCAACAAAAATAATTTTATGGTTGGGGGTGGACACAACATGAGGAACTGTAAGGCTGGCAGCAGGGCTGGAGAGATGGCTCAGAGGTTAAGAGCACTGACTGCCCTTCCAGAGGTCCTGAGTTCAATTCCCAGAAACCACGTGGTGGCTCACAACCATCCACAATGAGATCTGGTGCCCTCTTCTGGCCTGCAGGTGTAACTGCAGACAGAACATTATATATGTAACAGATAAAATCTTTTTCAAGCCCCCCGGGCGGTGGTGGCGCACGCCTTTAATCCCAGCACTTGGGAGGCAGAGGTAGGCGGATCTTTGTGAGTTCGAGGCCAGCCTGGTCTACAAAGTGAGTCCAGGACAGCCAGAGATATTCAGAGAAACCCTGTCTCGAAAAACCAAAAAAAAAAAAAATCTTTTTCAAAAAAAAAAAAGAGTCCCAGCATTAGGAAGGTTGAGATCCACTTAGTTGCCCCCAGATACTGGGAACTGAACTCAGGTGCTTGCATGGGAAGCGCTTTACTGACTGACCATCTCCTTAGCCCCTTAGATTCTTTGGTGGGCTCTGTAAAAAATGTTCTAAAGTTAGATAGTGGGGATGGTTGCTTAACACCAACACTGCGGGATGGTAGGCTTTGAAACCTAAGATGAACACCCATCAAGGGAGTTGCGTCTTAATACTGAAAGCGCACACACCCCACACACACATGCTGGGTGACCCAGGATGAAGTCACTGTTGTTGGCCCTGGCTGCTCCAGAAACAACAACCCTGTCACCTCCAAGCCTGCTTCCTTGTGCCTTGGCCAGGGGCAATAAAGTCTTACTCACACCGCTGGTAGCGTGCCACAAAGGGAGATAAGGACTGCCTAGCCCCAGGTTTTTATGCTCAGTAACTGAGATAATCTGTGGAATGTAACACCAAGCTCACAAACAGGACCATTTAAACAGTGTGTCCTGGCTAGGAGCCCATCACACCTGTGGGTGATTCCAGCTCAAACCTGGCAGTTGGCCCTAATCCTCACTGGCTCCCACTCCCTGCAAGTCCCCAGTCTTTATGGTGAACTCTGCCACTGGGAGTCTCTCCTAGAGCCTTTAACCTCAGAGCTCGCCAAGGCCATGCACCTGTTACATGTTCCCCTCCTTGCTGCCAAGGGACCTTTGGACTCAGTCATGCCCCATGCATTCCCCACAGCCCCCTTAATAAAATCCTACCAGGTGCCTAAAATAAAAACCCATCCCTGCAGCTCTGGCCCCTCCAGGCCCTGGCCTTCACCTCCTTCTCTCTGTTCTGTGTCATGACTGAGAGTTCCGACAGGGCCCTTGATATCACTTGATCTTCAAGTCACCTAATATAAACCCAGGGCAGCAGAAGCATCTTGTATCTTGCCACTTTATTTTTAATTAATTTTTTTTAAAGACCGTCTCACTATGTAGCTCTGGCTGGCCTAGAACTTGTTATATAGGCCAGTTTAGCCTCACAAAAGTCTACATTCCTGCCTCTGTCTCTCCAGTGCTAGAATTAACGGCGTGTGCCGTGACACTGAGCTATTTTTTTGTTTTTTAAGATCAGATCACATGTTGCCCAGACTGGCTTTAAACTGGCTATGTAGCTGAGGATGGCTTTGAACTTCTGATTCTCCTGCATCCACTGTCCCAGTGCTGGGATTACAGGCTCTGAGTTTTTACATGCTGAGTAAGTACTTAACCAACTGAACGACAGCACTAACCTCTGTTTTTGTTCTTTAAGACCGGTTCTTACTATGTAGCCCAGGCTGGCCTGAAACTCCCCATTCTCCTATCCTGGAGGATTACAGAAGGGCACCTCAACTCCCCACATCCTGTTATTTCTTTTGAACTATACTCCCCAGTGAGAAAGCACTCTGGCCTTAAATCATAGGATGTGAGGGCATTCATTACAGCGCACTTTTTGCGTTGGCTTCCTCCCTAGGAGAACGCAGCTCCACCCACAGACAGGCCTTGATCCTCCGCTGACCTCTCAGCGGAACTGATGCTCTCCACCGTGGGGCCAGAGGACCGCTGGAGAAAAAGCTGCCATGGCCATGGCCACGGCCACGGCCATGATGGATAGGGACTCAGTTTCCCCATTGTGATCAGTGGGGTGGGCTCTCCAGAGAGAGGGGGGGAGGGGAGGAGAGGGAGAGAGAGAGGGGGAGGGGGGGGGGGGGAGGAGAGGGAGAGAGATTGCAGCAGCCTGTCTTCCAGGAGCATGCGCGCACCTCCATCGCTAAAATTAAGTAAAGAGGTGGCCGAGATTGGACACCAGGTGGCAGCAAAGGGCCAGCTATGAACCGCGCCGTGGCGCCCCAGTCAATGGTCACGCCTACAAAACAAGCCACGCGGATGACACACGTCCTAAGCCACACTCCCAGAGACAGCAGAGCCGCTGGATCCAACGTAGTGGGGACAAGATCTAGCGGAGGGGGAGAGAGTGGAGGGCTCTTCAAACCAGTGTAAATCTACAAACCCACCTGCTTTCTCATTTATTCTATCAGGCCTTTTGCAGAGAACTTGCGAGTTAGGGGAAACAAAACTGTCTTGTGGGAACACAAGTAGTTGAGGCCCAGAAAGAATAGGACAGAGAGCCCTTGGGTGGAGTGAGACAGCCTCTCATGAAACCCAGTAGAGAAAGAAGAGCTTGTAATATCCACCTTGTTTCCAAGGTAAACCAGTGACTACGGTACACAAGGTGGGTACTCCCCCTAAAGTCAGCATATGGACCCTCAGCACAGGAGTCCTGGCCCCAAGACCAAATGAGATCTGGTCACAGGGCCTTGTAGACACCAACCCTAAAACTCACTGGGTTCTGGCCCATGGTCAGGTGGGTCTTTGATCTTGCAAAGTTTCTGGAGAACCTCTTCCCTTGCTTTCTAGGAGGGGTGTCCCAGGGTACACCCTGTCCTGTGGAGGCTGTGAGTGGCAGGCTCACACACTTGCCAGCTTCTTTGCCCTTGTATCTTACTGGCCCTGTGCCTCTCTGAAATTCTCTTAGGTCTCTCAGCCAGGTGTGATTCCAGAGCAGCCTCTGGATCCACTCTCTGTTTGCCTCAGGGCAGTCCTTATTGACTGGGCCATGAGGAGCTGGGAGGGAGCACAGGGTTCCTGGGTGACTACCCAAGAGACATCCCACATCGGTCCCTCGACCAGTAGTTCTCACCTCCCTAATGCTGTGACCCTTTAATACAGTTCCTCATGTTGTGGTGACTCCCCGCCCCCCCCACACACACACCATACAATTATTTTCGTTGCTACTTCGTGACTGTAATTTTGCCTCTGTTAAGAATTGTAATATAGGGGACTGGAGAGATGGCTCAGAGGTTAAGAGCACTGGCTGCTCTTCCAGAGGTCCTGAGTTCAAGTCCCAGCAATCACATGGTGGCTCATAACCATCTATAATGAAATCTGGTGCCTTCTTCTGGCCTGGAGGCATATGTCCAGGCCAAATATTGTATACATAATAAATAAATCTTAAAAAGAAAAAAAAGAAGAATCGTAATGTAATAAATATCTGTGTTTTTTGATGGTCTTAGACGACTCTTATGAAAGGGTTGTTCGATACACAGCACCATTGGGGTCCAGACACCCCCCCCCCAGGTTGAGAATCACTGCCCTAGAGTAAACTACATTCCTTTGAGAGAAGCCACTTACATGCTGTCTTGTGATAACACACAAATGCACTCTGACAATTTCCTTGGAAATAAAAATGCCGAAGAAACTTTGAACCCAAGAGGAGCTGCTTGAGGTCACGTCCACAGACACGAGTCGAGGGTGTGTGGAGAGGGGAGGGGACAAACGGGACACAGCTAGTGCCCTCTGACTTCAAAGCCATGCCTACAGAAGTGTTGGGAGATGCCAAGGAAAGCCATCCGCAGCCACTTAAATGCTGGATTAAGTATGATTTAACCAGAGCCCAAGAGGGATTGTGAAGCCTGTGTGAGCAACGTGTGTGAGTAGTGTGTCTCCACAAGGCACATGGGGGGCAGGGTTGGCTAGAGGATCAGCAGGGCAGGGCCAGCACACCTGCAAGCTTTTCCTCGGCACCCTGCCAGGTTCCCCAGCCACTTGCTCCAGAGCTCAGACCAACCTGAAGACCAGGTGGGTAATAAAGAGGTGGCATGAGGGGGCTGATACACAGAGGTTTCGTTGAACTTACAAGGCAATGAGGAAGGCAGTAAAACCTCAGACTGTCAGAGCGGAGGATGTGGGAATGCCCTGGTGAGCTTTAGGCGTGATGTGGCTGTCTGTCCCCAGGTGACAGTCAATGTGGTTCCATCAGAGATAATTCCTACATGCTTTTAAGAACATGAATCATCCTGGAGACACCAGCTTTCTATAAATGACTACAGTAGCCTGGAAGATCCTGGAAGGAAGGCATCGGGTACAATCAGCTCCACCCATTTCAAAATCTTTCGAAACTTCTTGGCCTGGGTGGGTCCACTGAGACACGCCCCTCAGGTCTCTTGCATGTCTTAAGTGGAGCTTCTGGTTGGTACCCCAGTCTTCCCACACTCCATGTCCAGGCTCTGGTCTTCAGCAAGCGCTATTGCAGTGCCAGCCCAAGATTCCTCTTGGCCCTAAATTGTCCTCTGAGAAATAAGCAGAGCCTTTGGACAGCAGAGGTCATCATTACATACCTAGCACCCACAACCAACATCCCTCTCCGGGCACACCCATCAAGTCTTCCTTTTCCCCTACCACGTGTATGCACTGAAGGATAGGCACCTAACCTAAGGGGACCCATCATGATTCTCTGTGTGAACAGCCAAAACAGACAAACTCTCCCTCCTAGGCAGGGTGGTCCTTGGATGTGAACCCTGGAACTACAGCAGCTCTTTTGTATATAAGCGTGCTCCCCCTCCCCGCCCCCCATCCTGCTGCACTTGATTTGGAATGAGGCCAACTTGGCAGAAGGCAGGGGTAAAAAGAAATCAGGGCCTGAATGGTGATTGTGGGCCATTGATCCCAAAACCCACCCTGCTTGAGCCCCCCCCCCCCCCCCCAACCCCCCCCCCGCTGGCCCCCCCCCCCCCCGCCTTGCAGCCTTCCATGTGGGCCTCTCCTCTCCTTGTTCAAGCAGTTGACTCAACTAAGCTTCGCTCAGCTATCCTCCCTGAGGAGACCCTCCATGGAGCTCCACTTTCAGTGAGCCAGGCACTGAGGTCATCTGACATATCAAACCCACTCAGCATTGTGCCCAACATTTAGTTGGCACTGGTAGACAAGTCCTCAACAAGTCGGGCTGCCTGGAGAGGCTCCTCTGTTCTTAGTAGAACCAGATAATCCCAGCCCAATGGCCATGCATGGACCCAGACCAGACAGCAGAGGCTTGGGGTTCCTAATACCTCCATTTCTTCTGTTTTATTCTCTTTTCTTTTTTTTTTTTTTTTTTGGATTTTCGAGACAGGGTTTCTCTGTGTATGCTTGGCTGTCCTGGACTCACTTTGTAGACCAGGCTGGCCTCGAACTCACAAAGATCCGCCTGCCTCTGCCTCCCAAGTACTGGGATTAAAGGCGTGCGCCACCACCGCCCGGCCTCTTTTCACCCCTTTGCGTGCAAGAGTTTAAGGCCTAGGCAGGAGGTGAAGAAATAGCCAGGACCCAGGAAGCCATAGACCCAAGAGTGCTCTAATTTCATGTTACCACCTTTCTAAAGTCCCTGCTTTCCTTTGCCCCGGAGCCCCCATGAGGCACTGCACAAGCCAGCCTGGCATCTTGTGTTTATGTCAAATGGACTCACCATTCTGCATGCTTCAGTCCGTCTGCAGTTATGTGTTGCCTGTATGAAAAGCCCGTGGGGCTTCCACATTAAACAGGAGTGTTCAGTAAAAAGCCAGAGCCATGATGGCACTCGGGCCCTTCCCAGTTCACAACGACTCCCTGGAGGCCTTCGACTAGTGGGAATAAGCAAAAAGAATGCCCCCAGCTATGTGTGCCTTTAACTTTACACAGGGTGTTTGTCTTTGTTTGAATGACACTGGCATTGCTTCCAGAACAGGTGCCAATTGACCTGGTAGGGTGGCTCCCGGGGAATTTAGAAGTCACAGGAAGCCATCACCCTGCTTCAGAGGAGTTGAGGAGACTTTCTAGGAGAAGGCAGAAGTGGGGGGGGTTGCAATAGGCTGCAGTGAACAGCCCTATCTCAACTCACAAGGAGATCAGCCTGAGTAAGCCCTGCCTCCCTGACCCATGCCTCTGTGATCCCTGATCCTGCTTCTCTGACCCCTGCCTCCCTGACGCCTGCCTCCCTGACCTCTGCCTACCTGTCCATGCCTGCCTGTTCCCTGCCTCCTTGACCTCAACTTCCCTGACCCTTGCCTCCATGATTCTAACCCCTTCAATTCCAGGCTCTCCTTGTCTCCATCTCAAAAGAAAACTTGCTGACTAAAATATCGTGTCACAATTTTAAGCCCAAAAGAACGGTTTTTAATCCCTGGCCCCATGTTTGGCCTTAATTTTCCCCTTCTCTCTTTCCTTTCATCCTCCCTTTTTCATGGGTGGTGGTAGTAGTGTTTGACCTGAGGCACTTGAGGGAACTCACTCTATCCATGACTCACTCAGTTGTCACTGCTTACCCAGTATCTCCCATCAGCAGTCCTTAGATGTGTGTTTGGGTGTCTTCCTGTCTTTTCCAGCACATTCTGAACAACTGAGTAGTGAGGAAGGGATCTTCCACTTCCCTGTTGCTCCAGCCCTATGAAGCCCCTAGTGGTGGTTTGAATGAGAATGGCCCCCATAGACTCCCATGTTTTAATACTTGTTCCCCAGTTGGTGGAACTGTTTGGGAAGGATTAGGAGGTGTGGCCTTGTTGGAGGAAGTGTGTCACTGGGGGTGGGCTTTGAGGTTTCCAAAGCACACAACATTCCAGTTGACTCTTGGTGACTCATGGTTGTAGCCCAAGATATAAGCTGTCAGCTACCATTCCAGTGCCATGCTTATCTATGTGCTGCTATGCTCCCTGACATGGTGTCCATGGACTCTAATGCTCTGAAACCGCAAGCCCCAAATAAACTCTTTCTTCTATAAGTTTCCTTGATCACAATGTCTCTTTAGTAATTTATTTTACTTTGATTGTTTTGCCTGAGTGTATTTGTACCCACATGCTTGCCTAGTGTCTAAGAAGAAGGGATCAAATCCTCTGGAACTGGAGTTACAGATAGTTGTTAGATGTCATTTATGCACTGGGAATTGAACCCAGGTCCTGTGGAAGAGCAGTGGAGGGTGCTCTTAACCACTGAGCCATCTTTCCAGCCTCTGGTCATGGTGTCTTTTCACAGCAATAGAAAAGTAACTAAGATACCCTTTTATTGGGAAGATGACTCAGGAAGAGTGCTTGCCACATAAGGACCTGAGTTTGATCTCCAATAGCAGGTAGAAAGCTGGGCATGGCTGTGGGAATTTGTAATTCCAGTGCTGGGGGAGGTTGAGAGAGGAGGGGCTTAGGGACTCACTGGACAACCAGCCTAATCAAAAGGGTAAGTTCTAGTTCAGTGAGCTATCCTGTCCCCAAAAGGAAGTCAGAGGAGTGACTGAGGAAGACATCTGATATCAGTCTCTGGCCTCTGTGTACACACGTTGGTGAGTGTACATGTATACATGTGCATGCACACACAGACACACACACACATACACACATACAAAAATAAAATAAAGAGTATCCCAAATGTTCTGTAGATGCCATGTATGTGCTTGATATCAATCAGCCCAGCTGACGGAGACAAGGATAGAATTTCAGAACTCCCGGACTCAAGTAACAGGATGGAGTAAGGTTGAAGACCATGGCCCTAAAATGGGGCAAACTTTCCAGCAAAGAATGAGTGACACTTGTCCAGACAAGGCCAGGAAGCCACGAGCCAAAGTTGAAACCCAGCTGGCCACCAAGAAAGGAAGTGACAATGAGTTCACCTCCCAAACATGTAGAGAGTGCCCAGGAAATGACCAGTCTCCAAGGAGACTCAGGAAGTGGAATTTACTTGCTTAATCCACACAGGGTTCTGGCCTGGAATGGGAAATGTGAACAGGAAGGAAATGGGGACCCATTTTATTACCAAATTGGCAGAGGGCAAGGCATTGGGTGGTGTTGCTTGTGGCAGGCCAGTGATGAGCTGTGTGACATTTATGGTTAATCAACCGGTGGGGGCAATAGAAAGTGTTAACATGCATACCCTTTACCCCAACAAAGCCCTGCACCCTTATGGTATCACTACAAGCAAGCAAGCAATCACTGTGACATTCAGAATGTTCTAGAGCTCACCAGCAGGAGACAACTAAACACTTTCTAACAACCATACAGAGGCATGCAATTGTTGTTGTTTTGAGACAGGGTCTCACATTGTAGCCCAGGCTGCTCTGGCATTTTCTGCGAAGTCTGGGCAGGGCTTGAACTCATGATAATCCCCCTGCCTCAGCCTCGGCATGCTGAGATTGCAGGCAAGATCCACTCCATCCAGATAAAATGCAACATTTATAAAGAATCAGAGCTGGATACAGTAGTATATACCTGTAATCTCAGCCCTTGTGAGGCTGAGTCAGGAGGATCACAGGTTCAAGGCTAGGCTGGGCTACTTGAAACCCTATCTCAAAACTAAAACAAAACAAAAACAAATTTAAAAAGGAGGGGGGAAAGCAATGAAAGAGGGAGGGGACTGAAGATCTGTTGATAAAAACACTCAACAGGGAGCTCAAGCAACCTAAAAGTTCTGTAATTTGCAGAGGTGGAAAAGAACATAGGGCAAGGAGGTCCTCTGAGCCTCCTGGAGCAGCTAGCTGCACATGGCTGGCTACTGGATGGGTCCCATGAATGCAGAAGATCCTACAGACTGGTGTACCTGCTCAATAACCCATAACACGGATGAGTACAAGGGGTTGCTAGGATAGAGGCAGGAACCCAGGCTTGTCTTTTTCCTTCCCAGAAACCACTAGAAAGTACCCGAAGATGGCTCCCACCTCATCTCCATATTTGAATGCATGAGCCCAGTTAGGGGGTGGGGAGATCCTTCAGTTGATAAAGTGCTTGCTGGGCAAGCATGAAGAACCTGTTTGATTCCCAAAGTCTGAGGGCCTCAACCTATGCAATTATGAGGAAGATGTCACCCATGAGGTGAGACTTTTCATTTTGCAGCTGTTTTGGGATCGCCCATAATCCTATAAGTAACCCCTTTCATACCTGTTCTGTAAATAACTCATAACTAATAAACTCATTGCTTCCCCCAAGTTGAACTTGGGTAAAAAAGCTGTACTCTGGCCTACTGTTGGATTGCTATCTGGAGGATGGTAGGGAAATATTTCTCTCCTAGAAAAAGTTTATACAACAGAACAAAAATTTCTGACAGCAAATGATCCGATATGACCACAGCACTGTTGTCTCAAGTCTGGATTTTATTTATCATGATTTTCTCCAATCGTGCCTCTCTATTTCCACCCCTTTGAGAAGTTGTCATCACGTGACTGTTACCTGGAATTATTTGACATTTCTCCACTTGGTTTTCTTGAGACAGGGTCTCACTAGGTAGCCAAGGCTGAGCACAAATTTACATCAATCCTCTTGCCTCAGCCCCTGGTGTGCTAGGATTACAGGTAAGGGCTTCCCTACCTGGCTCAGATTATTTAACTTTTAAAAATGTGGCTCCAGGGGGCTGGCGAGATGGCTCAGCAGTTAAAAGGCCCTCTAACAGAGGACCTGAGATTGGTTCAGGTTGGAAGGTTCATAACTGCTTGTAACTCCAGCTTCAGGGGATCAAATCCCTTTGGTTTCTGAGAGCACCTGCATACATACCCATACACACAACCAAAAATCTTTAGAAACAGGTTCCTGGGCTGGAGATGTGGCTCAATTGGGAGAGCGTTTGCCTAGCATGCAAGGCATTCTGGGTCCTATACCCCCCCCCACCTTCAAAACAGGTGTGAAAGTGTATGCCTATATGTCTTATCACTTGGAAGGCGAAGGTGAGAGGATCCAAATGTCAAGGTATCTTTGGCAACATATTGAGTTAAAGGTCACTGTGCTGGCTACTTTTATGTCAGCTTCACACAAGCTAGAGTTATCTGAGAGAAGGGAACCTCAATTAAGAAAGTACTCCCATAAGGCCTGGCTGTAGAGCATTTTCTTAATTAATGATTGATCGGGGAGGGCCCAGCCCATTGTGGGTAGTGCCATCCGTAGGCCTGTGGTCCTGAGTTCTATCAGAAAGCAGGCTGAGGAAGCCAGTAAGCAGTACCCCTCCATGACCTCTAACTGAGCTCCTTCCCCTAGGTTCCTTCCCTGTTTAAGTCTCTGTCCTGACTTCCTTCAATACTATGGGAGTATAAGCCAAATAAACCTTTTTCCTCCCCAGCTTGGTTTTTGGTCTTGGTGTTTTATCATAGCAATAGAAAACCCTAACTAGACAGCCAGCTAGGGCTATGTGAGATCCTGTCTCAAAAACAAAACAAAATAAAACCAGAAACGGCCCCGCACTGGCCAAGGAGTAGCCTCAGATCAGTGGCCTGGGTTTTGGCTCCCCACATGCCAGAGACACCACAAGCAGAATATGTCAGTTTGGGTATGGCTTCTGGGGACACATATTGCATCTGGGGTCTAGGGATCCCTTAAGCCTAGGTTCTAGGTCAGTCCTTAGCAGACTGAAGACCATTGTGGACGCAGAGCTTCAAAGTGTGGCCCAGCCCAGACAGACAGACCCCTCCTCTGGCCAAGACTTGCCAGCAAATACCAAGGACAAAGTTCTGGACAGAAACTGCAAGAGACAGCAGAGAGGTTTTTTGTTTTTTGTTTCGTTTTTTAAATCCCAGCTTAATTACTAAGATGATGACTGCTGACATTGTACTCTAAGGAAGCTAGTAGCAATGCTTCCCAGGGAAAATGCCATCCTCAGTGTGGAAGCAACCATTCTGAGAATGTGAAGTCACCCCAAGCTTCACTTACACACTGCCTGGTCCAAAGCCTCAGGACAGGGCCCTGAGCTCTGACCTGCAGGATGCTGGGCCACCAGGCCACAGGGGGCTAAGCAGTACAGGATGTATGTAGGTATCAAGTCAGACTAACTGGACCTGCCCATGCACGAGTAGGCTGGCACCTGCCAGCAGGGGGCACTTTCTCCAGTTCTTTCCAAGCAGCCATTGTACACCTCCAGTACCACTTGTGGGCCACCTGGACCTGCTGTACCATATGCCTGTGTGCTAATGAGCTATCTCGGATCCCCATACTTACAGCAGGGGTACCACCCGATTCTATGATGTGTCTCTGGCTCTGCAACCTCACAGCAGCAGGCTGTCTCCATCCCTGCCCTGAGCCTTTGACCCTCAGCAGCCACTGAGGAGACTCTGGGAACACCAGGCCTTCTGCAGGTGTGGCTAGGCTAAAGCCCCAGTAAAGACTTCTATGTGGGCCTGGATGGGTGGGCGGAGCACTGCCCAGGGCTGTGCTGCCCAGGGCAGGCACCACAGGGCCCTGCCACCCCTCCTGCCTCTGCCCCCTTGAAAAGCCTTTGATCCCCATGCTGCTGGCCGCATCAAAGAATATCTATGCTAAGTCATATTTTTCCCCAAACCAGAGGAGTTCAAGGTCGGGCACAAACATTTGGCTCGTTATTTAGAAATAACACGTCCTCTGGGGCCCAGTATCAGATCAAAGCTCAGAAATTAAACTGCAGAGAAGTCAGCGGCTACGATCAGTAGATCTGTGTTTGCTTTTCCTTTTTTTTTTTTAATTTTCCCCTCCCCTCGGCAGCTAAAAAAGGGCCTCCAGATTGGCCTAGCGGTTTGGAAGTCTGGTCTGGGGTTCGCAGCCGGGAGGAGACAGCGCTCCAAGGCTCTGGGCGGGGAGGCTGAAAATATTTGGTTGACATGACAATAGAGACAGCTTGGCAGCTGATCAAGCACAGCCTCCAGGAAAACCGTCTCCCCACTTGTGCCCCAGCCCCATTCATGGACATTCTCATGCATGTACACAAGCCCACATATCGGGGGGGGCCCTGAGAGCATGTGCACACATGGGTGTCATACACATGGGTGCACACAAAGACATACATAGGTATATGGGCACATATAGGCACATAAGCTCACAAAGACAAGACATCCACAGGCATACACGGACTACTAGGTACATACAAGCACATAAGTGCACAAGTGCACGCACACATGCAGAACACACATGGGCACACACAGACACATGGGTATATAATACAGGCTCATAATGGCATCCACAGGCACCCACGGGCACATAGGCACACAGGGTCATACACAGACACACACAGGAGTGCACACAGGCACACACAGGAACACACAAGGGCATACAAATACATATAGACACACAGATACACATAAGGACAGGCACACACAGAGGTGCACATGGGTACACACAGGTACACATAGACATAGACTCCTGTGTGAGCGACACACAGATTCATAGCAACCAATAGGAAGGGAACAGGAGATGGAAACTGGCTGAAATGGAGCACATGACTAGAGGACAACACATGGACCTGACGGTCCCACTCAGGCAGGCTGCTTTTCAATAGGGCATCATCCACCCTTGCTACCTCTTCATGCTGAGTCTCCCAGATTCCGCTGTGGCCCACTAGCCACACTCAAAGGTGTAGGGAACAGCTGGGACACAGGGCAGAGATTATCACCATCCCCTAGGGTAACCTGTGACTTCTATTGTCCTTTGTCTCTGACTAAGCAAGTGCTCATAAGGACATGGGCTACCTGACTCATGATCTCACCCCTCACTGTGTCCCCATGGCCCTACCCTATTCTCCCATGTTCAGGCCTCCAACCTTACCCCAGCCTCCAGCCTAACCTCCAGCCCTCTGCCTTCTCTTGGCCATGTCTTGAGCCACGGCCCCACATCCCAATCCCCTAAAACTTCCATTCTGCCCCAGATCCTCGTGCTCTGTCCCTACAGATTCCCCCATCTGTGATCAGGTGCAAAATCTGCCTTGGCTCTAGGGCGGGGCCTGGATAAGATCTAAGCCCATCCCATTGACCGCAAACATTGGTTCACCTGGACATGTGACCAAGGCTCAGCTAATGAGATGGCAAGGCATTTACTGAGGCTTCTGGAAAAACTTAGGGTCTATCCTGGATGGCAGGCACTTCACCCTCTTCTGCCACAAGACAAATGTTACAGAGGTGGCCGGCAGCACACAAAGCCACAGGCTCTGAATGGCTTGGCCTGGCAGCCCTAGAGGCCATCCATATCTGATGTCAGGCTTCTCAGGCTCTTGGACAGCCAGCCCTTCCATTTGCAGGCCCTCCTGCTCCTGGCCTATCCCCCAATGCAGAAAGCACTGGCTGGCATGAAGCCTACCTGGTTCCTTCAGGTATCTCCCAGAGAGATCCTTGACTATAACTTCGGACTCCTTTAATGCCTGAGAAGGAAGCATACCCAGCCCCAACAGGGTACTTTTCTGGTGGCTGGGGGAACATGCTGCCTACCACCTATGCATGTTCCTGTAAACATGTACATGCATACACACAGCTCCACATTACACAGCTGTCTATGTTCATCCATGTAGAAACAGATAGACGATCTGTGTTCTCCTGAGAAGAGATTTGTGTACGAGTGAATGTGTTTGGGAAGAACTTAGAGGAAGGGGTTGTCAGGGGGTGAGCCAGAATCCAGAAGCCAACAACTGGAGTAGCCAGAGGGTGCCATGTCAATCCATGAGTGTCCAGGCTAGTCATATGTCAACTTGGCACAAGCTAGAGTCATTGGGGAAGAGGGATCTCAATTGAGAAACAGCCTCTACAAGATTTGCCTGTGGGCAAGTCTGTAATGCATTTTCTAAATCGGCGATTGATGTGGGAGTGCCAAACTTACTGTGGACAGTGTCACTCCCAGGCAGGTGATCCTACCTGTATAGGAAAGCAAGCTGAACAAGCCATGAGCGCACTCAGTAAGCAGCACCCCTCAATGGTTCCTGCTTTTAGCTCCTGCCTTGGCTTCCCTCAGTGATGGAGTGTGATGGGTTATGAGCTGAAAGAAACCCTTTCCTCCCTGAATTGCTTTTGGCCATAGGGTGTTATCACAGCAACAAAAAACCCTTGACTAAGACAATGGGGGACCCCAGAGAGGTCACAAAGGAGCTGAGGAGGCAAGTCTTACTTATGTCATTGTGGTGGTGGATGGCTCCAAATGTATGTGGGCTCCATCTCTTCTGGACCCTAGCCTCATAGACCTGTGCATCTCACCTTATGAGTCTCTGGTGTGAATATGCCAAAATAGATGTGTGAACACATATGTACCACTGGGCACATGCTCCCAGGCTATGAGTTTGAAAACCCGTGACACAGCAGGGGAGTGTTCCATGTGGCTGGGAACTCTTTGTCCCCGTTCCCCTCGGGAACAGGTGCTGTGCCCTCCAGGAACTGTCAGAGGGAAGGAAGACCAATAGATGCTGCTGGAGGGACAATGTCCCTTTAATGCTTCTCCAGAGGCCTCATCTCCAAGTTTAGCACCAAACACAAGGCACAAAAGAAGGGAGAAATGGAAAACAGCTGGCAGTAAGACAGCATGACTCTGTTTTCCCCAAAACAGTGATGAACACAGTGGCCTAGGTAAGTTCATTTTGTAGGCAATATTATTTTTTGGCGCTGGGCATTAATGGCACAAGAATTAACACAAGTTAAGCAATTAGGTAGGGCAGGCACCTAGAACAACAAATGCTGAGGACTGTTGTGCAGCTGACATCCATACCTGAGGGCTGCTGGAGAGGAAATGGTGGAAGTGTTGGTCCAGTCCTTCTGGGCATTCCTAGAATACGCCTGTCGTCCAGGAAGGTCGTGGAAGAAAGAATGGCCCAGTTTGGACACTATCACAACCATGCTGCAGTGCTGTGAGACCCAGGGCTCCTCAGATACTGGAACTTAATAGAGCTGTCCATGCGGTCTCCACACTGACAAAATTGCTAGCAGGTGGCCAGGGCATGGGCACCCTGTGACTCACAGTCCCTGGTTTCTAGGGAGTCTCATGTCCTGATGCCAAAGCATGACATGTGTTCTTTGAGTCTATGGGAACTTGATGTGCAGTGACCCCGGCCATGTCAACCTTTCAGAGAGAAGATGAGAAGCTTCTAGGCCAAATCCACAGTCAAGGAAACTGAGATTCCCCGAATTAAATAGTTTCATAGAGACACACGGAACCAGGAGTGGCACAGTGGGTCTTCCAACTCATCCTCACATTTTTCCAGGTCTAGGATCACTATGGAGCTCATTCTGCATGGACAGTGGACAGAGCAGAGCCTGAGAATAGTTGCAAGGACAACCCATACAGAATCCATCCTGCATGAACAGGGGGCAGGGCGTAAGCTGAGGATAGCTGTGAGCCAATCCATCAGGGCCCTAAGGCCCACCGTACCTAATGTCTTAAAGCCTCCAGTTTCTCCTCCACTGTGGGGAAAACAGCTGTAGATGTCTGTCATGAGTCACAGTGCCCCAAAGAGAGCAGAAAGGAGGCACAAGTTACTACAAAGGGAAGAGAGACCCAGGCACCCAAGGGTGTATGGGAACTGCCCCGTGTGCTGCAAGTGAACTTGGCTGCATCAAGCAAGCAACGATTCTCATGGGTGGACAGAAGGCACCCTCCCTTTTGCAACCTGCCCCTGGCTCAGCAGAAAGTATAGCACAAAGTGAGGATAGCGATTTTTTTTTTCTAAGACAAATCTGTGGTCCAGGACCCCAGGGCAGACTCCCGGAGTCTGAGACTGCCCTGGGAGTGTTGTTACAAATGATAATGAACTAGGACCAAGGAACTTGGACACCACAGAGTTGGGGTCTGGTACCTCCCAAGGACAAGAGAGGTTCAGTCTTACCCTACTCCAGTGTCTATTGTTGCCTATGGTGATTGACATCCCTCCTCTTGCGGGCACATGGCTTGGCTCTCCTCCTCCTTATATGACCACTCTCTTTGTCCCCTCTTCTGATTAGAATTCTTGTCATTAGATTTAAGAGTGACTTATACTAGGGAAGATGACTCAGTTGTAAGAGTGCTTGTCTAACATGCACAAAGCCCGGGGTTCAATCCCCATCTCTGCAAAAACTAAGGGTGGTGGTGTACACCTGTAAGCCCAGTGCTTGGGACCGGGTCAGTGGAGGCAGGAGGATCATGAATTCAAGGTCATCTTCAACTACACAGTGAGTTGGATCTCAGTCAGGTCTACGTGAGACCCTGTCTCAAACAGCAAAGACAATACCAAAATGTAGGCTTGAGTCTAAAACCAGGACTTTTAACTAACACCATCTGCAGAGACCCTATTTCCTGACAGTTTACATTCTGCATGGACAGGGACTGAGGATGATTATTAATCTAGCATTAGATTATTTGATCTAGGCAGAAGGCTGGGGAAGACACCAGAATCCCCTGCTGAGTTTTAGGGAGCCCAAGCAGGGTGGGCCACACTCCCGAGTCAACTTGCAAGGAAGAGTCCCTGACTTAGTTAAGCCTTAGTGGTCATCTTGGCACAGTCTAAAGTCACCCAGAGAAGAGCCTCAGTTGAGTAAGTATCTTTATTAAATCAGTCTATGGGCATGACTGTGAGTTAATGTGATTGACTCGATGTCTGAGGGCCCTCCCCACAGCTGGCGGCACCGTTCCGCAGGCAGGTGGTCCTAGTCTGTATGAGAAAACTAACTAAGAGAAAACCAAGCAGTGTTCTTCCATTGTTTCTGCCTCCAGGGTCCTTCCCTGATTTCCCTCACTGATGGACTGATCTGAAAGTCTGAGCCAAATAAACCTTTTCCTCTCTAACCTGCTTTGGTCATGGTTATTTGTCACAGCAGCAAAACACAAATTTGGAGAAGACATATGCCCGGTGTCTTCCCACAGGTGCCATGGCCATGACTGTGTAGTGTCTCAGCTTCCTCTCCCAGGAGCCTTCAGCTAAAGGCCTTGCTCTCCTGATGCCCAGAACTCTGACCCTCCCCAGTCTCCTTGTTTACCAGCAGGAAAACAGGCCCAGCAGGCGGGTGGGGTGCAGGCCGTCCCTGGCCCCAGCTGTGGAGCAGCTGAGCTCACTGGAAACCAGCTAGGGGCCTGAATGCTACTCTTGTCTGCTGGCCTGGTCAACAGCCTCTGTGGCTGCCCAGAGTCTCTATTGACTCAAGATAAGTTCCGGGGGCCCAGAGAACTCACTGTTTGGCCCAGTGTCCAGGCAGGGACAGCTGGGCTTGGTGAGTCCCAGGCTGGGACCCAGTGGCCGGTATTGCCAGCTCTGCAAACATGCAGCTGGCCACACACTGTGCCCCTTGCAACAACACCTATCAGCTTCTGGTGGCAATGCCACCTATGATGTGGGTCACAGGCCTTTAGAGCTCTGTCCAGAGCAGGTGTTGGAGTGACGTCATATCTTGCCAGAGATGACTTGGTCTTCCGACTCTCACCAATATTTACATTCTCAGTTGTGCAGAAAATCTAATCAGACTTCCAGTAACGACCCGCCAGGTCCTGCCACACTGGTCTCTGGGTCTGATGGCCCAGGGTTTAGACTTCTGGAGGTGTAGTGAGCTGACAGGTGGGACCTGGGGTGGTGTCGGGGAAGGCTAGAGCAAAGGCAGACTCGGGGAAGAAAGAGTAGGGGAGATGGGCTGGCAGATGCAGCTCCAGCCTGCAGGCCCTGACCTCCTTAGGTGCCCTGGGTCTCCATTCACTCTTCCCAGAGCTCACCAGGGCACATGTCCAGCTCATGAAGGCTTGGGTCAAAGGCCGTCACAAAGAAAGGGGCATGAAGAAGTACTTTCTAGAAATTTCCTTCAAGAAAAACAGCCGCCCTGCCTTCTAGAGCCCATGTAGCAAGTGAAGTTGCTAAGCCAGCACGGCCATGGGTGAAGTGAATGAGGGCCTAACATGGCCACAGGTAAATGCCCAGCACAAGGGCCTTCTGGAAGGTCTTGAAGCCTCCACCCCTTGCTGAGGGAGGCTTACTTGCTCTGCTACGATTGCCTGCACCCTTAAACACAAACAAGGGATGGAGCCACATGGACAGGGATACTTGTAGGCTGTGCCTCCCTCAGATCGCCATCATGGCCCCCATCCTTTCAGCAGGGGCCAGAACCACTGAGGACCTGTCTCGGGTCCCATTGGCCATTAGGAACTGGAGATAAAGGCCACCTATGTCAGAACAAATAAGACGCTGAAACTGGAGAAGCTTGGGGAAGATAAACGCAGCATTCATGCACAGCAGGGAGAAGCTGTGTACCCCCTACCTCCTGCACCCCCTAGCCCCAGCTCAGCAGAAACAAAGAGATCAGAGCCAGTCATGTTAATCATTACTGCTCAGCCTGAGTAAGGACACTGGGCCTCTATTTGGAGGAATAAAGGAGCCCCATCTGCCAGGTCAGGCTGAAGCCCTATGTGGTCCTCGAACCTGGCACTGCTACCCTGGAGCCCAGGAATCAGCATAGTGCCTGCCTTGCACACTCATTGTCAGTTTATTCCAGAAGCCACTCCATTGCACAAAGAACATCACTCTGAGTCCTAAGCCCCATCCTCACTGTGAGGACAGAGGGCGGCCCACCTAGTTAAGGAAGAACATGAACTGCTTGACTTGATGGCATCATCCAAATTTAAAGAATGCTGGTGCAGACCTGCCCCAAATCCTCAAGCCCAGACCTCATGAGGCCTCCAGGGCACACATGCAGGGGGACAAGGAAGCTGTTCTTAACCTGTCCTTGCTGAAGAAGCTCCCACCTTGTTTAGGTGACACCAGTCCCAACCCCCAACCCCAGCAGCCATCAGAGAGGTACAGCCTGAGCCAAAGGCCAGGCAGAAGGCCACAGCTGGCAGTCTCAACCTGGTCCCCTGCCCAGGCTTGCATGGCTGAAGCCCAGAGTAGGAGCAATACCTTCTCAGGAGCAGGGGAGAGGCCAGGAACAGAGCTTCACTCTGTTCTAGATGGTTGGGCCTGTAGTGTCTTCCCAGAAGAGCAAAACTGATGTCAGGGCAGTTGATAGGGCCCAGAAGGGCAGAGGATCCTGCCTGGTGAGGGTCACCAGGGCTACAAGGAGTAGGGCAGGCACTTTGCAGGGTAGTTGTGAAGCCCAGCTCTAGACATGTGGTACTTGTGAGTCATCCCGGTGCAACTACTGTTTTAGATGAAACAGACAAATTTCTGGGGGGAATGGGTGACCAGGCTCAACAAAGGGAAGTTAGGAACACTGATAAGGACTTGGAAATTCCCTTCCACCCAAACAAGGCACAAGATCACAGGGCAGCAACGGTGGAGCCAGGCTCTCCACGAGAGAGGCAAAATCAGCAAGGGGTAGAGCCTTGTGGCTCCTGGAGATTGTGTGTATGTGCTTTCAGAAGTGTCTGTGTACATGCATGTGTGTTTATGTACATGTGTCTTCATGAACACGTGTGTGCTTGTGCTCACATCTATGTGTTCACATATATATGCCTATACGTACATGTACATATGTGCTTGTATCTGTGTGCATACACAGGTGTGCTTGTATATGTAAGTGTATTCATGCATATATATGCATGCTATGCACACAACTGCATGCCAAAACATGTGTCTGTATTCACACACATATATGTTTATAAACACATGTCTGTGTGTATACATGTGTGCAGTATTGCTGCTTTCAATGTTAGTCTGAATGAAAATACTCAGTTATAAATTTGACTACTTAATGTTCAATAACAACAAAAAATATTTGCAGAACAAACCCTCATCACCCCATAGAAACCATCCTGCATTAGCTGTCTAACCTTGAAGTTAAATACTTTTCAATTAATTTGTTTTCTGTTTGACTGAACTTAAGTTCATGGAGATAATTTCTCTTCCATTTCAATTTCGTGATGAAATTATTGCTTGCATCTCCTCCCTGCAAAACAAGATCTCACAGTGTAGCCCTGGCTGGCATGCAATTCATTACATAGGCCGGGCTGGGCTAGAACTCAAAAGAGGTCTACCTGCCTCTGCCTCCCAGGTGCTGAGATTAAACATATGTGCCACTAGGCTCAGCAATTTCATGATTAAATTTTGATAGCCTCATTGGCTGGGATCAGTTTTCAAGATTCTTCTCACACTGGGGGCCTCTGGGTACCAAAGGCACAAATCTCTCTCTCCTCCTTACTCATCCACATTTTATTCTGTAGTCTCTGACATGCAGTTTTCCCGGTCAAATTATATGAGCTTATCTCTTCTACCTACCGTCCAAAGGAAAGGTTGCCTTCCTTTAGCCCGAGTTTAACTTATCTCTTTTGTGTGGATAATTTCAAATGTTTATATAAATAAGAACTGCATAAAGGACTACTATTTTCTGTTCTTGATCACCTTACCCCCTTGTTTTGTTTTATTTTCCAGCTGATTCTGGAAACATCGTGAACTATTTGATGAGACTAAAGCAAAAAGAGATGAGAGGAAGAGAGAGGAAGGCTGGGGGCAGGTGTGGTTAGCGCAGGATGAGGACAGGAAAGAGACAGGTTCCAGAGGGCCTGAGCTCCGACTGGATCCTCAGTGGCTTCAGAGGCCTCATAGGAATCCCCTCAGAGACCAGAGTGGGGCTAGAAGGAGAGCAGGCATAAAAACTCAGAACAGTGACCAGGCTCTGCCTGAGACAGCTGCATTCACACTGGACCAGCTAGTCTCAGAGCCATGGGGCCAAAGTCACCCTGAGAACACAGCAGCCTGAGCTACCATACAGGGCACTGCTTTGCTCAGGGAAGGTCCTGAGGTCCCTCCTAATGTGTCCCTGGTCACAAGAAGCTCAGGCCTTGCTGAATCCTCCTCTGTTCCCCAGGGCACACCTTGGATGGACAATATCAAGGTCTACCAGGGGGTCAAGGACAGGGGACGTGGGCTGTGCTAATGTTGTTTCCAATACCAAGGGTCTTGCAGGAGTTCTCCCAGGTAAAGGATGTGACTGATGACCAGAAGGTGGGATAAACCCAGAACCACCTCTTCCTGCACTGCCACAAGCTACCGTGAAGCCCACCTTCCTGGAGTCTTCCATATCTGGGACCTTCTATATCCTCACTCCAGTCCATGAAAGAATCACTACACAGCCTCTTACCACATGCTGGCCTTCATGGGTGGGGGAAATGGGCTATCAGCCAAACTGTCTGATCTCAGAGAGGTGGCAGCTACCCTTTGGCCCTTAGGGACTGTCCAAACTGAAGAAATCCACTAACTCATGGGACAGCATTCATAACGATGACCATCACCGGCCATCCACCAATGAATGCTGAGAAGCCTGGGCTGGAGGCTCTGATGCCCTGGGCCCCTTCTTCACCCAACACTGTGACTATGGGTATTGTTGCTGACACCATAAGGCTGGGTGCAGTTCCCTGGGGTCACTGAGTATAGAGGGACTCCAGCTGCAGGGAGAACAAGGCCAACCAGGGCCCCAGCTCACACAGTCTGTACCAGCTACTGAGGATAAGAATGAGTAACCTGCCCAGGCTCCTCCCTGAGCATCTCAGAACCTCTGCAGCCATGGGTGGGGGACCTTCTACCACATTCTCTGGACTACAGCAATCCAATTTCCTGCCCCTTGTGTGTCCATGGGAACTGTTCACTTTTAATCTGACCTGCTTTAATAACAAGAGAGGGGCAGGTTTCCTGCTGTCTTCCCTCCATCTCTCCATCTCTGCAGTGTGCTTGCCTGCAGACAGCTTGGTAGCCTACAGCAAGATCCGTACCAGGATCCAGAGATGGGAGAGCAAGCACAGTCTAGGATCCAGTGTCAGAGAGTAGATGCCTCCCACCTGGAATGTGGGTCCTCTGGGCCATGTCTTTATTGTTTCCCACTCTCAAGCCCACTTAGTGTGTAGAGGCTTCAAGTCTAAGTTAGTCTGTGGCAGATCCAAGACACATTCCTGATGCAAAATACCCTAATCCAGCAAAACCCTTCTAGCTAAGTAGCTGAAAGTTCAAGTCAGGGGTTCTTTTCAACTCTTTCCTGTCCCAGCCGATGGGCTTCAGGCCTCTACACAAACCCCAGGACCCCTGGTAACAGAAGAAGGTACCTCAAGCAGCACCTTCACCCATGCCCCTCTGAGCATCCATGCCCACAGCTGAGGCCTGGTACCTACACCATCTCAGAGAACCAGACCCTGAAGTGGCCTTGGTGATCTTTCCCTCAGTGACAACAGATTCCAGGTCAGCATCTGCCAAGGTCATGGTTTGGTCTCTTGCACACACCTCCACCTTGTGGAAGCCAAAGCCCCCATGGAAAGAAACCAACATAGAGCCTTCCAGCCCTGCTGCCCCCAGCCTCACAGTCTCCAAATGGCAACTCTGAGCCAGCAATACCCACCTGAACCGCAACCCCAACTCATGATCCTGAACACCATGGAGACAGAGCACCATTTCACACTCCTAAATCACTAAGCCCCAACCATTTGTTACACAGCAGTAGCTAACTCACACAGCTTTCAACTCTGTTAGAGGATGAATCCTGGAAGTTTCCTAGGGGTCAGTGAGGCACTACAAGGCCTTGAGGATAGAATGGGACTTTTATCTGATAGAGGTCATTGAGAATAGGGGCCCTTGACTGCCTCTTGTCTTTTGGGAGACACACACACACACACACACACACACACACACACGCGCACACACGCACACATGCTCGGGAAGGAACAGGACCATAGTCCTGCCCACAGGTGCTCTTGCTTGAAGTGTTTGCCCCAGTAGCAACCCAAAGAGGGTCTTCCATCCTCAGCTGTGCAGAGCACAAGTGGGGGCCCAGAGAAGCAATGGAATTGGCTTGAAGTTATCCAGAAGGTGTGAGCAGTGGCTAGTGTGTGCCCTAGCTGCCCTGGCCCTACATTCTGCTCTGCTCTGGATTCTTCCCAAAATCACTCATCAAAGACATCCCAGTGCTGGTTTTCCTCTAAATAGCAAGCAACAGTTCCATCCTTCTCAGGGAAGAATGTCCCCACATACCCTGATGCAAGTTGCCCTGCCCCCACACCCTACCTGGTCCTAGCCCTGACCACAGGGCACCTTCAGAAGAGGCTGTGGTAGAGAGAGCCTGGGCAATGGTTTCCAGTCCACCTGGAGCTCAGCCCATAGCCCAGGCTGTCTCTGTGTATTTCCTGGTATCTCCTTCACTGGGGACCCAGTTCTGCTTACAGGGGGCCTGTCTTCCCAGGAGGCCTCAGAAAAGATGCCAGGAGGAGTAACCAGGCCACTTCCTAGGAAAATCAGCTTGCTTTGCAAGGCCCAGATGGGTGATCACCACCAGCTCTGGGCTGGCTGCCTGTTTACCAGGACTTGTAAAGAGATTTGAGGTGGCTGTTGTGCCTATAACAAAGTCAACAAAAACCGCAGGGGAGGAAACAAGGGGTGCGGGCCATTTGACCTGCAGGGGAGAGGGCTCCACACACTGAGAAGTGCTGGCAAGTGGGGACAGAAGCATGTGCCCTGTGGCCAGACCCAGACAAGATCAGCTGAAAAGAAGAAAGGATGGGCACTCGGAGCAGCTCCAACTCACCCGGCTAGAAAACACAGAGTCCTCCAGCAGCCTGCATTTGGCATATCGGCCACAGGAACTCAGAGGACAAGATGGAAACAACTGTTCCTGAGGTGACCCTGCCATGTCCCCCAGGACTTTATTACTAGATTTGAGATGTCATTGCTTTGTTTCTGTGGATTTGGGGGGGCAGGGGCAGTGATAGAATGGAAATCAAGACCTTGTACATACCAGACAAGTGCTCTATCACCTAGTTAGACCTTCAGCTCTATGACTGTGAGAGCCACACCCAGATTTCTTTTTACCCTGTGTTTTGAAACAGTCTCCTAACTTGCCCAAGCTAATCTTGAACTCACTCTGTTGCCCAGGCAAGTCTGGGACTTGTGATTCTCTTGCCTCTGCCTTCTGAATATTAGAATTGTACTCTTTCTCGTCCATTGAAAGGATCATGAGATTTTTCACTCCCCTAACACCTGCTGTTATGGAGGCCCTATAAATTCATCCTGTGCTGTTCATCCACTTGTGACTCTGAGGCAAACACAGCTGCATCTTTTGGCGCTTGCTTCTTTCTTACCTAGTCCTGTCTTGGGCAGGCTCCATTACTGAGGGTAGATCGGCTGCTCACAGAGACGACTTCCTGTTTGGCTACTTCCTGTCCAAGTCAGGGGTCCGATTATTTTTTTCTTGACTGTGTTGATAAGAAATTACCAGATAATGACATTCACACATTCACGGTTTCTTTGTGTGTGTGTGTGTGTGTGTGTGTGTGTGTGTGTGTGTGTGTGTGTATTCAGGGTTTCTGCCTATGTGTACAGAGGCCAGAGGGCAACCTCAAAAAACATTCTTTGGGTACTCTTTCACCTTGATTTCTTGTTGTTGTTGGTGGTGGTGTTTTGTGTTTGGTTGGGTGGTTGGTTGGTTTTGTTTTTGTTTTTGTTTTTTTTTTTTTTTTGAGACAGAATTCCTCTCACTCTTCCCTGGAATTCACCAGTTAAGCCAGGCTGGCTGGCCAGTGATTCCAGGAATCAATCCTTCTGTCTCTGCCTCCCTGGCACTGGAGTTACAAATGCACACCACCACTCCTGACTTTTCCCATGGATTCTCAGGATTGAACTCAGGTCCTCGGGCTTGCATGGTGAGCAGTTTACTGACTGATCTTCTTGGCCTCAGATATGTGCTTTTCTTACTAGGAAGACTGTTCATTTCAGGAGACAAGATGACTCTCTTTCATGGCTGGCAAGAGCTAAAACTGTTCCCTTCTCTTTGGGTGACTGTTCCCAATAGCCCAGCAGTTGTAGTCTCTGGAAACCCAAGGACCTAAGTCCACACATCTGGGACACTCAGAAGAGTATGAGATGCCCATGTCTGCCTTACTCCAGCAGTCAAAAGCTGGACACCAGCAGTGCCAGCGGGCAGCAGGGCATCCTTCTGCTTTACCTGCCTCGTGGTTGTGACCAAATACTTGGGGAAAGCAACTTAAGGAAAGGAAAGTTTATTTTTGGCTCACAGTTCAAGGGTACATTCCATCATAGAAGGGGAAACGTGGTGTTAGGGCATGAAGTGGTTACACACGTGGCATCTGAAATCAGGAAGGAGAGAGTGATGGAGGCTGTGTTCAGCTCGCTTTCTCCTTTTCGTTCAGTCCAGGACCCCGGCCTAGGGAATAGGGCTGCCCATTTGGTCTTCCTACTTCAGTTAACCTAAGGCAGAAACTCATTCACAGACATGCCCCGAGATTTGTTTCTGTAGTGAGGCTAGGGCTTGCGTTGTTGACAATCAACATAAGCCACCACTTTGTCTATCACCTGGAATAGGACGAAATGCAGCTTTATGTAGCAAAGGCAAGCTTCAGGGACTGGATGCTGTGACAAAAACCATCAGGTATGAGGTTGAAGGGTCAGAGGTCAGCAGGCACTCAGAGGCCGGTGCTGACTACAGGCCCTCCAGCTGCCTGGTGGAAACCTGGGTGTGTTCTGAATCTCCAGTTCACTGATCCCACATCAAAGTTAGGGCACTTATACCACTCGCTGAGCGTGCAATGTTCAATGCACAGACCCCAAATAAGTGACACAAAGTGGCAGTAACATGGGCAGGTGAGGAGAGGAATGTCTACCCAGGCTGACCTCTCTGCAGCAGCCACCTGTTTCTCTGGATTCTTCTTGCATGTCCACATGTGACCTGTCACTCATCCTCAGAGCTGCTTCAGTCTTTTTTGTACTCACACAATGCCGCAGCTTCGTCAGCTGACACATCTGAGGGCTGAGGGAGCTTGTGATGCCTTTACCAGGTGCCCCCAGTGAGGCTCATGCTGGACACAGAGGAAGGACGACCTTGCTCTTCTCTCCACATCCCCGCAGGAACTATGTGTCCATGGTACACATAAGGAGATTAAAGCTTGGAGTTAAGCAACTTATTAGGCCAGGAAGAGAAGTGGTTGAGCCTTGTCCTTTGGGCTAATGTCCCCCACTGTAGGGACCACACCTGAGCCTGAGTTGGGAGAGATGACCACTCTCCTCATGTTTCCTGTACAAAGAAAGTATTCATCCTAGGCCCTAGCCTCCTCAGCCACAGAAGTTTCATGCTAGGCTTTGTTTTATTTAGAGACAACATCTTGTTCTGTAGGCCAGACTGACCTTGGACTTGCAATCCTGCCTCAACTACCTGAGTGCTATGGTTGCAGGTGAGTGTCACTATATTGGCCTAGTGATGGGGCTTTTCAAATAATCTATTTTCAGACTGGTGTGTGTGTGTGTGTGTGTGTGTGTGTGTGTGTGTGTGT
>CAJQZJ010034231.1:1180504-1191201 GCA_907164525.1 Lophiomys imhausi
GGTACCCGGCAAGAGGCCCTGGAAGAGGGGCTGGAGCAAACAGAAAAAGAATAGAGAAGAACAATGGATTAGGGAGAGACCCAGACCTAAATTCAGAAGACAGCAGCCAAGGCCCAAGGAGCAACAGGGACAATGGTATGTGCCCCCTGCTCCTCTTGGCTACATGTGGGTCTTGTCTATCCCTTCTGCTAATGCTACAAAAATGGCACCTGCCACCCCAGGACTTATCTGGATTTGAGGCAATATTTAGAACATCCAGAGAGCTGTCCTGGAAATCCGAGCTCATGGCTTCTTCCTTTCATTTCTCCATAGCCTTCTCTGTGGTATGCAAGCGTATCCTGGAGCAGTCTGTCACTCCATCAACCTGTTTTCCTGAATGAGCCCAGGTTAGCAGGACAGGGGTGGACAGCTTCACTCACTCTTCAACAGACTTGCTGTGCAAGCACAGGGACCTGGGTTTGATCCTCAGAACCCACAGAAACAAGCCAAGCATAGTAGCACACACTTGGAATCCCAGCACTGGGGAGGCAGAGACAGGGGACCTTGGGGAAAACTCCAGTGACCTCCTCCTACTTGGTCCTACTCCCTAAAGGCTCTACCTCTTCCCAGTGGGGACCAAGCCATCCACATGTGCAGTTAAGGGGACACCAAATGTAGACTGTTTTTTAAAAATATTTATTATTGCTGCACATTTACGATAACTATGTAAGGGCACATATGTGCCATATCACACATGTAGAGGTCAAAGGACAACTTTGTGAAGTTCATCCTCTCCTTTCCCCTTTTTGTGAGTTCTGGGGATCAGACTCAGGTTGTCAGGCTTGTGTGGCAAGTGACTTTACCCACTGAACATCTCACCTGCCTTTCTATTTTTTTGATGCAAAGGCTCATAATATAGCCCAGGTTGGCCTAGAACTGTCAATCCTCCTGTTTCTGCTTCCTGTGTGCGGAGAAGACAGGCTTGTACTACTACACACAGCTTCTAGAAATGTGTATTTTTAATTTTTAAAAATTATAATTGTGTGTATGTGCACATCTGTGTGTGCGTGTATGTTTGTGTGTGTGTGTGCGCGTGCACATGAGGGAGGTGTCTGTGGAGGCCAGAAGCATTGGATTCCACTGCAGCTGGTGTTACAGACAGTTGTGAGATCCCCAACATGGATGCTGGGAATGGAATTCTAGTCTTCTGTAGGAGCAGTATGCACTGAGCCTCTCCAGCTCCTGTAGAAAGGTTTAACAAACCCACCCACCCATCCCAATGCAGCCTGGTTGCCACTACCATCAAGAGGCAGATTCCAACATTAAATATAGGTCATATATATATAACCTATATGGCATATATATGGCCTATATTGAATTGACAAATATGGTCATATGCATAATTGATACATATGATATATATGGTCATCCTTAATGATTATGAATTATAGCTGGGATTCATGGTGTGTACCTGTCATCCCAGCATTCAGTAGGACTGAGAGTTGGTGACCATCTCAGATCACATAGTGAGACCCTATCTCAAAAAACCAAAGTCAGGTTGGAGAGAGAGCTTAGTCAGTAAAACCTATAAAAAGCTGGACGCAGTGGAGATCATCTCTGATTCCAGTGACGGTAAGATGGAAAGCAGAGACAGTGGATCCCTGGAAGTTTGTGGGCCAGCTAGTATGGCAATGGACAATGAGCGACTCTGTCTTGAAGGAAAAGTGGAAGACGACTGAGGAAGGAAATACAGGAAGGAAGGTTGTCCTCTGACTTCTATATGCATACACACCTGCATACCTGCATGTGCACACAGACATGCATGCACACACACACATGTACATACATGTCCACATGCACACATGCATGCACACACGCATGCACATTCATACACACATGCACATGCATGCACACACACATATACATACACACATGTACACCAGACAGGGATGGAGACACAAATGCTAGGATCAGTCAGAGTATTTCTCAGTGTGAGTGTGTCCCAGTGACATTCACACTGTAGAAGCTTCATCTCAGGTTTCAGGCTTCCTAAATCACAGAGACCTTAGATGTTCCAGATGCTGGAGGCCAGAAGCAAGAGAAGGCTTTCATGGTAAAGGGGTGAGTGAGAACATGCATTTCACCAATGCTGGCATCTGTGTGGGTGGAAGGAGCCTGGGCCTGCTGTGAGAAAGCCAGTGCCTCCTTGTAGTGTTCTGCCGGCTGTGCTGAGAAGCATGGGTTGAAAGTGAGCAAGCTGCGCAGGGTCCCACAGGGTGAGCTCTTGACAACTTGCCCCTGTGCAGAACTGTCACCACCTCTCAGGTGAAAATGAAATAAGTGGGCTTGAGATTGGAGTCTGGACCCCAGGGAGATAATGCCAAAGACAGAGCAGCTCAGGGATGGGACCACTTGTGGAGGAGGAAAGCAGCTGGTGAGAATAGACACTTCGGGTTCTCTGACATTCCGAAATTACTTTTTTAACACTCTGTGTACATACACGTTCCTGTGTATGCATGTATGAAAATACATGTTTGTGTTTGTGTATGCATGTATGAAAATACATGCTTGTGTTTGTGTATGCATGTGTGTATGTCACAGAGGTCAATGTCCAGTATCTTCCTCTCCACTATAAATATAAATATTTATCTTGGTAGACCTAGCTGTCCTGGAACTCACTCTGTAGACCAGGCTGGCCTGGAACTCAGAGATCTGCCTGCCTCTGCTTTCTGGGTTCTGGGATTAAAGGCACACGCCACCACCACATGGAGCTCACCAGTTTGGCTAGCCGGGCTGGTCAGAGAGCTCCAGGGATCTGGTCTCCAGTTCCCCAGTGCTAGAGTCACAGAAGCACACTGCCACACCCAGCTTTTTGAATAGGTCTTGGGGATCTGAACTCAGATACTCATGCTTACATGGCAAGCACTTTACCAAATGAGACATCTTTCTGGTCCAGCATCCTGAAATGCAGACCCAAGAAGGCCAGCTATGAAAGGACCAGATACTCCAAGCTGGAGCAAGCTCAGTCATGATGTATGCTTGGCTACTGGCCAGCCATGAAGCCAATCTCCCAGTTTCTTGCAGCTTCTGGACTCTCCTAATAGTCTTTCTGTGGCCATTCCACAGATGAGAAAGCAGGTTTTCCAACTGAACCAACACTTAACCTGGCAGATAGGCAAACCAGGCAGGTGTTCAGCTGTGGAAATGGAAGCACCACACTTCCCTGAGCATAGCTTCCTAATCTTACTACAGGACTGAGAACTCTCACAGTTTCTCCAAGCCAAAATGGGTCCTGTACCTCTGTGAAACTTCTCCTTTAGGGCCTCCCATCATGTACCTGATCCTCTGTGTTCCCATCTGTAAAATGGAGCATGTGAATGTTACAAATAAATCCTGTGTCCGATCACCACTGAATGAGGGCTTTGTCAGACATCCATAGGATCAGTCAGATGAGGTTTGAATTGCACTGTGCTCTCTGATATTTAAAT
This sequence comes from Lophiomys imhausi, assembly GCA_907164525.1. Lineage (NCBI taxonomy): Eukaryota > Metazoa > Chordata > Mammalia > Rodentia > Muridae > Lophiomys > Lophiomys imhausi. The sequence goes on from CAJQZJ010034231.1 coordinate 1,183,972, forward strand.
CAGCCCTCAGGAATAACTCTTTGCGCTATTGCGAAGACAAAGTGAGACTTGGGCCCAGGTTAGAACAATTTAAGAGGCTTTCATGGTAGAGAGTCCTTGTCTGAGCTGACTTCATCTCTTGAAAGCTCATACAAACTGAGCATAAGGGGCCCCAGGATTTTGGAATTAAAAATACAGGGGAGGGCTGGAGAGATGGCTCAGCGGTTAAGAGCACTGACTGCTCTACCAGAGGTCCTGAGTTCAATTCCCAGCAACCACATGGTGGCTCACGACCATCCACAGTGTGATCTGATGCCCTCTTCTGGTTGCAGATGTTCATGCAGATAAAGCATCCATCCATAAAATAAATAAATAAATCTTTAAAAAAAAAAATACAGGGGAAAGCAGTCCTCCCTAAAAACATGTCCTCCACTGTGTACCAAAGTATGTAGTCAGGTTGCATTTACAGTGTGGTGTTTAGTACATTTACATTTATTGTAAACTTTGGTATAACTGATTAAAGTTACAAAGCTCCTTGATTTTTGTCCTCATTTTGTGGTTGTTTTGTTTATGTTGTTTGAGGATGTTTAGTGCATTTGCTGTTGTTGGTTTGGTTTTCTTTCTCTCTTTCTTTTTCATCTTTCCTGCCTTTTTTCATATTAATCATAAAATTATAGCCATGATTCTCAAAGAGTCTGAAGAGCCATGAGCCTGGGGTTACAAAACTCACCACATGCATCAGTAACACCTGCCTTTTGACTCTCATCTTCTCATGTGTGGTGACAAGGTTAACTTCCCAGAGATCACACGATATCATGATGTAACATCATGAAAGAATGAATGTAAAAGCAAGTGTGTAGATGCGCCCATTAAGGAAATCATTTAAGGACTTCTGCTAAGGAAATCAGCAAAACTACCATAGCAATGCCACTTTTGTCATTGTTTTCTTATTCTAGAGAATACAGTTTAGAGGAGTTGTGTCTTTTTTGCTTTTTTTGAGACGGGGTCTTGCTATGTAGCCCAGGCTGACCTGGAACTCACGATCCTCTTGCCTCAACCTCCCAGTTTGGGTTTACACATGTGCACTGCACTCTTGACCTGTTTTTCCTGACAACATTACTTGCATTGTGTGTGATGGTCTCAGTGCTAACCTAACTCAGTGCTAGGCTTCCTGACCCTCTCTCAGGAGTTGGGTATATAGCAGCTTCTCTCTCACTTGTAACCTTGGGCTGAACTGACCATCCACTGTCCTTGGTCCCTGACCCCAGGAAAGAAGTGCTCTAGCTGCCCACTTGGCCACAACTTCATCCTGGCAAAAGTCTGTTGCTGGCACCTCCTGACTACCTTTGAATCTGCAGGAGGCGTGAGGGCAGAAAGAGGGTGTTTGTTTGGAATCCCATCCCAATTGGCCAGCAGCAACACTGGTTCGTCCAGAGAGCCTTGGCTCCCTCCTCCTGGAACCCTGCCTTCTCTTGGACTTAAGGCCAGGCCTGGAGGGGTAGCCAGAAGTTAGTGGATGGGCTCTTGGCCAGGCACGTGCCCCAGAAGGGGCTGTAGGAGCTGACGCTGCAGCTCGGAAGCCAGGGGCACTCTCTTTGGCTCGCTTCACAGTGCCAGGAGGCCAGGAGAGCCCTTCCCATATGAATCTGGAATGTTCAGCCCACCCAGCTGGGAGACCTCTGTGGTTGCCTTCTGGTCCTGTTTCTCTCAGCCACAAAATCCCGGTGGCCCAGGCTCTGCTCCTTGCCTGAGTGGTGTGGATGACTGGATGGAGAGCTACAGGGACAAGGAAGCCAGGGATCATCCAGCAAAGCCAGCAGCATCAACATCAAAGAAGCAGGCCAGCTGGTGCAGAAGCTGGTCTTGCTGCCTGGTCCAAGACACAGGCCTTCCCACTTACAGCCGCTGCCCTCCCTGTCCACAGCTCCAGGATCAAGAGGTGAGCTGTGGGTCACTGCTATGTTAAATGCTGGTACACCTTTGATCCCAGCCCTCTGGAGACTGAGGCAGGTGGATTTCTATGAGTCTGTAGCCAGCCTGGTATACATAGCAAGCCTGGTCTACATAGCACAGGCCAACTAAAGCTATATATTAAGTCACTGCCTCAAAAACAACAAAATAGCCAAGTAGTGGCGGCATACAGTATTAATCCCAGGACTTCGGAGGCAGATTTCTATAAGTTCAAGGCCATCCTGGTCTATGTAATGAGCCCCTAGTTAGCTAAAGCTATATAGTGAGACCCTGCCTCCAAAACACCCAAATAAATAAATTGAAGGCTGAGCCTCCAGACTTCAAATACTAATGTTTCCTGAGGCATCCAGTGGCCTCTTCTGAGACCCTTGATACTTCTCAAGTATCATCTGTGAGAGGGATGGCATGTGGCTGTGGACAAGGACAAGGATCTCAGGACCCAAAGCCTGCTGGCTGCTCCAAGCTGCCATTGCAAAAGGGTCGGGCCACAAACAGAAAGGTCAGGGTCCATATGAAGGTTCCTGCCACCTAGGACCCTTCCTCAGGACCCCTACCCATGCCCTGCAGAAGAGAGACAGGGACCTCAAAGGCTCAGGATTTGACCTCGCTAAGGGGATCAGCAAGGAAACAGCAGCACTGGACATGAAAGTTGCCATGCCTCCTCCCATCTCCCCTTTCCTTCCCATCCGTCCTCAGCCCTCCCCACACCTCCACACCCTTTACTGCCCTGTTCCCAGAAAAGCCTCACTCAGCCCATCTTTTTTAGCCATCATGGCTCTTGGTATGATCACATCAAGAAATGCCCCAGCCGGGTGGTGGCGCACACCTTTAATCTCAGCACTCAAGAGGCAAAGGCAGGTAGATCTCTGAATTCAAGGCCAGCCTGGTCTACAGAGTGAGTTCCAGGACAGCCAGGGCTACGCAGGGAAACCCTGTTTCAAAACAAAACAAAACAAAACAAAAACAAAAGGAAAAGAAAAGAAAAAGAAATGCCCCCAAGTGTGAACTTTTAGGTAGAAAGTTTTACGGAACAGCCTATAGTCCTACGCTCTCTACTGCTCCTTATTGCTGGAGAACAAAGAGCCATCGAGTGGGGACCACCTTCCTAACTTGACAGTAGAGGGGACAACAAAAGCAGCCTCTGAATCCAGAACCCAGTGCTTTCCACAGCTAAAGGACGCCTGATGTTTTCTGATGCCTGGCTTCTTTGCAAAGATTCCCCCAAGGATTCTTGACATCCCTCGAGGGGCCTCTCCCCTTGGGCATCTCTGTTTCTGGTTGGTGTGAATTTAGGCTCCCTCAGGCAATATCATATCCCTGTCTTCTATAAGAACAAGGCTCATGGCTCCCTGCCCAGCTTCCTGATGACTTGCCTATGCCCTGCTCTGATGTTCTAATTTCATTCTGCTGCTGTGGTAAAACACGATGACGGAAAGGGACTTAGGAGAACAGGTTTATTTGTCTAACATTTTTCAGATCAAAGTCCATCCTTGAGGGAAGTCAAGGCAAGAACTTAAGGCATGAAACTGGAGGCAGGACTCCTTGCTCTTCCACATAGTATTACTTCCAACCCAGAAGTAATGAACTCCCTCACAACCAAAGAAGTACAGCAGAAACCATAAAAGATCACTGTTTGCTAGCCGGGTCACAGACTCTTATGGAGTCCAGCACCACCCTGCCCCAGGAATGCTGCCGCCCACAGTGGGCTAGACCCTCTGTACATTCAGTTATCAAGACAGTCTCCCCACAAATACACTCTCAGAGAAATCTAAACCAGGCAATGTCCTGAGTGGAGGATTTGGGATTTGGGGTCTGTGGATACAAGGCATTTAGAGGGATGAGAGCAGATGTCAGCCCTCAGTCATACAACACACACAGATGGGACATGAAAGTACCTTTCTGGCCCTGCCAGGTGGAGTCTAGCCTCACAGGTTTGTACTGAGGGTATTTTGTGCATGCGAGGGTCAGAGAAGAGAGTTACCATGGTCACTTGGTAACTGTGTATGTGGACTGGGATCTCAAAAGGCAGTGGCAGAAGACCTTGCTCGGTATGGAGAGAAAGCACTGTACCCTCCCCTCTTGGGACATGGTCTCCAACCCACCCTGATTCTGATAAGACCAGGTAAAAATGTCCCCAGAGGTAGATGATTCTGGGAGGCAGAGAGGTCAAAGGCGCAAACAACCTCACAGATGTTTAAGATATCCCATGTAGCCTGTGATATCAGAGATGAGGAAACAGGCATGTGAAAGCAATACCCACAAATCCCAATAGATTCCCCCTGGGTGCACATATGGTCCATAATTCTGGATATGGGGAAACTGGAGTCTGGAGAGGTAGCACTCATCCCACTGGGTTGGAACAGGCCTCTCAGTGACCTTGCTACCCTGACCCTGACCGGGGATCCCTGGCTCATAGCTGAATGGCTGTGCCCACTCCTGTGGAGTCAGGCTCCAACTTTCTTCTAAGCCCTGGCTCAGTCCATAGTCCCTTTCACAATGAGCCCAGCACTCATCCAACAAGGGCTCATTCAGCCCAACCCTCCCAAGTGCAGGGAGTGCATGCTTTAAATAACCACTTCCCAGAAGGAAAGGCAAACTGGCCATGCTTATATGACCAGGCGCTCTGCCTTGCTGTGCCAAGGACCTCTCAGCCATGACCCTGACGGGACTCAGGAGTCATGCTACTCTTGCATCTGGGGCTCAGGAAGGCAGATTCTGGGTTTTTTGAATCCTTATGACCCACTCCCCTCTCCTCCCCCAAGCCAGTTCAGAGGCTGCCACGGGTCTCTCAAGATCAAGGGAGAAGGGTTTGGCTGCAATAAAGCCACCTGTAGGGGTTGCGGTGGGGGTGGTGGTGGCAGAAAACATGTTCTGCAAGCACATCAGAAGTGCTGGTTACCCTTTCCCTGTGCCCAAGTAGGGAGCCCCTGGAGGCACCCTGAGAGAGTCTGGATGGCTGTACTGGGCTATTAATACCTTCATCTAGCTCACACTAGTTCCTTCCTCCATGGAGTGGTGGGGAGTGTCTCCATAGCCAAGACTCTGTTTTTATGTGGTCTCTCTGAACCACCAGCACCCACTGAAGCACCCAGAAGAGGGGAGGGGCTCCCATAGGGGATGATGGTGGGACACCCAGAAGACCTGGGCTGAAGACATTCTCAGGATACAGAGAAAAGTGGAGACGGCAGTGGATGGGTCTAGAGAGATGACTTGGTGGATTTTGAAGTGTTTGCTGAACAAGCATGAGGACAGGGATTCTAGATCCCTAGCACCCACAGACATGATTAACCCTTCAGTGCACAGCTGTAACACCAACACTGGGAAGGTAGAGATGGGTGGATCTCCAATGCTCATTGATCTAGAGATCTCACTAGACTAAACACAGTCTAATCTCGTGAGAGACCCTGCCCCAAAATAATAAGGTGGGGAGTGATAAAGGCAGACACTAAAGTTCTACTCCAACCACCATACACACATCTGCTGATGCATGTGTACACATACATACATACATGTGCACGCACAAGGTAGACACCCCTGTCCAAGGCCAGCTGGAATGGCTAGAGCCCAGGGGATATAGAATTTCTCCTAAATGTTCATAAAGGGGTAGCCTGAGGAAGCATGGCCCTAGGGTCATCCCATAACTATCCACATGGACAAAACTGGACAGCTGCAGCATGCCCAGCAACTGCCTCCAGACCTACGTAACCACAGATATAACCCTGCTGGATCTGCTACATGTGATCAGACCACAATGGGTAGTGACCTCTAAGGCCACCAACCAGAGACCTTGAGCTGGCTGATGAATGGCTGGCCTTTTCGTAACTCTACCAAGATGATGGATTTTGTGCTAGACACCAATGACCACATACAGGAAAGATCACAGCCTCTCTCCATCAGATGGAAGAACCCTTATCCTCTCCATCCACACCACTAGAAACTATGGCCAGGCTTTTCTGGCCTACCTCTCATGAACATTTAGGAGAAATTCTGAGGCAAGACTATATCCCCAGGCTTCTAGCTACCCGAGCTGGCCTTGGACAGGTGTGTCCACTTTGTGTGTGCACATGTATGTGTACACATGTATCAGTAGATATGTGTACAGTGGTCTGAAGTCAAACTTTGGTATATGACTTTATCACTCCTCACCTTATTTTTTTGAGGCAGGATCTCCCACTAGACTAGCAAGCAGTCCGAGTGCTCACCAATCTCAGGGCATGTGTTGGGCACTGGGGTTCCATTCCTTCCTAGCTCCCAAGTTATAAATCCTCCCACCACAGGTGGTATCAGAGACACCCCCACACACACCCCATGATGTCAAGGGACATGGAGTTAGGTGAGGACCAGCTGTGTGCAGCCCATCTTCTTTTCTGACATTTTTCCCAACTTTTCTGGAGAGGTAGACCCTCAAAGAAAATAGAATGCACTAGCAGATCACATTGGGTTTTACTTTTCAGATATTTTATTAGCAAATACTATATCCATTGCCTGGATTCTGCAATTTACATTAACTACAGTTTCCTTATCATCTGTCCATCCACTCATCTATACAAGCATCTGTTCACCAACCTACCAACTTATGTTAGCCATCTACCTGACTAGCGATCTATCATCTATCCATACAACCATCCATCCATCTGTCCATATAACCATCTACCTATCATCCATCCACTCATCCACAAACTAATACTACCATCCCATCTATCCACACATCCTGATACCCATCTATTCATCTATCACCCACCCACAATACATACATATGTACGTACGTACATACAAACACATCCATTCACTCACACAATTTATACACCCATGTATCCACTCAAGCATCCCGTTTCATTGGTTGTGTTTCACAGTAACTTATGGGCCTCCTCATACCTCGTTCCACATCCTCAACATTGTGTCCATTGAGCTCAAATCCCTTCTGCAATAGCCTGCCTGCACACAATAACAACAGTAAATTGAATAAAAATGGGATCTTCTTGCCTGTTTTTCCCCAAGAATCTTCTCACTGGAGCTATCTGATGGCATCTTATGCTGACAGCTTCTCAGTGCTGTGCTAAAGACTCAGCTTGTGGCTCCCAGAAAGGGCAAGTCCCTATGTCGTGGGGCTAGGACTGTTGAGCCATTGGCATATCAGACCCCAGTGGCTTTATAGTTCCCTTTATCGTCAAGTGGGACAAATGACTCAGTAGTAGATCGCTGCCTACAATCCCCCAGTGAGAGACTGGGGGCATGGCTCAGTGGTAGAGCACCTGCCTACAATCCCCCAGTGAGGGGCTG
>CAJQZJ010034231.1:1191211-1219294 GCA_907164525.1 Lophiomys imhausi
GGCTCAGTGGTAGAGCACCTGCCTAGAATCCCCCAGTGAGGGGCTGGCAGTATGGTTCAGTGATAGAGCTCTTGCTTAGCATGTGTTCAGTTCCCTTCTCTACACACACACACACACAGACATACACACACACTAAGGCTGATGGGATAACTCGGTGGATAAGAGGGTTTAGTGTGCAAACATGAAAATTTGCATTTGATTCCCTAAACTCATTTTTTAAAAATTAAAGTTATGTGAACTTAAAAATAAAAATGAAACAGCTAACACTTCATTCAAAAGTGCTATTTTCTCAGTATTTTTCTAGGTCATATCATCAGACTGGGTTGCAGTACCATTGGGTCCCCAGTACATCATTCAGAGTCTGCATCAGTTGGTCCTGTAGTCACCTTTCCATACGCCATTGGGATTGTGCAAACCCTGTTTTCCAGGGCTGTTGCAGCCAAGGATTTGGTTGCCCAGCAGCTACCAGCACCCTGAACCACAGCAGTTCCCCATGACATCACAGGCTTCAGAGATGTCAGTCTCACTGGCCAGGCTGCCTTCTCCTATAAGGACTGAAAACATCACAGAAAGGTTCTGTCTGAATATAGGAAACAATTGCTCTCAGGGAACCTCAGCCAGCCTTGCCTGGAGTTCAGCTTCCCTTACTGCCTGGAAGTCAGGCATCAGCCTGTCCTCCAGGGCATCCAGCTGACCCAACTGCAGGGGCTCTGGGCTCCTACTTCCCCAGCTCTCTAACCCTCCAAGGTCTGTAACCAACCAACAGAGAAATGAAAAACAAAGAGCTGGGCTGGTCAGCCACCACGGGTTAAGAACCACCTGTGGCCACCATGCACAATACCCAACCTTGAGGTATTCTGCAGGTTTGCCTGAAGGCAGGCCCATGCTGTCAGATCAGTGTTGGGAAGGGCAGGGGAGGGACCCCCATACACAGTGGCAGCTGACAGGGCAGCCTTGGCTCTTTTACTGGCAGCCTCCAGACGCATCTCTGGCTGGCCTTTGAGTCCTCTTGTACGGCCTTCGAGGGAGGCTGGCGCCCATTCCCTTGGACTGGTCAGCTTTGTCTGGTCCTGTGGTTCTTAGCAAAGAAAGACTCAGTCTGAGAACCCAGAAAGAGTTGCATATTGAGATAAGGCACAGGGCCAGAGGCAACTGTGGGGTAGAGACAGGCAGAGGCCTCAGGCCAGTGGTCACCAAAAGTTGGAAATGGGTCTGGATGCTAGGGACACAGGGGATGCTGGACCAGGGTGAGAAGGGGGCAGTAAGGATCAGCCAGTCATCCCAGAGAGTCCATTGTGTTCTGTAGTCAGCACACCATAGACTAGGAAGAAACGGGGCCTGGGACCTAAAGGACGGGAACTTCCATCTGTGTCTATGAAGGCCATCAAGACCTAAAGGGACCCCTTAGGACTTCCCTGCAGGGGTAGGGATGTGGCTCAGCTGATCAAGTACTTGCCTAGCATGCACAAAGTCCTGGGTTTCATCCCAAGCGCCATGTAATCTCAGAATTTCGGAGATGGAGGCAGGAGGATCAGATGTTCAAGGTCTTCCTCGGTCGCATAGCAAATTTGAAGGCAGCCTGGGATACATGACATTTTGTTTAAAAAAGAGTGGAAAGGGGGGAATCTGTATATGGTTTGTATGAGGGAGTCAGAGTCCCCTCACACAGGTGCAATTGCTTTCCTCCCTCATTCCTGGTATCGTCCCTCTGGAGAGGTCCCACACTAAGTTTCAACCAAGGGCAGGGCAGCTCGGCAGAGGACTAGCATGCTGCTGTCCCCCAGGGTCAGAGGCATGCAACTGAGCTTGAAACTTCCAAGCCACATGGCCCTATGAGGAAATTGTCGGTGTCTGACCAGTGGCTGCAAATAGTTCCTGCCTCTTAGACCTCCCATCTGGTGGGGTCAAGTCTTCCTCAGAGGAGGTGAATTGCCTATCATGGGAGGTGAGCAAGACTTTCATGGTGTTTATGACCAAACAAACCTCTGCAACTCCATACCCAGGACCTTTAACAACTCAGTGGTTAGTTATTTTGGTTCCTAGTGAACCCAAGACCTGGAGTGAAGCCAGACCCAGTGAGGACCTCAGATTGGGCCAGGGAACCCAGGCCATGCCACTCAGGTTCAACTGTGGCCAGTACCCTTAGGAAGAAGCACTTACTGCTAAGCTGGGAGAGACCCTGGGAAATGGGGCCACCCTGGCCATGTAGAAGGACCTGCCTGAGATTTAAGCTAGCATACAGAAAAACAGATGTGGAAGAAGGCCAGCCAATGATATTGTTGGAACATCTGGATCTGACCATACCTGATGCCAATGGACCTGCTGGGCTTGGCGTGAGCCAGTAAATGCTCGAACCATCTTGCCAAGTCCCTCTCCATCCTAGAAGTTATGCAATCACTCCACAGCTCATCTGGCTAGCTCCCAATGCATATCTCAAAACTGTCACTGTACAGACCCTTCCCTCTCCCAGAATCCCTGCCAAAGCGATGGTTTCCTCATTCTAAACACCAAAGAACTGAACCCACAGGAAGAGTCTCCAGGTGCCAAGTTTCGCTGTCTATCTACTAGAAGAGAGAAAGAGGCAGATCCTCCCTGGCTGTGTGACCTGGAGCAAGTTACTCAACTTCTCTGAGCTTTGTGGGGGTAAAAATGGGGTCTATGCCCAGGTTCAATGCCCAGGACACTGGCTCACACCCATCAATAATTCCAGATCCCCTGCTAGTCATCAGGGCCACTTATCCTGTGGTTCCTTCAGCTTTAGGGCCCAATACTTGCCAGTTCTGTACTTGCAACAAGCTCAAGATTTTCTACGAAATTATCCTTGCCTCCCCATGACATCAGCTACATACAGTTCAACGCTAAGGAGACAATCTTCCCAGTCCCAGGGAAGCAGGTTTTCATTCAGCACTAACTGGGTCCTGCTCACTAGGAAGACCTAGCTCCCAGCGGTAAAACACAAGGCATCGGTTTTGTTTGTTTGTTTGTTTTGTTTTTGTTTCTGTTTGTTTGTTTGTTTTGCCCTGGGCCATACCCTCACCTAAGCTTTAAGTCTGACATTCTAGTAACAGGGAAAATCCACCCCACCACCCAGCAACTGTCAGCAGAGTGGTAGGTTCGGTGCCAGCAGCCATCAGAACTGAGAGGGGCCTGCCCTCTGTGGGAGACCGAGGCCACGCCATGCATGGAGCCCCGTTCTTAGTGTTCCCTTGGCAACTCAAACTAACACCATTCTTTTTGCTCGACAAGAACCCAGAGGTCCGTGTCTGACTCTCCTGTGTAGGATAACCACTAGAGGGATAACCTGGGCACACGCTGGGCCTCCTAAGGGCTCATTCCCTGGGCCTGCCTGGAACCTGGCTGGCAGCCAACAATGTCCCTGCGGCGCCGCACCTGGCTCTGTGGGGATTTGTTCTGAGTGACACCTTCAGGTGACAGATCTGAGATCTGAGTCCTAGACAGGCCTTACAGATGGCTGAGGGCAGGTGGAGAAGCCATTGTGGGTGGGGGTGGGGAACTAGCCCTTTCTGAGAACAAGACCCCCAAGGCCCCTTTTCTAGGGGTTTCTCATCTAGCTGGACGAAAGCCCCCAGGAGGCAGCCAGCCGCTTGCCCTCGCTGGGGCATGCAGGGCTGAGACTGAAGTCTCAGGTTGCTGGATCACATATTTTCCAAATGACAGTTGCTGCAAGGCACAGGCCAGCACAGGTAGGGGCTGCTGGCTGTGCTGGGGCAGAGAGGGGGCCCAGATGCCCAGAACTGCCTGGCTTGCAGTAGGAAGGGCAGAGCCACTCCATGCGAAACCAGTCAGTCTGCACCGATGCCCACTCTACGACAGCCGTGCAGCAAGGAGCATCAATTGGCTCTTTGGTGTGGCCTTCAGGGCCAGCCAGGGCTGTTGTGTACCTGCCCCTAGACACCGAGAGACCTCACAGCTCAGGCTCAAAGCTACCCTCACAACTGGATTCCTACAATCCATATCATTGCTAGAAGAATGGGCGGGAACTCCCCTAACTACCAGGATAGGGCATCGAGAAGCTTCTCCCGGGGCTATTCTGGAGTTCGTGTGTGGCATCCATGGTCCCCCAGCAGGCTCAAGAAGTCCTTAAAGGACTCAACCCCCACACCATTCTACACCCCCCCCCATCCCTGGTGCCTTTTCTCATTTTATGAAAATTGTTTTTAGGTGCCTAGAAGGTGGCTCTCAATAGGTAAAGGTGCTCACTGCCCAGCCTCAAGACCCAAGTTCAATCCCTAAAACCCACATGGAGAGGATAATTTTTCCAAATTGGTCTCCAAACTCCACTCATACACCATTGCGTGTATACACCCACACATACTCACATACTTAAATAAATAAATGCAAGAAATTATTTAATTTTGGTATACAAAATAATGATCTTATTATGACATTTCCATACATCACTGAATTTTGATCATACACAACTCCACTACCCACCTACCATCCACTACTGCTGACCTCCTGTCATCTTTCCCTGTAGATTTCCAGACATCTGTGGAAGTGATGTGTTTGGGCTCAGCTGAGGCACAAACTTTTTAAAAGTCAGGCTTTGGGGTCTAGAAATTGCCTTCCAGGTTCTCCCTCAGGCCTTAAGTGAAGTCACAATTTGCTTCCAAGGTCTCCTGTGACAAGACTTGGGGTTGTAAAATGTGAAGGACCCAGTGTGAGATAAGAGTCAGCCCGGAAGCAGCAACCCAAAGGAAGACCCGGGACTGTTTTTCCACACCACAATGACTATTATTGCCCTCAGCATCTTGGCTGACCGAAGCACAAGAGCTGTAGCTGCTCTGGATTCCTGGCCCTGCCAGCACTGTGTGCCAGTTGAGATCCTGCAGCTGAGCCCCCACCCCCACCCCCACCTCCAATACATTTAAAGACTGTTCTTCTGGACTCTAGTTATCCTGGCTCCCTGAGAGCTGAATGCAAGCAAGCAGCCTCTACCTTCCAGAAGAACACCCAAAGCAAAAGATGCTCTGAAGCCTGGAGTGAGAAAGAAGGGAAAAACAAAACTTCATCCATAAATGCAGCTGCCCCCCCCCCTCCCGGCAGGGAGAGAGAGGGGGTTGTGTGCAGAGCAGAGCCCTCGCAGGCAGCCCGGGGCGCACAACAGGCTTACTGCTTTATGAATTGATTTGAGGCTCGGGCCTGATCTCCAGTGACATGTTATTTGGGTAACCTGCAGTTTTCTATCCACACAGTAATTTTCACCTCCCTCACTGTCAAGCAGAAGACAAGCTTTCACCTTAAGTCAAGACTGACGAGCTACCAAAATAGCAGGCGAGGCCTTCTAAATGAAAGTAATCCCACAAAGGGGCCTGACTGACAGGCACACAATGGGCGCCCCGGTAATGTCCGGGTGTTCAAAGAGGCCCAGGTGGGCAGACGGGAATGGGCTTGTACCCAGGCGCTGCTGTGTCTCCCTCTCTGATTCTCAGGGGATCCCAAGGCTTGAATTAGCAGACCCGGCTATCAGCAGCCCCTGGAGTTCCTACTTAAACCTTTTCTAAACCCCAACAAAAGTCTGATTACAGTTTTGTTGAGATGGCAAGAGAGAGGAAGGAACTCTAAGATTGAGCGATTAGAATTGGCTTCCTCTTCCTCTTCTACCTTTTCACTGCAGATCCTAAGAACACCCCCTCTTCCTTCAGTCCAGCAAATCCATAAACAAAATGACCCCTCCTGGTGACATCAAAGCAAATGTAAATGAAAAGTGTGGCCTGGGGCAGGGGCAGACAGGCCTGGGCTGACCCCTCAAAGGAGCTCAATTCTGTTTCCTTGACAATAAAAAGAGAGAATGGAAGGACTTGTATGAAGCCAGAGGCTGAACTTAGATGTGCATGAGAGAAAAATGACTGTGAGCAGGCAACTGGCCTAGACAGCCCTGAGTGGAATGGCTCAGACCCCTGACAGTTTAGAGCCCCTCACACTCCCAAGCCGGGCCCCTCACCTCTCCAGCAGAGGCCTCTGCCTGGCTCCCTGGAGCTGCATTCCTACCTAGGATCTCATTGTGGCTTGGTGGGTGGCCCCGGGAAAGCAGGAACAATGAGGAGGCTCAGTCTCCCTCCCACAGAAGGGACCCTGCTCCCTCCGCCTGCTTTGGGAGCCTAATGAGTCAGTGTTTGTAAAAGATGAAAGGGCTGCTGAGGCCTGCTTGTTAGAGAGGACCAGCATGCCAGCACCCCAGAGCACCCAGCACTCTGGAACACCCAGGACCGCCCCCCCCACCTCCACCAAAACACCCCAGAGTAAGCCACAGCCAGATCACCACTGCCAACAGCTTAGGCAACAGGGGCCACATGGTTGGGCCTGTCCATCATATGACAAACCCACATTGTGATGAAGGACCAAATGGCTAGAAGGGCAAAGAGACAGAGGGTGGGCTGAGTCTGTGTCCCCCTGGTTCTCAGCACCTGTGTTTGGGCAACTGGTCCCTCACCCAGGTTTCAAGTTCATGTCTGTCAGTGGGGAGTCACCCACAGGGGCTCCTGTGACCTGGAGGGTGGACGCCTTAGGGGACTGTCCTCTGTTCTGGAACCTAGCCTTAAGGGGGACAGAAGCATGGCTCAGCTGCAGCCCAGGAGCTAAGTTGCCAGACCCAGAGGACAGGACACAAAGCAATCAGATCCAACTGGCAGGCCTACAGGATTCAGGTGAGTAGAGGCACAAACTAGCTAGAGCCAGCAACTACATGCTATTCTCTGAATACTCCACCCTACTCCCTGCTCTCCTTCTCCCTCTCCCTCTCCTCAGACTCTTCTCTCTATCTCCAACCCTAAGTCTCCATTCTCTGGCCTGGCCTGGCCTTGTCACATGTCCTCAGGCATCAGATCAAACCTTTCCAGGGTGCTGGGTCACCAAATGCTGTGGTCCCAGAACCAGCCCAGCCCAGCCAAGATTCCCAAGGCCTGTCCTGCTGAAAGGAGGGGGAGTAACAGCTGTACACACACACCCACACATGTGCAGGCACACCCATGCATATATGCGCAAAACCACACGTGCACTCATACATGCACTAGCACACATGAATATGTGGACACATGCTGCATGCACACACGTAGACAAACTCACACTTCAAACAACAACCACAGAACAGGGTCAGCTTCTTTTCGCCTGTACCTGTCCGCATGTTCAATTCAGACACTAGCAATTGTTTTGGTTTGATTTGATCTTTTTGTTTTTGTTTTTCAGAGACAGGGTTTCTTTGTGTAGCCCTGGCTATCCTGGAACTCTGTAGACCAGGCTGTCCTTGAACTCACAGAGATTTACCTGCCTCTGCCTCCTGAGTGCTGGGATTAAAGGCGTGCACCACCACGCCCAGCAATCACAGCCAGTTTCGAACTGCCATGTGGGTGCTGGGATTTGAACCCAGGTCCTTAGGAAGAACAGCCAGTGCTCTTAACCTCTGAGCCGTCTCTCCAGGCCCCGATTTGGTCTTCTGAGACAAGGTCTCACTATGTAGCCCCATGTTGACCTTGAGGCCATCCTCTTGCCTCAGCCTCTCCAGTGCTGAAGTCACAGGCATGTACCATCATGCCCTACCAACTTTTGAATCACACATGTGCTCATAGACTTGTTCTGATGCTCTCTGCCCTGGAATGAAATCCTCATCTGGTGGGTTGGGGGAAGACTGAAGAGGAAAAGCCTCAGGCAGGGACCCAGCTGGGCTGAGTGACTCTCACAGGTGGATTACTACCAGCCCCTTAGGGAGAATTGAGTTCAAGAAGCAGGTGGCCTGAGGGGCAGGTGGCAAGTACCAAGGGTACAGGAATTAGCATCTTCTTTTCCAGCTTCAGGGTCTGGCCCCACCACTCACACTTCCCCAACTGATGCGAGAGGCCTGGGTGGTCTGGGTCTTGGCAGGCATGTCACCACCAGCAACCCGTTTTCATTCTCAGCGGGTCCCAGTGTGAAGCTGAGGAACACGGGTCACTCACAAAAACAATCTCGGAAATGCCAACTCAGCAGAGCAGTCCCCACCCTGGCGGAGAAGGCTCACCCTCACCCAGCAGCAGCCCTGAGGCCCTGGCCATCCATCAATGTCATCAGCTCCCTTCTGAAGGCCGCCTGGCTGCAGCTGCTTCCGCCACACAGAGGGTAAGGGTGGAGAGAGCTCCGTGTGGGGCTGGCTGCTGGCAAAGGTGTCCCGGTCAGGATGGGAGATACTGGGCCAGATGCAAATTGCTGGTCAGCTCCAGCCAAGGCCCTTTCGGAGGTCACAGCCAGACAAAGGCTGCTGAGAGAGAGTTCCTCTCTGTGGCTAGCCTCTAACCAATGGAAGCAGCTGGAGGCTGAAGTTGGCCAAATTGTGTATGAAAGCATCCTTTTGGATGGAATTAAGGGAATCTATCCCTGTCCCCAAGGAATCACTTTAGTTAAACCCTTCTGTCCAGGGATCTTGGTTTAGGAACACCCAGGAACAGGGTCTAGGTTTTAGGTCTCTTTGAGAGGTAATCCCAGGCACTTCTGGAGGGGAATAGTTAGGGAGTACCTGTGACTGCTATTTACTTCCAGAGACCAGCTCTTAAGCCTCCTGAACCCTGTACCTGAGGCGATGCATTTTGTATGCTAATGGACTGTTGGTGGCTGAGGGCCTCAGGTGACTATTCACCAGAAGCAAGGAAGGTTGGAGTTCTGGGATCCAGAGGGGAGAGCTGCTAAAGGCTTTCTCATGAGTGGCCAGTGATGGAACCAACCATGCCAATTCAACAAAACCTAAAAAGGACTCATGGAACATTTAGACAGCTGAACACATCTGGAAGGCCTGGAGGGTATGACCTTTTCCCCCAGACTCATGTGTGTACCTTTCTCTTGGTATCCTTTATAATATCCTTTTTATAACCCAGTGAACACATTTCCTTAAGTGCTATGAAACATTCAAGCAAATGGCAACAGAACCCTACTTTAGAGCTAGCTCATGAGAGGCTAAGGCTAGGCAGACCAAGGTTTGTCACTGATGTCTGACATGGGGACAGTCTTGGGGCGGGGGTGGGGGGGAATCCTCATCTTGTGAGACCTGATACTACCTGCAAGTAGACAGTGACAGCACAGAAGTACGTTAGAGGAACTCCAGCTGGTGTTCCTATGGAACGGCTCTGTTGGTGTAAAAAGCATGTTGAAAGATGACAGTAAGAGATACTGAGTCTGAGGCAAATGCTGGATTGATCCATTAGAGAGCTCCAGCCACCCAGTCTACAATACGTAGGAAAAATGGAGTTGTTAAGCGGATGTGTGGGAGTAGGATGGATGAATGATGATTGGAGTCATAGATACATGATGAATAGATGGACACATAGATGGATAAGCTGGGTGAGTAGAAGGTTGGATAAGCATGGATGGGTGAGTGGATGGAAGGATTATGGGTGGAGAGATGGGTAGGTTGGTGGGAAGATGTTTGAGTAGGCAGATGGATGAATATATGGAGGTAGATGAATGCATTGGTAGTGGACAGATGGAAGAGTGGATAGATAGATAGATGTATGGGTGAGTGGTTGAGTGAATAAGTAGTTAGGTAGATGGAGAGACAGATGGACAGGTGAGTGGATGGACAGGTGGATGGATGGGTAGATGAGTCTGCAGATGTGAATGGATAGGAGGGTAGATGAATGGATGATATGTGGGTAGATGAATGGATGATGGATGGGGAAGTGGATGAAAAGCTGGATGGTGGGTGGAGGGGTGGGTAAGTGGGTGGAGCTGGCTGGCTGTTCTTAGATACTAAGTGTTTATAGGTATTGGGTTTTAGGTATTAGGTTTTAGGTTATAGGATATAGGATATAGGTTATATGGATTAGGGTGGGAGACAGGAGGCCTAGCTAACCTGGCTTAGCTTACTGATGGTTTGTGGGTACTGTTTCAAGCCCAGCCTGTGAGACATGGGCTCCCATGTGCAGGATGTCATGGTCCCACCTTTTTTGGAGAGAAACAGATCATGTCTCTACACTGCAGGATGAATACATAGGAAGAGGTGAGGCCACCTGTATGTATGCCCAGATCTCCATTTCCCTCCAGGTACCAGGGATTGTGGTGGAACCCACAGGGGCATGTTTAAAAGAAATGATTTTAGCTTTCTCTCAGTTGTGTGGATTTGCTCAGGTATGGCCTCATTTATGTCTGGGACTTCCATGTCCACAGCTCTTTTTAGCTCTGCCACCCCCATCAGCTCAACCCCAGCTGCTACCACCAAGGGGAGGGACAAGCTCTTCCCAGAGCTGCAAGGCATAAAAGGACAGCCACTAGCCTCAGCTGTCCCCATGGCTGAAACTTGAGCCCTGGACTTAGTTATTTTTTCATACATTAAGTAATCCTAGTGGAAGCCAGAGAGAAGCTGAGCCCTACCTTGAGCAGGGGCCAGGAGGACAGTGAAGATAAAAGGTCCTATTGAGAGTAGCTGCAGATCCTGCCATTGTCCCGTGCCAGTTTCTGAATGGAATCAGGAATTGGAAAAAAAATGCTCAGGTGTCCAAGTTGGGCACTTTGCCACCATGCAGGCCTTGGGGCAAGTCCTTGTTAAGAAAGACCCTTGGATACTCAGACCACCTGGGACTGAACCCTGAGGTCTTCTTTCACAGCCCTGGCTCTCCACCAATTCAAAGCTCTTGTCCTATGTTCATAATGAGATCCACTGGCAGGAATTCAGGTGCGTTAATTGCTGGTTGAAGAGCCTTGAGATGCTCACAGCAGGTGTTCAGCAATGGTGGCTTTCAGGTCATGTCTGCAGAAGGGACAGAGGCCAGAGACCTTGGGGAGTATGGCTTGGTGTTCAGGAACTCCACTTTCAGGGCCTCTAAGACCTGCCTGGGAGAGGCTCCTTCCCTGCCATTGTCCTCAACTGGACAGAGCCCCAAAGCAGAGGCACATGAAAACAATCTCCCCAAGTCCCCCACCCTACTCCCTTACACACCCTTGAGAATCCCATGAATGGAAGACTTTGCAGAGTGCTGTCATTTTGGTTCTCTATTCTTCCCATGCAATAAAGTACTGGGGTTGCCAGTTCCATAAGATGCTGCTGTGCCAAATCCTCTTAACCCAGAACCTCACACATCTGGTACAGAGAAGGGAACTGTTTGGAGGATGGAAAGATGAGCGGATGTCCAGATAGATGGTTGATCCGAGGGATTGGTGGGTGGGTGCCTGTATGAATGATCTACAGATACATGAATAGTTGCATAGGTGGGTGGATGAATGGAGGGTGGTTAAGTGAGTATGTGAGTGGATGGTGGGTGGGTGGATAGATATGTGAGGGTAGATGGATAGATGAATGGATGGTGAATGGATGGGTAGTTGGATGGTGGATGGGTAGGTGAGTGGCAGATAGATTAATGTATGGCTGAATGGACAGATGGATGGTAGCAACAAGTGGTTACAGGAATGGTGGACAGTTGGATAGTTATTGATTGTGGTGGGAGTTAGCTCTCCTTAGTCCTCTTTAGTGAATTAGTATGCAGATCAGCTAGCATCTGGCAGCACATACAGGAGGAGCTTGGCATCCCTTGAACTTGGGTCTAGATGGACAGAGCCCAGATGAGGCCATAGCTCTGTGAGGAAACATGAAATGCCTTATTGAAGGGGTGTGGCTAAGAAATCGCACAAGCCACTAGACCCTGGACATCGCAAGAGATTTTATGGGTCCTCAAGACAGCCAAGGATCTTGAGATGATGCAATATATAAACCAGAGAGCTCCACACAGAGCTCTCTTCTTCCACATCCTCATCCTCTTCCTCTTCCTCTTGCCCTCACAGACAGAGAAATCAATGGATGCTGGAGAAATGTACAGCAAGCTATGCCGTTCATCAGTATTGAGAATGACATTATGACAATGGTCATAAACTGAGAGGCAGAGTCCAAGATAGAGACTTTTCGCTGCAAGTCAGCCAGAGAGAGACCTTTTGCCGAAAGTCAGTCAAATAGAGCAGGAAGAAAAGGTGGTTGGAGTTCTGAGGCCAAGGTGAGGAACTAGGGCTGTGAAACATAGATGGACAGGGGAGTCTATAGAAATGAGTCTCAGCTAAGGAGGAAGCCGACCTCAAGTTTAGCAGTTAAGACTGATCTTACAAGCTGGTCACAATCTAGTGGCTGTAATAAACTGACCATGAACTGGTAAAGTAAGGCCCAATGGACGCTAAGTTTGAAAGGGACTGCCAGCTGGGAGTGCCATATCCACATAAAATCAAGTTATCCTACACAGACCTACACTAAGAGTATTAATATCCTTTTAAGAAGATTAAGATAGGGTTGGTTAGGTGTTCTTAGATGCTAAGTATTGGGTTTTAGGTTATAGGATATAGGTGTTTGATAAGTATTAATAAATATAAGCATTTTAAATAAAATTTTTTCTGTTACACACTCGGATTATAAGCATGTGCTCCCACACCTGTTTTTTTTCACATGTGTTTTGGGGGGCTCAAACTCAGGTCTTCACACCATTTTCCAAACCCTGCCTTTTCTATTTTCCAACTATAGCCAGCTGGCTTCCATGTCAAGCAGGCTTCTCTGAATTACAGCATATTTTTCCCTAGCAAGCTCAGCCTGTGCTCTGGCCCCAGAAATAGGACACTGCTCAATGCCCTCCCTGAGGTCCCCTGGAATCCAAGGTATGTGGCCCCGGTTAGGGTCCCAAGGGTCCTGATACCCCATACACAGCCACACAGCCTTCCAGCAGAGAAGCAAGGCCCCATCTGCCTCCTAGAGCGGTGGCCACTTGTGTGAGGAAAGCTTGGGATCCTAGGAGGGTGGGTGGCCTCTCTGTCCAGCTGGTCTTGAGCCTTAAGGGCAAAGGAGACTTCATAGAGTGACAACAGCATCACTTGCCCCCTACCCGTCACTCTGTCCCAGTGAACACTACTGAGCTGAAGAAAGACAACAGACAGGTGCCGTCCTCCTGATGTCAACCAGGGACCCCTAACAAGCTCCCTCTTTGTTCCTACTCCTTCCAGGAAGCAGGCTCTGATAGCCACCTATGACTTGTTTAAGTCTTGGGCTGAGACCTATACTCCTCTCTGGCTAGCCAGACCCACCAGCATCTGGGCCATTCCGTGAGGTGAAGAAGAAGCACAAGGAGTCCCATGAGGCTGAGGCTCCTGTCTCACCAGGACCTGGGCCATCTAGCCAAAGGACAGAAATGGCTGGATTTGACATGCAAAGACCTGAGACACAGGAGCTAGGAGAAGGCCATAGCAGGACACGTAGGCTGAAGGTCAGGGATGTGATTTGATGATCTCATCTGTCCCTGGCCTGGGGGCCTGGATGTGTAAAGTAGATCCAGGCAACTCACTCAGGCCACAAAGGTCCCCTGAGCACCCTGGTTGGCCGAACCCTTGAGCATAGGCCAAGAGGGGGCTGAATGTCAGGTCCACTGGACCCTTGCTTTTCACACCCTGCTGGCTTTCTCCCTGACCCCTATGGGACCCTCATCCTTTGTCTTCCCTCCTTCTGGTCCTGAGACCCTCATCTGTCTGTACCATGCTCCCCACAGCTTACGAAATGGGAAAGTGAGGGGACCACATGTGTCCCCTCCAATTCATTCTAATGGATCTAAATTAAAGTGGGAAAAATCTAAACAGCCAGGTACATTCATGAACAAGCCTTTTATGGATTTCTGGAGGCCTAGATATAGGTCGAAGCTTTATTTGTGAAATCCAGAAAATAGAGCCAACCTGATCAGGTGAATAGAGGAATGAGTGGTAGTATGTCCATACCATGGACTATCACTCAACCCTGAAAAGAATGAGCCTGCAAGCCGGGCGGTGGTGGCGCACACCTTTAATCCCAGCACTTGGGAGACAGAGGCAGGCGGATCTCTGTGAGTTCGAGGCCAGCCTGGTCTACAAAGCGAGTCTAGACAGCCAGAGCTGTTATACAGAGAAACCCTGTCTCAGGAAAAAAAAAAAAAAAAAAAAGAATGAGCCTGCAGTGTGCTGGGAGAGTAAAGACAGATTTAAAATAAATTTTTAAAAAATCTTCATGTACAGAGAAAATTAAAAAATGCCAAAGAGGCACCAGGGAATGTGACTCAGTAGAGGGCCTGCCTAACACTCACAAAAGCCCTGAGTTTGATCCCGAGCACCACGTAAACTGGGTGTGGTGGTTCACATTTATAATCCTAGTACTCAGGAGGTAGAGGCAGAGGCAGAAAGATCAAGGTCAGGGCGGGGAGATGGCTCAGTAGCTGTGCAAGCTTGAGGACCTGAGTTTGGATGCCAGCACCCACATAAAAAGCTGGGTGTGGCTACACACACCTATCACTCTAGTGCTGATGGGAGTGAGGTCAGCATGCTATGGGGCATCCTGGCTGCCAACCCAGACCCAGGTTCCGTGAGAGACTCTGTCTCTAGGGAATAAAGTGTAGAGTGATGGAGCAGGACATGTGACATCTTCCTCTGCTCTCTGAGCATGCGAACACAGTCACACACACACATTCACACACGTGCAAAAGTACGCATGCATGCACATGTCCAAGGTCATTCCCATGTACAGAGAGAAATTTGAGATCAGTCTAGGCTACATAAGACCCTGTCTCCAAAAAGGAAAAGAACAAAAACAAAAAAACAAAAAGCAGCTAATCTAAATTAGACACACGTTCAGGGATGACCCCTTCATGGAGACCCAGGATTGTGAACTTGGGTGGTGCTGTTAACGGTAGGAGAGCAAGTGGGTACTATAAGCTCATCCTCCTGAACCTAGCGCTGCTGTATACGTGCCCTGAAACCTGTCAAAGTATATGCACTAAGTATGTATGGAATTCAGTGGTTAAGAGCACTGTCTGCACGCCTAGAGGGCTTGGGTTCCAAGCATCCACATATCAACTCACAACGGTCTGTAACTCCTGTTCCAAGGGATCTGATCCCTCCCCCCTGCACACGCACACACACAAACATACTTCTGGCTTCCATGGGCACCAGGCACACACGTGGTACACATACATATATACAGGCAAAATACCTCCACACATAAAATAAAATAAATCTTTTTTTAATGTGCTGATCGATATACATTAATTTCAAGTCGATAAGGCTGCTTTTAAAAGGGATGTGTTCCTGAGAGAAGGGGTAAATGTAGGAAAAAATGGCCACAGTCCTCACTACTCAATAGGCAAACAAACAAACAGGGGCCTACAGGTCTAGACTCTGCCGGCGGGACATTCGCACAGCTCTGCACAGGAGCAAAAGGTCCCAATAGTGGAGCTGGGCGCTGTTTCAGCGGATTGAGCACTTGCCAAGCAAACGTGAGGTCGTGAGTTTTGATGCCCAGTGGCCAACTAAATACCAATACCAGGTGGTGGTGGCAGCCTGCCTATAATCCCAGCACCCCAGAGGAAAAGACAGGGAAACCCTAGGGCAAGCTGGCGAGCCAGACTACCCAAATCCACAGGCTCTGGGTCCTGCAAACTGAGAACCCCTGCCTGAAGACATCAAACGCCACTTTCCTTGAACACACATAAACCCACACGCAAAATAACCCACAACACACAACTGCATAGAGACACTCTTTCTGCTGAGCCATTCAAAACTGTACTAGGACCACCCTCTCTGGAACTGCATAGCATTTCAAAACAATTCTTAAAAGCTTTTAATATAGCCAGTCGTGGTGGCGCATGCCTTTAATCCTAGCACTCGGGAGGCAGAGGTGGGCAGATCTCTGTGAGTTCGAGGCTAGCCTGGTCTACAAAGTGAGTCCAGGACAGCCAGAAATACACAGAGAAACCCTGTCTCGAAAAACCAAAAAAAAAAAAAAAAAAGCTTTTAATATATTTATTTATTCATGTGTATGTGTGTGAGTCTGTGTGTGTGTGCACATGCATTTGTGACAGTGTGGGTGCAGAACGAGAAGACTTTCAGGAGTAAGTTCTCTCCTTCCATCTCATATTTAATTCATCTGCCTTGAGCTTAAGTTGAGTTACATCACTGGCCCGCAAAAACAAAATGTATTTGAAATAAATAAGTCGGCTCTACAGGCCTAGAAAGCATTGGACAGGGTTTTCTATAATTTCTACATTAAAAAAACAAAAACCTTTTCTTGGACAAAAAAATTGAGGGATTAAATGGATGCATAACAAAATGAGCAAGCATTTTCAAATTATATTATAGACAAAGGGTTAATGGCTCTGATATATAAATAGCTTCTACAAATAAAGAAAAGGGCAAACATTAACAGAACAGAATGAGCCAAAGAAATGAAGAAATGACAGAAAGAGGAAATGCCAGCAGCCTTTAATCATACAAAACATGCTCAGAAAATAGCCTGTGGAAAAATCTTAAAACTGAAGCATTTTTGTCTTTGAGAATGTGGATTAAAATGAATATTTTTGTGTTATAATAAAAAAAAAAACCTTTGAGTGTGGTCAGGGTACCAACTAAGTGATTCAGTTTTCAATTATAATTTTTATGATAACTAGATGCATGCAGCTATTTCCCAAACTGAGATGCTCTGGGCTGTAGCTCAGTGGTAGAGCACCTGCCTAGAACCCCCCCAGTGAGGGGCTGGGAGTGTGGCTCAGTGGTAGAGCACCTGCCTAGAATCCTTCAGTGAGGGGCTGAGTGTGTGGCTCAGTGGTAGAGCCCCTGCCTAGAATCCCCCAGTGAGGGGCTGAGTGTGTGGCTCAGTGGTAGAGCACCTGCCTAGAATCCCCCAGTGAGGGGCTGGGGTGTGGCTCAGTAGTAGAGCACCTCTCTAGAATCCCCCACTGAGGGGCTGGGGTGTGGTTCAGTGGTAGAGCACCTCTCTAGAATCCTCCAGTGAAGGGCTGGGGTGTGACTCAGTAGTAGAGCACCTGCCTAGAATCCCCCAGTGAGGGGCTGGGGTGTGGCTCAGTGGTACAAATACCAAAGACTATATTTTATTTTAAGAATTGAGTTATCTTATTTTAAATTGAGTATATGTGCAAATGGCAAGTTTTTTTTATAGTATTCGATTTAATAAATATGACTAAGCTTAGCATTGCCTGTTTCTCTTAAGCTTTTTAATGTGACTGTGAGACAGTTTAAATTCACCAATTTAGTTATTTTTATCTATCAATATACTTATTTTGAAAGACTTATTTATTAGTGTGTACATTTGTGTATGTCTGTTTGTGTGGGTGTGTACACATGTGCATGTATGGAGGGCAACCATCAATTTCAAGCATCTCTCGCAGTCCTGTATTTTTTGAGGCAGGATCTCTCAGTGAACCTGGAGCTCACTGGTACACTCGTTAGTAATCTCCAGAGATCTACCTGTCTCTGCCTCCCAAGTATGGGAATCCAAGGCCCTTCATATAAGTGCTGGGGATCTGAACTCAGGTCCTCATGCTTGAACAGCAAGCTCTTTGCCCACCCACCCCCCAGACTGTGTATCTATCAATTTAAAGCATCCTTTCTTTCTCCCAATCCTTCTCCCACCTGTGTTTGGGGGAAAGTCTAGCTTTGGGGGGCCTGGCTGCTAAGTGACATTTCCATCCTTCCAGCCCAGTTGCCCATCCATGCTTCTAAATTATCCTGGAATAGGAGTCAGGTCTCCCAGCTTCCTAGATTCACTGAGGAAGCAGTGAGTCTCACCACCATGGCCTTTGCCAATTAAAAGCTTGAATCACCTAGGCTTGGCCTGTTCCCCGGGGGACCCACATTGCTCTCTATGCCTCTTGCCCTGTAAGGGCTGGCCCCTGGAGCCTCCCAGGAGAGGTGAACAATTTGGTCATTTAACTGGACTGACAGTCACATCCTAAGTAAACGAACAAATCTCTTGCCTAGAGTTTCTGATTTTCCCAGGGAGCACCTAGACTCAGGGCCTGGCTCCTCTGAACAAACTTAGAACACAGAGCCCAACAGAAGGTGACCAACCTGGGGTCTCCAGTATTAAGTGGCCGTATGTGGACCCAGCAGACACTGAGGCCACGCCTCTGGCCACGACCGGCAGAAGAGCCCTTGTAATTTGTGATGACATCACCCAGCCATGTCTGGAGAAAAGCCCCTGCTCACAGGAAGGTGACATTTGTGGTAATCCCAAAATAGTCTCAAGAGCTGTTCTCCACCCTGAACCTCCTGGAAGCCACGCCCACAAGGACAGACATCTCAAAGCTCCACAGCCTTTGGTGCTCCAGTGAGAGCATGAAGAAACTTCCAGAAAAGCCATTAAGTCACAACATCCAGGATCCTGTGAGAAACATTTGCACAGGGAAGGAATAGATTAAAAAGAAAAAATTAATGGGTGCAGGAGGGGCAAGGAGAGGCAGAATTCTGCCCTGGAGCCTTAGAGGGAACCAATCCAAGGACACTTCATTGAGACTTTCACCCTCCAACGAAAGAGGGTTAGTTCCTGTCTCTTGAAGTCCTACTTAACAGCAGCCTCGGGAAGCAAACACGGTCACTGCAGATCACTGCCTGTGCAAGAAGGACCCGAGCCACCAGGGTCCACATCCAGCAAGGAAAAGACTGTTAGCACTGCTGTTGCAGGACCCTGAGTCAAGGATCTGTCCAAGGTCCCAGCTGCCCAGAAAGAGGACATTATCGAGGGACCTGGGGCAAGGAGCTCTGTGTCTTTGTGCCTTAGATGAACGGAGTTTGTAGAGGACTACCTGGTACAGACCCTGGAAGGCTTGGAAGCTATAGGAAAGCTGAGGTTGGCCCTACAATAATACCAGGGCTGACTGCTCAGCAGACCCCCTTGAAAGTCTCCTCAAGAGTCAACCGTTTTTATATGACCATGAGGCAAGGACTGGCTGTCCATCACTCCTTCCTTGCTCAGCTGACCCTACCCTGAACCCTTGGGAAGACACCAGTAGTGAAGATTCCCCACTCCACATACGGAGAAGGAGGCACAGGCAGGCTTAGGACGGCACTGCTAGAAATGACATTCTCCCCTGTCACACCTCATTTTGAGGGAGGAACGCCGCCAGGAAGGTGCACTGAAGAGAGAACAATGGGTCCTAGATCAATCCCTCTCTGGGGACCTTCAGTGTTTCCTTCTAGCCGAGTTTTTGCTGTGGGTGCAGACAGCCTGCTCTGTAAGGTGATGTATTTGCAGCTTCCTAGGACCAGGCTCAGGGGGATACAGGATGCCTCTAAAAGTATGTCTAACCCCCAAGAGTATGAAGCCTCAGCATGCAGGATGCCTCCATCAAATCCACAGAGGTATGTGGTCCCCAGGGACTTAGCCCTGGGCAGGCACTATTGGTCTGGCCTCTGTGTCCATCTATCCAGGGGGATGCCTAAGCCCTGGAAGAAGGGCATATATAAGGCACACATGTTCAGGCATGCCCATAAGACACTCCAAGGCCCAGGAAGAGCCTACTTTAATACCAGCAAGCCTCTGGAGCTTTCCTTGAGTGTGAGACATGCTCTAAGCACAGTACCAGGGATTGAATCTAGGTTCTTACTAGTCAAGAGCTCTACCACTAAGCTATCTGCCACAGCCCCTAGCCATCCAAGAAATGCGTGTGTGTATGCATGTGTGTGTAGGTATTCATGCCTGTACACATTCATGCACGTGTATACAGGTACACATACACACACACATACATGTCAGAGGTCAATGTAGGATTATTTACTTATTTCCCAACACCTTTTTTTTTTTTTTTTTTTGAGACAATGTCTCTCACTGAACCTGGAGCACACCAATTCAGCAAGACTGACCAGAGAGCCCCATTCAAGGAATTTTTACATACAAACTCATGCCCACAGTAGATGTGTGTGAAAGAGGTATGGCTATCACCCTGGGTCCTAGATAAACGGAGGCATCAAAAAATACGGACAAAGGCCTCCACCACTCAGGAGGCAGAGGCAGGCAGATCTCTGAGTTTGAGGCCAGCCTGGTCTACAGTGCAAGTTCCAGGACAGCCGGGGCAACACAGAGAAACCCTCTCTCAGGGGGGAAAAAAAAAAGAAAGGACAAAGTTCCCAACGCCACACAGGCTGGTGACAAAAGAGCCAGCACCTGACCCTACATCAGGCTGCTCCTTATTTAAATTAAACATCTTCATTTTACAGTTCGGATTAGTCCTGAGAGTCACAGGCCTGGCTGGGAGGATTAATGCCTATGGGTCTGCAGATGCCCAGTGGGGACAGACATGTGATCATAGGGGCCTCTGGTACAATCCATCTCTGCCCCTCAGGCCCCACACAGGTGCAGGTTCATTACAGGGAAAGCTGCATCTGATTTGGGTCTACAATGCTTCTAGGGATCTACCTGGCACCATTTTCCTGTCTATGCAACAGGCAAATCTGCATCCCCCGCTCAGGGTACTGTCACATGAAGGTTTCGCAAAAAACAAACAAACAAACAAACAAAAAACAAAAACCAATTCATGAGGGAGATGGCTCAGTTGATAAAATGGTTGCTGAGCAAGCATAAGGATCTGAGTTTAATCCCCAGAGCCCACATAAAAATGCCAGGTAAGGGGCTCAGCGGTTAAGAGCACTGCCTATTGCTCTTCCAAAGGTTCTGAGTTCAATTCCCAGCAACCACATGGTGGCTCACAACCATCCACAATGTGATCTGATGCCCTCTTCTGGAATGCAGGTGTACATGCAGATAGAGCACACATGCATAAAATAAATAAAATAAATCTTTTTTTTTTTTTTTTTGGTTTTTCGAGACAGGGTTTCTCTGAATATCTCTGGCTGTCCTGGACTCGCTTTGTAGACCAGGCTGGCCTCGAACTCACAAAGATCCGCCTGCCTCTGCCTCCCAAGTGCTGGGATTAAAGGCGTGCGCCACCACCGCCCGGCATAAAATAAATCTTAAAAAAAAAATGCCAGGTAAGGTAATACACACTTGTGATCCCATCTCTGGGAAGGTGAAGACAGAGAAGTCTCTGGAGGCTCACTGGCTAACCATGCTAGCTTGCTCAGCAATGAGCTGAGAGACCAATGAGAAACTTTGCTTCAAAGAATGTTAAATGGTGTCTAAAGAATGATGCCCAAGCCGGGCAGTGGTGGCGCACGCCTTTAATCCCAGCACTTGGGAGGCAGAGGCAGGCGGATCTTTGTGAGTTCGAGGCCAGCCTGGTCTACAAAGCGAGTCCAGGACAGCCAGAGATATTCAGAGAAACCCTGTCTCGAAAAACCAAAAAAAAAAAAAGAATGATGCCCAAAGTTGTGGAGGCCTCCACACATGTGAATGAGTGCCTGCACACAGGAGCATACACACAAAACTTCACATAGGAAACTTCACTCAGAACTTCAGCTAGACTTTGGGGACACAGGTACAGATACCAGGTGTGATCACTGCTCATCCCCTGAGCCTCAGTTTCCCCAACTCTGAATAGAGGTAACCAGGAAGTTCAGGGTGCATACTGACATTTTAAGCTCGCCTCCTGTCCCCTCCACGCTGGCAAAGACAACTGAAATAGCTTCCTGATACAGGAGCGAGGCTGGGGGTCGAAGGGTCAACCATCTTTTTGGTGGGAGACAAAAACTCCCATGGGGACTCCCAAGAAAGAGCCCACTCCTTACCTCCTCCCACACCCAACGGGCAGCCACAGGGACACTTCCTGGCCACCCGCCAGCTCCCAGACATGCCTGTGGTGATTCCTGGAGCCCAGCCAGGTGCTGTCACATGCCCCAGGGGCCCCTCAGCATTCTTGGCTTTTGTTTCCCGATGATGACGTGGGATGCTCTGAGAAAGGGGAGTCTTCAGGGAAGGGGACTCTGGAGAGTCATTTGCAATGACAAGACCTGGGCATCCAATTCTTGCACCAAGAGGCCCAGCCCATGTACAATTTCTGATTTCCAATAGGGAAGTGAGTACTGGCGGCAAAGAGGCAAGAGGGAGGGGTGAGCACTGGGTGCCACTTTGCACACACGTGATATGGCAAGGGCTGGGCTCAGAGAGAGGAGATGGGCTCAGAGCCAACCCATAGGGGCTCAGTGGTTGCCAGGGACACCAGGACCAAAAGATGGGGTTCCTGAGCTCCAGGCCAGCTGGACACAGCTGCTGGCAGAGTCACCAAGAGGCTTCCTGCTGCTCCAACATGGAGATGGTGAGCTTCATCCTTGGCTGCTCCAGCTGGTCAAGGGTGAGCCTTGAAGGCCTGGCAGGGTCCAACCTACCCTGTTGGGCCTCCCTTCAGCACTTTGGTTAAAGGCAGGAACAACTATGCCCTATTTATATCCCTGGCTTCGCCACCCAGGGCCTATGTCCCCATAGCCTGTGAAAGAATTCCACTCCTATCTGTTTACACCTAAACTAAATGTTTCCTTAGCTCCGGTCTGCTTGCTGGCAGTGAACTTGGGACTTGGGCACCTGTGAGCACATGTTCCAGCTGCTAAAGTGGGCCCTCCCTGTTGGCTACTCAAGGGAGGACCTGGCCTGACCCATCCCTAGGCAGTAGGCAGAAGCAGGATTGTGCAACAATGGCCCCCAGTCCTGCCATGGTCCCACAGCTTCTCTTGGGCTCATTGTGTGTATCCTTCTCACCTCCAGGTAACCTCAACCCTAGAAGGCGTTTAGGTGGATCTTCAGCTTGTGGCTGGCTCCTAATCCACTCTCTTTTGGTCACAGCTTCTCTCTGGCCTCTCCCTATTAGAGCTTTGGTCTTTCTGCTCCTTTGAAGAAGCTCTCACCTGCTCTGCCCATCCCCACAGACCACTCTGGGAACTCCAAGTCCATGCGGGTGAAAACATAGGCCTTTACTCCAGAGGCTCATGGCACAAACTGAGATCTTCCAGTTCCCCTAATACTTTGCTCTCAGAAGGTGGAATTTGGAGCAGAATGGGATGTTCAAAGCTCTTTAGAAGAATAAAAATTAAGCCCCTTCCCCTGGATGGGACCAACCCTCAGTTGCTGCATTAGGTTCAGGGCTTTCCTACAGAAGACAAATGTGGAAGAATGGAGGACTTTGGGTAGGGGTCCAGAGAGCACTTTCCAGGAGGATCCTATCCAGAGTCAGTCCCAGCTATGTTATTTCTTCTGCAAAGCTGTTTGTGAACCCTGGCCCTTCCAGTGCCCCAAGCCTCTTGGCTTAGGCATTCTTCTCAGAAGGCCACCAAGAATTCCTGAGGTGTCCAGAGGAGCTGGGCACGAAGCAAGAGTCAGAAAATTGTTAAGATGGAGAGCCTGCTCAGGATCATAGAAGGTGCTCAGGTGTAATGATCTCAGAGGAAGCTGGCCAGCCCTGATGTCCCCTCTTGGCTCTTACCTCAGCCTGGGACCCTCTAGGAGAATTCAGAAGTGGCTGGGAGGCCTGAGACAAGTACAGAAGATTCTAGGACTTGTACCTTGGCCACAAGTGCTGCTTACCTCCCTGGACCCTTGCTATAGCCCTGAGTGAGCACCTTGGACCCACTTAGTAGACAGACAGGCAAGGGACAATGTACTCATTGCACAATACATTACTAGTGGCAGAGTGAGACCACACAGCAGCTGGGTGACAATTCAGACCTCTCTCAGGAGTCCACAAGTGGTTCTGCCACCCAGCAGGTAGGACACACCGGCAGACACTCCAGACAGTCAGACTTCTGGGACTGCCTGGGACTCTAAAGCTGACATATGGGTATGAGGCTTTTATTCCCAGCATGGTCCTGCTCACTGCTGTGTCAGTTCCTCAATGCATTAGAGACCACACTGGGCCTACAGTTCTACCTGACACCCCAGCACAAGCAGAGCTGCGGAGAGGGTGTTACTGAACCTTCACGTGCCTTCTCCAGGTCAGGGCTCTGTCTGCAGTGCTCAGGAACCACTGTGCTCTGTGGAAAGGAGACAAGAGAGGAAGGGAGGACAGAGGGGGAGGCAGGGGTGACTGAGGAAAAGAGAGGACATAAAAGGAAGGAGAAAAAAGAGCAGGAAAGAGGGAGGGAGAGAGGGAAGGAAGAAGGAGGGAGGCAGAAAGACTGGCTGCTAGTTGTAGAGCCCAGTCCCAATGGACACATCTACAAAATACATTTCAGCTTAGGCTCAGGGAACATCGGGGAAGAAGGGAAGGAAAGACTGTAAGAGTCATCGGATCGGGAAGTTTGCTGTGAGACTGTGTAAGTAGTCACTCCCAGAAACTAATCAGAAGCTATACCAGCAGTTTTACCAACATGACTGTCTTCAACCATGAGCTGAACAAGGATGACAATAATGAATATGCCAAAATGATCAGCGAAAAGCATCAACACTCACTATACAGAGAACTACAAGAAACTGAGGAAAGCTGAGAGTGGGAGAGGTGGTCTTCCTTAAAGAAAAGCTCACCAACTGGTTGTCTAGTGCCAAATGGTCAGTCCTGAAAACATACAGGCAAATATGGACTGTTTGTATTATATGAATACAACAGGTTATATTTAGGCAAATATATATACACACACACATACACACACACACACACACACGCTTGCAGTAACAATTACTGGAAAAGAGTCTATGAATTTAAAGGAGAATGGTGAGGGATATATGGGAAGGTTTGCAAGGAGCAAAGGAAAGGAGAATTGTTATAATTAAAAAGAAAGTCTGACTTCTGGCCAGGGGTCCTTTTGGGCAGGTCATGGGAACTGGTTGCCTAGCAACAGCAGAAAGAGGTCACCAGGCAGAAGGTCCATTTTGTATACATAGCCCAGGTGAGGGCAAAGAAGCCCCAGACTTCTCTCCCTCTGATAAGAGCTGCTATGGGCTAGCCTTAGCAGGGGCTAGCACCTCCTGTTGGCCTGCCTCAGGAGAACAGGGCTGCTACTGGTAAGCCTCCATGGGAAGAGCAGGTGGCGAGTGGGTCTGGTAGGGCCCACACTAGAGCAGGGCCAGTTCCCTTCCACTTGTTCAGAGAGTTCAGGGACTCCAAAGGTCAACCCACATCCAGACACTTTTTGAAAGGTCAAATGTAACCCCAGAGTGTTACCTCAGCCAGCTCTTCCACTGCCCAGTGCAATGACCTAGCTCTGCTGAGCACCCTGAACCCCGCTGGACCCCATAGGGTCTACCCTCTTCCCCTATTATAGGTAACAGGAGCCACTAGCTATGCTCATCTCAGGGAAGACTAGACTCCTCTACCCTGCTCCTCTGGGCAAGCTGGCTCCTGCAGGTCTCTGAGGAGAGATAGCAACTTCTCTATAGATGACTGAGTTGAAGCAAAGCATCATGGGGCAAGGCCAGGGGAACAACTGTGGAAGTGGGCGGAGCTTGGGTTATCCCTGGCATCCGTCTTGAGTGACCCTAAGGAGCCTGTGGGACAGGAATGTAGTGCTAATCACTTCCCCCATGAGACAAAGGAATCCTACAGCAGGTGAGGAAATGGTGGGGGGTTCTCAAACCTAGGTATCTACAGTCACAGGGCCCTTTCCTCCTCTGTCTTTGAGCCAAGAGCATCTTTGACTAGCTGTTGTGGTGCTGAGCTTGGGGACCTGGGCACTGACAAGCTTAGTCCTCGGGTCTCCCGCAGTCCCTTGAAGAGGAGAAACTGCTGTGTCTTGTTCAGAGAGTGAAACAGAGGCACTGAAATGAGTGTGGCAGAGTTGGGACTCAAACCCAGGCCTCCAGACTCCAAGGCTAGGTTGTGAAACAAAAGGAAGAAGGATGATGCCCAGAATAACAGTGGTGAGTGGGCACAGCCACCAACCCCACCCTCAGAGCAGACAGCATGCTGCATCCTCGTTCTGATCCTGTACTGTGCATTTCCAAGCCCAGTAAACATCCCTTAGCAAGTGTATGTCCTGCTAAGTGTTAGTGTACCCTGGGACCTTGAGAGAGTCCAGTTGGATTTCTGTTGTCAGAGACCCTGCAGTCCAGTTGAGACAGTAGAAGGGTAGGTAGATGACCCTATATAAAAGGCCTGGACTCCAAAATTGGGGAAGGGACTCAGAATATCTGAGGGATTGAAGGCTTCATGCACAGCTTGATCCAGGAGCTACCATCACAGCAATGTTTTAAAGATTGAGTAGGGGTTTTCCACTGTGAAAAAGAATCACAACTGGAGAGGGCTGCAGGCTTGTGGCATCTAAAAATTTGTAGTCACCTCAATCACAAAAGGCTGGGCTGTTCAGGAGCCCCATGTGAAAGGTAGCAAGGGCAGGACCCCACTGTTCTGGATGGGCTCCCAGCTCCCCCACTGCTCCATGACCCTTGGAATCTATTTCTGAGTTTCTTTCTAAAAGCCTATAGCTGGGACCGGAGATGGCACTGGGCAAGCTCCCGCCCAACAAGGGCAGAGCTCCTTGGCCAAGACACCAGGCACTTCCTGGCTTGGCTCCGCGTCTGGGGGCTGGGGGGGGGGTCCGGGGGCGACATTCCAGCTGCCATTCCAGCTCCTCCTCGACAATTTGTCCATTTCCTGCCTTGGCTGCAAATCCCAACCATTTCCTTCTCGGCCGCCTCCGGCCTCTGCCGGCTGCCTGGCCCTGTGCTGACCCTGAGGGACAGAGGACTGTCTTGTCTTACCAGCTTTGACTTTGGAAGCAGCACTGCCCTCAACTGCTCGGCATCTGCCAAGAAGCTCTGGGGGGCTGGGAAGAAGTGTGAGCCACTGTGAAGGAGAGCCCAGATTTCCAGGCCCATGGGTCATGCCTCTGCCACTCACCTAGCTCCAGCAGGCACTTCGTATCTATTAAATCTGCTGTGCACATCTAAAAATCTAGGCTGGTGCTTGGGGGGGGGGTTGGCACCTGGCACCCACAGCCCTCAGTGAACAGAATGCCATGCATATTGTCCACTTGTCTTGGGGACCCCATGTTCAAACATGGAAGGCTCAGCACCCAGCCTGAGACTATGGATGCTGGGAAGAACTTTTCCAAACACATAGATGTGATGGGTCCTCAAAGCCCAAGGGAAAGTTGGAGACACCTACCTGTTTCTCTAAGGAACATGGAGCCTGGGGAGTGCCTTGCAAGGGACTTCATTATCACCCCAAACCTGGGCAAGGACCCCAAATCCCCTTCATGGCAGACATATCCTCCCCTGAGCTCCTGGGGCCTGACAAAGGATATGATCAGACTGGGGACACATACACAGACACCCTGTGTGTGACTCTGACATTACAGGTCCTGGCTGCCCCTGGCTGCCCTATGTGAGTAACCGTGACACTCACTACCTTGTTACCCACCAGTGCCTCTTGTCTGTGGGTAGAACTCGTCCTGATTCAGGGACATCAGGATCCCTCCTTGAGGGGTCCAAGGAAGATCCTCTGAGATGCAGGAAGACCCCTGACCACTCGAGGTCTCTAGGGAACATGAGGCCAGAGGTCACCCTGAGAGCCACTCCCAAGGCATTGCTAAAGGCCCTGTTCTTCCTGACTCGTATGGCTGTACCTCGGACAGTGCCAGTGAGGCTGGCTGTGTGAGGATCCAGGAAACCAGAGAACTTCCCTCTGTAGGGGAGCCAGGAGAACACAGGGCGAAACATTGGTGACCTTCACATATAAAGGATGTGTTCATCGTGGCCACTTGGGGTTGGGCAGCCTCCAGTAACAGCCAGGAAGATTTTTTTTCCATGCTGGGCCCAGTGTCCAGTTAATGAAAAGTATCAAGGCTGAGCTGGCAGCTAAGAGCTTTGGTGTAAGAGTTCCGAAGTGATTTAAAGACTGGAGCACCGATGCCATGCTTATTTGAGAAATGCCTCCATAATGGATAGGGTTAATATGTCATTGGAGGTTCTTCCCAGCCTCACCCCTCCCAGCCCCACTCCCCAAAGCAGAATCCTGAGAAAATCACATTTCATAGTTTCCCAGAAAACCAGGTGCACGGCAGCTGTGGCATGCGTGGCGGGAGCAATTCCAAGGCAGAGAGTGAAATGGAGACTGGGCCCAGGCCCACTGCTGCCTCCTGGGTGAATTCTCAGGTCCCCTGGAGCTAAGGAGAGCTTCATGGCCCCACCCTACAACCTCTGGCCAGCACTGTGCAAGAGCATTGTCCACCCAGGACCAAGTCCAGATACAAATTTGACAGTGCAGATCCAAGCGGCTGAGCAGCATCTGCACAAACAGAGCAGACACCAAGAAACCTGGTTTTTTATTCTATAGTACTGGAGATGGAGCCCGGGCCCTCCCACATGCTATGCAGGTGTTCTATTCCTGTAGAAAGCCTCCAGCTCCTCATTGGGGGATTCTAGCCAGGTGTTCTACCTCTGAGCCACACCCCCAGCCCCTCACTGGGGGATTCTAGGCAGGTGCTCTACCACTGAGCCACACCCCA
>CAJQZJ010034231.1:1240733-1261555 GCA_907164525.1 Lophiomys imhausi
TAGGTATTCACTAAATCTAACTTATATTAACCTATCAGCCCCTTCAGATGGAGGTCAGAGGTTTCTGGTGGCGAGCTGGGTATGCAACTAAGTTGGTAGAGAAGTTATCTAACAGGCAGGAA
This sequence comes from Lophiomys imhausi, assembly GCA_907164525.1. NCBI lineage: Eukaryota > Metazoa > Chordata > Mammalia > Rodentia > Muridae > Lophiomys > Lophiomys imhausi. Next base: position 1,240,856 of record CAJQZJ010034231.1, read on the forward strand.
GCCCCAACTTCCATCTCCAGAACCACATAAACCAAGCCTGGTGGTTACAGGCCTGTAATCCCAGTACTAAGAAGGTTGAAGCAAGAGAATCAGTTCAAGGCTGTCCTCGGGCACACAGTGAATCTGAGGTCTACCTGGGCAATGTATGACCTTTGCTCAAAAGGGGAGGGGGCAGTTCTGGTGTTTTTCTTCCCATTCATTGGATCCTGTAAATCATACCAGAAGTAGAGGGCTCTGCTACACTTGCTAGTGACACCAGCATTACCATCAGGGGAAGAATGAGGCTTTTTGATAGATTTTTATAAGGAAGGACTTGGTGGTGCTAGTATCATTTATTTTAGACATTCTAGAGGCTACACGGTGGTCATACATCATGGTTGCTTATGGCTCATATATTAAATGTCCTCCCACGCTCATATATTGAAGGCTTGACCCTAGCTGGTGGTGGTTTGGAGAGGCGTTTGGATCACAAGGGCACTGACTTCATCGATGAATTCATCCATTCATGATTCCAGAGCTAAACTAGCTATTAGGAGGTTAAATCCTGGTTGGAGGCAGTAGATCATGAGAGTGTGCCTTAAAGAATATATCTCAGGTTGGTGAGATGACTCAGTCAGTGCCTTAGATGTTCCATATGTAAGGAAGGGATGGTCATGCACAGCACCTACCCACACAGAGGGGTTGTGAGAATTCAGAGAACATCACACAGCAGGTGGCCCAAGCAAGACAAGTGTTGAAGCCTTTTGCCTTGGTCCATACTAAGATGTACATGTGACTGATGTTGATGGTGGGCTTGGTGGTTAGCATCAGAAAGCAAGGACCCCATGGTACCCAGCATAGTGACCAACCACTGGGAAGTGTTCAAAAACTTATGGTGGATGGATGAATGGATGGGTACATAGGTGGGTAAGTAGATAGATGGATACATGGATGGTTTACAAGGATGGGTGGGTGGATAGATGGATGATGGATAGATAGATGCATGGGTAGATGGATAGATGAATGGGTGGATAGATGGATGGGTGGATGGATGGATGGATGGATGGATGGGTAGGTGGGTGGATGGATGGTTGGGTGGGTGGATGGATAGATAGACAGGTAGATGAATGAGGAGATGTGTGAGTGGGTGGGAAGGAAGGATAGCTGAATGAATAGACAGATAGACAGATGGATGCATGCATAAAAGGATGAATGAAGGATGGGCAAGTAGGTAGGTGGATTGGCAGGTGAATGAGAGGGCAAGTGAATAGGTGGATAGCTGAGTAGATCAGTAGCTAGGCTGACAGTAGATGAGTGTATGGATAGGCAAGCATGTGGGTGAATGGATAGATAGACAAGGGGGTAGATAGATAAATTGGATGCTGGGTGGGTAGATGCAAGTGGTGGGTGGATAAACTGGATGGATGGATAAATGGATGGAAGGATGGTAAAAGATGAATGTGAGGCTCATGGGACCCAGAGGCAGTCCTCTGCTCTGATGCCCTGATGACTGAGGTGCATGACACCTTCCCCAGACTGGCAACAGGAATATCTCCATGCTAGAGTTAGACAGACTTTCCCCTCCAAGTGCAGTTGGGAGCTGCTCAGGGAAGTTTACTGCCTAGATTTCCTATGGGATGTCAAGAGAACACATGCTCTCTCCTCCATGCCTCACACCCATTTCCCAGGCAAGGAAGGCAAGCGCTGATATAACTTTGGCAGAAAGCAGGAGGGGGGGCAGCTGCACAGAGGCTGTCTGTTTGCCTGGCCCTGCTGGATGCTTCTGGGAGAGGCCCTGGGCAGCAGCTATTCTGATCTGGATGATCAGAATGAAGGACTGAGTGTTCACTGGCTTTGTCCTTTCCCTATGCCCTCAACCCTCAAGTTCCAGGCCCCCTCCTATACTGCAGAGGGAGGCAGAATTGACTCTCAGCTGTTTTGGGGTTGGGGGAGAATCCTGATTGTCTTTCCTGCTCAGGAAGTTATGATCTGAGGCTGCAGCTTCCTAAGGTGTTGCCATGGAGACGGATTTTCTGTCATAAATAAAAGTGTTCTGGGGTCAGGAGCTCTCAAGCATAACTAGGCCAGATTTTGAGGGGGAAATGCCAGAATTCCAAGATGCATAAGAGGATGAGCCGGGGAGACTCTTCCCTGAGGGTGTCCTTTAGGCTGTTATACTAGTAGCACAAAAGAGTCCCCTCTCCACTTCCAACAGCACCTGCCCTGCTCCCTCCCCTCCTCCACCTAAAGCCAGGTTATGTTGTCCAGTGAGATCTGAGGGGACCCCAAAATGCGATCCTACTACTCTCTGGAATCCCATGTGGTTGTGCTGTGTATCTTCAGACAAGTCCCTGCCTGTCTCTGGCCCTGGACCCTGCCTGGACCAGAGCCCTTAGTGCAGGATTCCTGGTGCATTCCTCTGGCACCTCTCCAGTGGCAAAGATAGCTCAGGAATGAGCTTGGAGCAGGGCAAGGGACCCTCCAGCTGGCATGCTGGTCACTTCTGAGGCCTGACATGCCCCCCTCCCCATCCCGCCCCCAAACTCTACCAGGCTTGTTTCCCAACAACCCTTGGAAGTTTGCTTTAGGGATTTCCTTCTGTTTGGGGGTCACCGCCAGGCAGTGTTTAAAAAGGTGGGAGGGGGGCAGCATCCTGGGAGGAAGGTATGCATGTCTGAGGGGCCCCTAGACGCCACCCAGGCTGCTGTGGGGTGGCTAAAAGGCTAGGGCTGTTTGCCAATCTCCCTGCCTCCACCCTCCCACCCCCCACCCCATATTAGGTAAACAGACTCCACACTAGTTGCCGGCAGGGCTCAGTGCCATCCCTTCACAAAGAGGCCCTGGGGTCCTGAGCAGTTGCCAGGTATCCCCATTTCTCTGACTCCTGGTCCCCCCCCTTTTTATTCCAAAACAATGGATGTGGGAATGGGGGTCAGGAATATGGAAGAGAGAGAAGGGAGCTTGGGGCTCAGGTAAGGGTCCCTTGGGAATATAGACCCACTAAGATCCTAGTCTGTCTACTTCTTCTGCACCAGAGGCCCTCCCCTAGCCAAGAGGTTCCCAAAGGGGTAAAATGGAGAGACCCCTTCACCTTTAAAGGTGAGCACAGGCTTGGTTTCCCCAAGACCTGGGGTCAGCCAAAGCCTTGCCAAAACTCCCATCCACCTATTAATATAACACTGTGTGCCCATGCCTGTGTGTGTACTAATGGATGTGCTAGTTTATGGAGATGCATGTGAGTGTGTGCATGTGAGAGTGCCAGAGTTGATGTCAGAAATCTTCCTCTACCGTTCTCAGCCCTAATTTTTTTTTTTTTTTTTTTTTTTTTTTTTTGAGGAAAGGTCTCAACTTGGACCCCATCAATTCGGCTAGGCTGGCTGCAAGCCAGACCCCTTGGAGCTTCCTGACTGCATCTTCCCAGCTCTGGGGTTGCAGGTGCCTGCCCCTACACCTAGATTTTTATGTGAGCGCTAGGGATCCTAACTCAGGTCCTAATACAGCAAACATTTCACGAAGCTGTCTCCTGTTGTGGTGGCTCTCCACTGCTCAAACTCCATGGTAATGAGGGGATCCAAACCAAATCAGGTAAGACACCTCCCCCACACCACCCAGAGCTGCTGGGCATACAACATAGCTGTGGCAGGAAGCAAGGGTTGTTCCCAACCTATGGGACAGATGGCAGGCTAAGGCATGCCGGAACCCACATTTGCCATGATGAGAAGGGGTTGGGACCAGGCACACAGTCCCGCCAGCCCCGGGGATGTTGCCATGGGTGGTGGGGGGTGTGTGTGTGTGTGTGACAGGGCTCTTAGCCCAGGGACTTGGCTTTGAAGAATATAATATTTAATAACCTAGAAGTTTCTTTCTCATGAGTGCAGAAAACTTGTAGTTGCACACAGACGTGCCCAGGGCTAATAAACTACAGGACAGCAGGACATAAGATCATAAGCAGGATCCATCAACACTTCTGAGATTCCTGATCTGTTCTGTAGCAAAAGCATAGCTCTGTGTCCGTGTCCGTCCGTGTGTGTGTGTGTGTGTGTGTGTGTGTGTGTTCTTATAGAATCTTAACAAAAGAATCCACATTTTCTCAAGAGCTCGTGGAATTTTCACCACCACAGACACTATGCTAGGCCCTAAAACAAGTCTCAATATGTTGAAAAGAATCAAGGCCATACAATTATATTCTTCAGCCATATTGGAAGGGCATTAGAAAGCACTAATGCATGGTGGATGGTGGGTGGGTGGGTGCATGGATGAATATAAATGGGTGGCTGGTGGATGGTTGGGTGGGGGAGTGAGTGAAGGATGTTTGGGTGAATGGTTGGGTGGGTGGTGGATAGATGGGTGCACTGATGGATGGGTAGTTGGGAGCATGAATGGATAAATGGGTATATGGAGGGTGGATGAGCGAACAGATGGGGGGGTGAATGGATAGATAGGTAGATGGATGGTGGGTCAGTAGAATAAGTGGGTAAATGATGGATAGAGGAGTGGATGGATGGTAGACACATGAATAGGTGGGTAGATGGATAAGAGGTGGATAATAAATGGATGGATAGTAGAATGATAGTCAATAGATGTATAGATAGGTAGCAGATAGAGAAAGTGGATAAGTAGGTAGGTGGGTGGATGGATGGATGGATGGATGGTGGAAAGATGGATAGGTGAGTAGATGGCAGGAGGGTAGATGGATGTAAAGAAGATGTCAGATGAGTATATGGATGCTGGGTGGATAGATAGATGGTGAGTAGGGGTGTATCACTGGGAAGATGGTGAATGGCAGATGAACTTCTTGAAACTCAGCCACCATAAGCCTCAGCTCTTTGCTCTCCAGAGTCCAGTCCATGGCTCTTCATCCATTATCCCTAGGCATTCTGGGGAAGTATTACTATTTGGGTGGTTCATGCTACTAGGGGGAAGGGGCAGTAGCCTCTGAGTGGCCAGGACTAGGCTCTGGATGTCCAGACAACCAGAGATAGCCAAAATGGCCTGACTTAACAAAAGGCAAAAGTGGCTCCGGGGTCATGTGGGATTCATAATGTGTCTGACATGGCCCCTCCTTACCCACATGGCCCTGCCTTTATGAGATCAAATCCCAGCAAGTCTGCAGTGGCTGCTTTCTCTAGAGAAAAGCCCAGGCCCTGGGGACGAAGCAAGACTTCAAACCTTCGGGTGGGCGTAGCCAGCTGTATGTGGGCTGCTTGCTCATCTCCAGTGACCACAGTGCCAGGGGACCTGAAAGGCTGTGCTAAAACAATAGGCTTCAGAACTAGGGACTACAGAGGAAACTGCAAACAGGCCAGAGTGCCAACTGACCCTTGCCAGCAAAAAAGTTGTCACAGGGCACTCCAAATTGGCACAATGCAAGGGTCCTGCAGGACAGCAGAGTTGCTGCCCTACCTGGGATTGCCCTGGAGGGGGTTGGAGTGAAGTGAATAAGTTTCCATCTGTGTGTTCCTTATACACCCTAAATACAGGCCTCCTGAGGAGCACAGCCCTAGGAGCCTGTGAGCACCTGCCCCAGCTCAGGAGCCAGAGGGAGATTGGGGACACTTCTGTCACCTCAGTAGAGAGACAGGGGCCTTGGGCCACAAGCACTGTGGAGACAGATCCCTGGTGTGTGGCAGGGTAGTCCTCCCATCAGCCCTCCAAGGAACGCCGCAGGCTAGGGGCCAAATCACGAATACTCCACATTTTTTGGCGACTCAAAGGCCTGGCTGAAAACAGTGGCTGTTTTATTCTGTAGAACTCTTATGATTTTCTTCTTCTGAGTGCCTGCAGAGAGAGTGTAGACTCAGGCAACTGGGGGCAGGAGGCAGGTGGCAGGTGGCAGGCTTCTTGCATACTATGGTCACCTCCCAGGCCAAGCTGGGCCTGGCTCCCATCCAGGGCCAATCAGAATGATGAAGAGTGCTGAAGGACACGCCCAGAAATAAGAACCTGACTCTGTACAATTGGCTCTTGGGGCCAGAGTTTATTCAGAGATGCTGGGGGAATCCCAGCCCTTCCCCCCAAAAGCCCTAGTGCTAATACACAAATGCCCCCCCTCCCCCAGACACTAAAGTATGTTGTGTGAAAAAACTTCCAGAACCCTCTATCTGAAAGCTGACTAGCTCAAGTCTGTCCTAGGGAAAATGTAGGGTGCATAGGGGCAAAAGCAAGGTCCTCTCACACCTCCCTGTGCTCTCATGATGGGGACCCATCAATCTGCTCAGCATCCTCTCTGGACCAAAGCCAGCATATTAACCACTGTAGATCATCCAACAGAGGTCACTGCATGGTCACCCAAGGGTTGCCCAAGGCCACAATGAGATAAGAGAAGGTGAGTTCACAAAAGCTCATGATGATGTGACTTGAGGTCACAGAGAGACGACTGGGATCAAACAGTGGAGCTACCTAAAGTTACAATGTCATCTACAGTCACAGTGAAGCCATCCAAAGTCACAATGTCACTAAGGTCACAATAGGGTGGCCTGGGGTCATATAGAAAGTTTATTCAAGGTTGAGTCACAGCGAGGTCACCCACCGTAAGGTAGCTCAGGGTTACACAGAGCTCTCTTGCCCAGTGCCTCAATGGCAGACTGAAGATGATAGAGGTGGGCCAGTGGCTCTCTCGTACCTGCTTCCCTAACGCAAGTTAAGATCTTCGAGTTGGAGATGGTTGGTCCCTGTCTCAGGTCAGATCTGCCCAGGACCTCAAAGCCAAGCTAAGTCTCAGGATCATCTCTGGCAAATCCCAAAGGCATGGGGGGTCTGGGGCAGGTGGATACCCCTGTCATTCTTTGATGTGCATGTGCCTTGTAAAGGGCGTGACTGGGATCAGGACCCTGCCTGGCCTGCGCAACAAGCCTTCAGCTCCCACACCTGCTTTCTCACTGATTCTACTCTGCATCAGAGAATCCACATGAAAGGGTTGACAAGGGCTTGGGCAAACATGGAGTTGAGGATGTTACTGGTCAGGATGTGCCAAGAACCATCAATAACCCCAATGGGGCTTAGAGGGGCAGGAGCAAGGGGTGTGGCCTGTAGAGGCATGACCTGTTGTCTGTTCTGTGGAGGGTGGACAGACAGGCTATAGTCCTCAAGTAAGGGACGGCCATGTTAGGCTGCCACACTGCTAACTTATGCAGGGCCTAGTATAGTGTACACACGCTCGAGGTGAGGTTCATCATCATCTGGATGGCTCCTGGACCCAAGGGTACTTTCCCCACTCAGCCTTGCCACAGCCAGGTCACAGAGAAACCACTGGGTTTCCCCAGCTTCCTGTCTCTGCTGCTTCAGCTGGGATGAGCAACTTGGGGATACCACAAGGCTGAATTCACCAAAGCCTGCATGCCAAGTGGTATATAAATCTGCCTTTTGCCCTTGGGTAGACAATTCTAAGACTCAGTCAGAAGCTGACTCAGTTTCCCCAGGCTGACACTACTTCCCTTGATGGGTTCTTCCCCTAGTGAGAGCCACTTATCCATCCTTTAGCCTCTGCTTTGGGGGCTCCAAGGCCAATGCACTCCAGGAGCCCAGTAAGGAACCTTCCGTCTCTGAACAGGGCCCCTCAACCCTCATGATCCCCCCCACCCCGACCTTTTACAGCTTCCTTAGAACAGTTCTTTGCTGTAGCTAGGATGTTCAGAGGACCCTGGAACTCTGAAGGTGGGTAAAAAGCAGATATCGGCACTGGGGTCAAGTGTCCAGCAGAAACCAGGTCTCTAGATGGATAGGAAGTTGGGGCACGCAAGTGACCTACTTTCTCTTTTGCCTTTCTGACAACTGGGAAGGATTGGAAAAACAGGCAGGCCCCAAGGTGTACAGCCCCATGTAGAGACATGGCCACTCCCCCCAAGGCTTACTATTTTTAGCCATAACCCAAGCTCAGAGCAACATGGGTGTCCATGGAGAAAGGCCTCAAAGCAGCTCTCCTGGAGCCAGGTGGGATGAGATTGCCTGGGGATGTCTGTCTGATTGAGAGGCACAGGGCAGCCGGTTACCAAGAAGCTAGAGGGAGACTGGAGTGAGTGAGGAATACAGAGGCAGCCCCAGCCGAAGACAGAAGTGGACACTGTAATAGCCCTTACGCTACCTGACAGCACCGCCCCCTATGACATGTCTACATATCCTCCAGGAATCTACAGCCCAAACAGCCACACTGAACCCCAGAGTGGCCTAGGTGCCAGGCCCAGAGGCCCAGAATGGGTCCCTGTAGGTCTTGAGCAGCCAGAGGAAGAGTGTCTAACAGGGCATATCTAGGTGTACCCATCACCCATGTTTCCTCTCAAAGAGCTCATAATCCTTGGCAGCATCTTGAAGCCACCATCATTTATGATTACAGTGATGGAGAAACACGTTCTAAACAGTCAAAGAATGCTGCTGATGGGGACTTAACTTCTCATGCAACTGGGTCCCAGGTGGGTCCTTTCAGCCCCACAGCCTGTACATTGCTATTTGAAAGGTTCATCTGCTCAGTCCCAAGGATGCTGGCCTGCTGTGGGAAGAGCCCTTGATGATAGCCCAAAGTCACAGTCAGCCATGCACCCAGCAGGCACAAGTGGCTGGATAAGCCCACAACCTCCTGAAGCTTGCCTATACATCCCATGCTACCTTTGATTTTTTATTGAAGTCAACATTTTTTTAAACATTCATTTATTTATTTATTATGTATACAGTATTTGCTTTACATATATGCCCGGGCAGATCTCAATGTAGATGGCTGTGAGCCACCATGTGGTTGCTGGGAATTGAACTCAGGACCTTGGGAAGAACAGCCAGTGCTCTTAACCTCTGAGCCACCTCTCCAGCCCTCAACATTCTTCTGAAAGAATAAAACTATTTTTTTTTTTTTTTTTGGTTTTTCGAGACAGGGTTTCTCTGTGTATCCTTGGCTGTCCTGGACTCACTTTGTAGACCAGGCTGGCCTCGAACTCACAGTGATCCGCCTGCCTCTGCCTCCCAAGTGCTGGGATTAAAGGCGTGCGCCACCACCGCCCGGCAGAATAAAACTATTTTAAACTTCATAATTGGAGCCAAAAACAAAATATCACAACATGGCCACTAGTTAGACACACGGCCTGGATGTTGAAACCTACTATGGAGACCCAAAGGTACAGCTCTTTGGAAGGTGGGGGAGGGGGGCACCCCATTGAGGGTAAGATTTGGGCTGCAAAGAGTAGAACATTCAACATAAGGCCTGCCCCCTGCTCAGACCACTCTAAGGCCCTGAGACAGCATTATAGACCATCTTACTTTCTGTTGGCTAGCTTGTGGCTAGAGTAATTCTAGAAGGAATCTCAACTTAGAAAATGCCCCCACCAGACTGGTCTGTGGAGAATTTTCTTGATTCATGGCTGCCATGAGTAAGCCCATCCACCCGGGGGTGATGTTATCCCTGAGCCAGTTAGCAGCATTCCTCCATGGCCTCTGGATCAGTTTCTATTCTGACTTCTCTAGATGATGGCCTACAACTTGTAAACTGAAAGCAACCCTCTTCTCTCCAGGTTGCTTTTGGTCATGGTGTTGTACCAAAGCAATGGAAACGTACCCTAAGGCATGCATGCAGCTGAGGCTGCATACAGCTGCAGGTTGACTGCAATCCAGAGCCGCCCAGGAGTTGGGCATCATGTATCCAAAGTGACCACGCTCAAATTCCACCTCCAGCATCCTGAACCCCCTCAACAACTTGTTATCTCACCTTTCGGGGCCGAATATCCCTCCACCATCTAACCTGGCCTCACTGGACCCCTGGAGACTGGGTGCTTCAGGGAAATGGAAAAGCCATGCCCCTGGCTAAGGGACACCAGGCTTCCTGGGTGAAGAAAGTAACTCTTAGGGTAACTAGCCCCAGAGCCACTGCATGCCCCAGCCTCTCAGCTGTGAATGAATACAAGTAGCACCCCTAGGTGTCCCCCACTGAGTCCTGCTGGCCTCTAGGCTGGAACTCAAGCCGTGCCTCCCCTCTGTTCAGTGTGCTCTCCTGGGGCTGTGGCTCCCGGGAGGATTCTGTTGGGGGACGGTCTTGTGCACTGTGTGTTCAGGTGCTGATTTCAGTGCCACCCAGAGATCCAGTTACGGTCTGGACGTGATCATTGTCATTGCCACCGTCACTACTATTGAAGCATTCTCCTGTCTCAATGTTGTGTAAAAACTGCTCTCCATCACCTCTGATTGGTTAATAAAAGATCTGACAGCCTATAGTTGGGAGGAGAGTTAAAGCCAGACTTGCGATCCCAGGAGGATCCCAGAGATGGGGAAAAGAGAACAGAGGTCACCATGAGGAGGTTGTGATGGGGACATGGATGGAGCAGGAATAACCATGTCCAGTCTAGATAGCAGGTAACCAGAGGGCACATGGCTGGGAGGTAGACCAGGCTGAGCTTAGAGGGATTAGAATAGATAAGAATCTGCCCAGCTATAGTGCTTAAAGCTTACTTAGTAATAAATCTAATAGGTCTCTGTATCATTATTTGGAAGGAGGGTGGCTTTAGAAAAGAACATATATTAGCCGGGCGGTGGTGGCGCACGCCTTTAATCCCAGCACTCGGGAGGCAGAGGCAGGTGGATCTCTGTGAGTTCGAGGCCAGCCTGGTCCACAAAGCGAGTCCAGGACAGCTAGGGCTACACAGAGAAACCCTGTCTCGAAAAACCAAAAAAAAAAAAAGAAAAGAACACATATTTTACTTTCGCAGGATTCAGCTGTCAGTCCTCCTGGACCATGGAGCATCAATAAAGGGCACTCGAGCTTAGGTCCAACCAGAATCAGCTCACATGGAGCATGCCACAGTTTCAGTTTCCTGGGGCCAGGGAGGCAGAGGCTCCTGGCAGGCAGTCCCAGCAGAAATCCCACCGCTGCCCCTAGAATTGTATCCCCATGATGTCCATATAGGAAGTCTCCTGGGGTGGGGTTCAGGGTATGTTGGTGTAGCCTCAATCCTTAAAACAAAGCCACTCTCAACCAAAGCCAAATTTTCATCCCCAGAATTCCCAGGGAAATATGAAGACAAAGACAAGGATGGCAGGGCACTCTTGGAGCCCATGTCAGGAAAGAATAAGGCATAATATCTTTATTGAATATGACCCTCCAATTAGTCTTGACCATGGGACTCCTCTAGAGAACCTAGGTCCAGCAGCACTTGCTGCTGTAAGAGCTGGGGTCTGGTCAGGACAGTCCAGCCCACCCACAGAGCAGGGGTCCAGGGAGAAGGAGGCCCAAGACAGAGGACTCCAGCAAGGGAAGGATGAGTCTTACAAACTCAGCTTCAGTAATAAAGAGATGTGGAGCCTCCAGGCCACTGTAGGAACCTGTCTCCATGCAGGAGCTCTGTGTTAGCCAATGGGGGCAGACGTGACACACCTCCAAAGACATAGAAGACACTAGAACCCATCTGGGGCATCAGGTCCATCAACAACTCTTACCTTATAGATAGATGCACAGTGACGGCAGAGAAGGGAGGGCCACAGGACTTGTGAGAGAAAACAAATGCCTTGAGACAAAGTTCAAGGTCACAGGAGAAATAATCAAGGTCACAAGTCAAGAAGAAACACCAAGACCACACAGTACAGGGGGCAAGGTCACAGGAGAAAAATCAAGGTCACGAGCCTCCAGGTGGTGGTGGCGCATGCCTTTAATCCCAGCACTCGGGAGGCAGAGGCAGGCGGATCTTTTCGAGTTCAAGGCCAGCCTGGTCTACAAAGTGAGTCCAGGACAGCCAGGGCTACACAGAGAAACCCTGTCTTGAAACCCGCCCCCCCCAACAACAACAAAAAAAAAAGATCAAAGGTCACAAGCCTCAGAAGTAATGCTTGGGGTCACAAATGAAGAAACCTTAAGGCCACCAATTGTCAAGGTCACAGAGAAGGCCAGGTGCCAGGAGGAAGGCTCAAGGTCACAGACTTCAAAAAGAACTCTCAAGGTCACAGGTTCAAAGTCACAGAAATATCAAGGTCATGAGCACACAGGAAGAAACCCCAAGGTTATGCCATAAAGCTCAAGATTACAGAACAGACCACTCAAAGTCACACTTCTGGAAGGAACCTCAAGGTCATGGAATTGTCAAGGTCACCAGGCACACATCAAGTTAACAGAGGAAAATTTAGTTACTGAGGTCACAGGAAGAAAGCTAAGGTCCCAGGAAGAACCAATCAAGGCAAAGGCATGAGACATGTTTGTTAACAGCAGGAAAACCGATAGCTGAGGAGAGCCCAGATGCTCGAGGCCCACACACAGGTGGGGCTTGAGGAGAGGCAGGCAACAGTAGAAAAGCCCCATCAGGTCCAACATGCAACAAAGCAGGCCTCTCACCCTTCAATACAACACAGATCACTTGGGTGTGGGGGTCAGAGGACAGATCGAGGGCCCTTGTCTGTGGGATTGAATAGACACCACAAAATGGGCCCACAGGCCCGTTTCTAGCCACCAGGGCTGCCAGGTCTCTCAGCGTGTGGAATTTCCCATGAGAATCAGGCTTCTGGCTCCCTTGATTTAAGGGACATAACACTGGACCGAGTGGCTTCCCACAGATCAGCCTGGAGTGCTAAAGGCCAGGTCTCAAGCCTCTGAACCTGTTCACATGGAGAGCATTAAACAGTAGCATAGGAAGGTAAGCTGCCGCACTCCTTAGAGACACTTTGCAGGAGAATGCACAGTCCCTGGGCAATGGGCAACTCTGATGGCCACCGAGTCACAAGGCCACAGGCTCCAGGCTAGCCATGTTGACCCACCTACTGACCTGACACCAAGCTCATGGCTGCCTCACGCTCACTGGCATCTGGTTCCATAGTGTTCTCAAGCATGCAGGCAGGGTAGTCCCCTCTGGTCTGTTCCCACTCCATCCAGGAACCCAGGGGAGACAGCCTTCTACTTCTGCAGCCCCGATTCTCTGATCCCCAAGTTTCCACACCCTCCAATCAGCAGTGACTCCAGGAAGCAACTAGAAATACAGGACCACAGATTGCATCTGATGTGCATTAAGTTTGTTGATTTTTTTTCTCCTTTTCAAAATTAAAAAAAAAAAAAATATATATATAGCAGGCTCTCAGGTATATAAACTGATAATATTAAAAATACAAAGTTCACCTTTACAGAAACAAAACAAGGAAACAACAACTCACAATTCTGTTTAACAGTAAAACCCAACAGCTTACTAAAAAAATAATTTCAGCTGCATCTCCATATTGGCATGGAAGCCACTTAGCAATGGGGGTGGCCACACAGGGTGGGGAGACCCACAATTGAATGACTCCCACATAGTTCTCTTATATGACTTAAGCTAGAAGATAATGCCAAAGGGGCTGAGGAACACAGGAAGCCAGAGGCGCATCAGAAATGATGTATAGGTAGGTATACCATGTTTATTTTAATACACCTCATTAGTTTGGCTAGGAAAAAAAATAACCGTCTCGCTGTCCCAACTTACAGCAACCTCGTGCATGTTACCGACAAAAATGTCATCCAAGAGATTAAAAAAAAAAAAAGCTAGGCAGAGAATAAAAAGGAGAAGCTTAATCACTTTATGGTATAAAAAAAGAAAAAAGAAAAGAAATAAAGAAAAGGAAAAAGAAATTCCACATAAGGCCATCAGGAAGGTCCTAGGCAGACTCAAGCGAGGGGATGGCTTCCAGGCCCGTGGGCAACTCCCAGTTGTTCAGCTTCCTGTGCTTAGCGAAGTGGGCAGGCAGCATCCCAGGCAGGCTCCGGGTGTCCTTAGCGAAAAGCACCTGTGCCCACGGGCAGAATCCAGGGCGGTGACCAATACCGGCTACCACTCGAGGGTCAATCCTACAGGGCGGCCCTTCTGTTGCCCACTTTAGTCTGTTTCTTGTGGTGGGGTTATTTGTTGTTTTTCTTTTTTTTCTTTTTTTTAAATTTTTTTTTGTTTTTTGGGGGGTTTTTTTGTGAGGGTTTTTTTTTTTTGTGGTTTTGTTTTCGCTCTCTGTGACAAGGAAGCTTTCTCACTGTCTCTCCGAGTGCTACAGTACTTGCTTTGATGTCTCACTGAACAAACGGACACTGTCTCTTTGTCCTCGGACACAGTTTTTCACGGAGGAGAACAAAGACCGCACGCACATTGGCAATGAAGCACCATACATAGTATGTTCAGGAATGTCACACGCCACGTACATCCGTGTCCCGGGAGAGGGCGGCCGGCTCATCTCACCTCACATCTGTGGAAAGACAGGAAGAGTTGAGGCTTATGACCACAGACAGAAAAACACTACGGCCACTCAGCCCCCATACAACTTATGTCTTAAGATATGAACTTGATGTGTAATTAAAAAAAAAATCAAAATTTCCCGGTTTAAGAATTAGGACTAGCATTTCACAGAAGAACCCATGCTCCCATTGCACAGATGGAGAAACTGAGGCACAGAAAGCTCCTTTTGCCCTTTTCCCTATCTTTCTTCCAGCCTAACGCTTGTGCTTGTCAGAGATTGGCAGACAGGTTGGGGCATGAAATAACAGGGAGACTAGATACCACCAGCCACACTATGTGTGGGTCTCTGTGACTAAGCAGATCTATGATTTTTTTTTTTTTTTTTGAGGTTGTCTTGGTGCTAGTGCACAAACACTAGCTATCACAAAGCTATAACTCCCAGTCCCATAATGAACCAACAATGCCTTCACTCACAATGCCTGCCTGGAGCCAGGTTGCCAGCTGGGCATAGGCAGACATGGGAACACCTGCCTCTCGACTGGAGGGGGTCTCTGTCAGCAGCAGCCCCATAAGAGCCAGATGGAGCAACCCCAGAGACCTGCCTGAGGACACTCATGTCCAAGACAGGCATCTCCAGCCACACTCCTGTGGGAGCCAGGGCTCTCAGACACCCTATCTCTGAGGACTCTCTTGTCCAGAATAACTGTTTGTCTTGGATGCCCCTAAGTCCCATGTGCCAGGAGGAAGGGCTCAGCCAGACAAGGCTCCAGACCTCTGGGCTAGACAAGCTGACCCTCAGGACAGGTCTGGGAAATGACACGCCTCACCTACATTCCCTATACTTTCGGGGGGAAAAACTGGCGTCTCAGGGTGAGTTTGGAACAAACATTGATAAGAGGTTCTAAGGCCCTTCTTTACCTGACCCGACTCTTCTGGCTTGGAACATGAGAGTATTAGCAGCCACCATAGGTCCTGATGCTAATTCTGAAGACAGAATCCACAGTACCAAATAGAAAGGACCACTAATGCCTCTCCTCCTGGTCTGGTCTTAAGTTCGTTAACCTCTACCTCCTTCCCTCGTGTTGCTACTGGTTTCAAAAGCCAACTGCCCTGTTCACTTAAAGCTCTTTAGATCCACGCAGCCTCCTCAAGCCTCTGAAAGCCTTAGCCCTTGTCTCTGTCAGTGCAGCAGGCGGCCTTTCCGGATAACTCCAGCAGAACCACAAGAGCCCCCCACCCTTCCCGCCATGGGGCACTTGGGTGCCTGGATCAATGACCAAGAGAAGGGCAAAGCTGTAGCTGTGAGGAGACCCGGCCCAGCAGCCGCAGAAGCACACAGAGCCTTGAGCCAATCAGGGCCCATGGAAGCTGATTCACTGCTCCTGATTGTGTCCCAGCCCTGCGAGGGAGTCCCCCAGTGCACCCGGTGGGCAGGGCCTACCTGGTTGGCCGCCTTAGGTGGGTTTTAACCTTTTTCTTTTCCGCTTTTTACCTGATTCCCTACGCCTTCCTGTCAAGGGAAAGGGCAGGGAAGGTGAGTGGCCTCCGGAGGGCCTGGGGTGGGAAGCCACAGCAATAAATACTGGAGGTGTTTATCTTTCAGAAAGAAAGACCTATCCACCCTGGTGCATAGATACTTCCGGGTCTTTCTCTGCACCTGGAGTTCCTGAATGCTGGCAATGCACAGGTATGCTGCTGGGCAGGATGATGGTCAAGACCTTGGGCAGCAGGGCACAGCCTGAATCTAGGGTCTACTGTCCCACCTGGATGTGGCACCATGTCGGCACAGCTTACCTGACTCTAGCTCTGCAGGCCAGTGTGGACAGCTGGGAAACCCAAGCCTGCTGTCTCGCTCACTCAAGGAACTTTGCCCATCACTCTGTGATTGGCTTGACTAGGTCCAACGCGACAGATCCCTCACCCCATATCCCCCAGGACCCACACACAGCAAGCAAATGAACAGGGCTGGCCACTCACCCGTCTCCTCCTCCCGATGGTCCGGGTTCAGGTTGGAGGTCGCGCATGCACACTCCAGGTGTTCTTCTAACCTCACCTGGACCTCTTTCAATTTTGGCTTCTTCCTGACATACTCAACTTTGGCCACCTGCCAAGGGAACAAAGCCAGTGTCAACACCATGTCATGTGCCTGCCTGGCTCACCCCAAACTGGGACTCACTCAGATAGCTAACCTTTCCGAGGCATCTTCCCTAGAGCTCAGGCCTGCTTTCATTTGAAATAAACCCTGATGATGCTAAGCCTACAGCTGCCATCCCAGCACCAGAAGCTCAAGTTCAAGGCCAGCCTGGGCTACACAGCAAGGGATATGGCTCAGTTACCAGAGGGTTTGTCTAGCATCCACAAATCCCCAGCACTGTATAAACTGAATGATGTGGTGGCACGAGCCTATAATCCTAGGACTTGGGACATGGAGGCAAGAGGATCAGAAACTTAAGGTCATCTTTGGCAACGGAATGCCAAGGCCAGCTTGGATCACACGAGACTCCTAAGTAGCCAAAAGATCTGAAGGGTGTCACCAAAAAGAAGGTGAGCTTCACATAGGGTGGCAGAGCATAGTACTGCTCTAGTGTCTGATGGAGCATCAGCTAGGGACAGTAGTATGGCCACAAACCTTACAAAGGGAGGGGACTCACTCTGAGAGTCATTTCCCTTCCAACCCACAGTCTGCGAGACATACCAACACAGCCGCACACCTCCAGGTGGTACAAAAAGTGTACACTGAACTCTAGGATCCCAGGCAAATCCTTCCAAAGTCCTGGCCGGATACTGAGGACTGCAGCCTCTCATACTGGGTGCAGAACTCTGTCATGAATGTACCACTCCACCCACACGCAGACATGGATGTGAGTGGTGTACATAGCTCTTAACATGGGATTGCAACTCCACACTCCCCCACCATGCTCATGCAGAAGTTGCTTAAGCACACCTCTGCCATCAAGGGCTGCAGGAGGAGGCAGCTTTGGGCCATGTAACCTGCTCTGTTCCAGCATGATGTTGCACCAGAGAACTCTCCAGGCCACCTCCCTCAAGAGTCCAGACACCAGCACTCATTTAACCCTCCTGGTCAGCCAGTCAGGATTGTCACCTCCACGGATAGAGAAGAAAAATCAGGCACAGCAAGCCCTCTCCTGAGGTGACCCGGAGAGCATGGTGGGTGGCTTGTCCCAACTTCAATGCCATTTGGAACAGAGAACAGCCACCCTTCCAGCCCTGCAGAGCTGCCTACAATCAGTGTTAAATCTGTGTCCACCTTCCACAGTCCTAAGGGGGCTCTACTTCCCATCTCAGCATATACTGGGGAAACTGAGGCTGTAAAGGTGCTGAACCCACCCCCAGTGGCCTAGAGCACCTAGAGCTGGCAGCCTCTTGGTGTTCAGTGATAGGGACAATGCTTGGCCCACCCAGAGTGACTGAGGGAGTTTGGGTAGGGGAACAGTCTCCGCTGCTCTCCCAAGGGTATTGAAGTCTAGCAGTCAAAAAGACCCAAGCAGGAGTCAGCCCTGTACCCAAGCCAGGCATCTGCTTCAGAGCACTGGGGACCAGACCTCAGCCAGACTCTGCTATGGCTACCAACTTGGCTACATTAATGGTTAACATGGGTGCAAAGGGTGCCAGGTGCCCAGTGGGCGTGTGAAGTAGAATGGGTGCCTCAGGTGTGAGCATAGACTGCCAAGTATGAGCTCAGCATGTAGGGCGTAGGGCCAGGGGTCAGGGGTCAAGGGCCAGCCCGGGAAGTTTCGCTACATCAGGAAGCAGGAGAGCTGTAAGCATGGAGGTATGTATATGCCAGGCTTCTTCCCAGGGGTCTTGCTCAGAAAGCTTTGGTGGAGTGCTGAGCCAGGCTAGGCAGGGGCATCTGAGGTATAGTCGGCCTAGTCTGAGCAGGGGCATCTGAGGTATAGTCGGGCTATGCTGTCCAGATGCCTCCAACCTGACCTGTAAAATGGGGACAGTGGTCACAGCCATCCAGGTAGCTTGTAAAAGAGCAAGGTTACCTCTGCAGAGGCACCCAGAGGTCAAGTGGGTATGGTGGGGGCAGTCCTGGAAGCCCAGCACTTGGCAGGCTGAGGCAGGAGGGTTGCTTCAAGTTCAAGTCCAGCCTGAGCTATATGCACACTGAGTTCCAGGCCAACCTGGCTACAGAGCAAGACCAGGTATCAACAAACAAACAAAGGACACAACATTAAAGAATCACCTAGAAATGGGACATGACGCCCTCCCACCCCCATGGGAGCTAGCTTCAACAGGAATCAGTATTCACACAAGGCTCCTCACTAAAATTAGCCCCCAAGCTCTGTTCAGGAAGTCTCCAGAGGCACTGCAACCCCCCCCCCCAGTCCCTAAGCTCAGAAATGTGGTCTCATATTCCACCCCAGGGAACAGAAGGGCAACCCCTTGTCCCTCCCTTAAAGGGCCCTGGGGTAGGTGGAGGAGAAGGGAGTTTTCCCAAAGGAAAAACATCAGCCAGTCCCAAGAGGAGCTCCAGGCAGTGGTGCTGTACCCCTGCCACAAGTCCCCAGCCTGTCAAGATGCCCATAGTTCTTGGTGATCCAGCCAACTTCAAGACTACCCTAGATAAACCCAGGTCTGAGAGACCACACCCACAGCTACCAGCAGGTGGGGGCTCTGCCCAGCCCACCACAGTCTCAGTGGTGGGGACTCGGTGGGCCTGGTGAGGCCCTGAATACAGGTGTCAGGAGGGAATTTGGTTTGGTTTTAGCTGCAGCCCTCCAGCCTGCCCCAGCCCTTGGAAGTAGGGCAAGTACAACTCTCCCCACTGAGCCTAAGGGTCCCCCGCATGAGGGGCAACTGATGAGCAGCCCCAGCTGGGGAGCCCTGATTCTCCCAGACAGGCCCATGGTTATCAGACAGAAACAAACAGTGGTTTATGATAGCACCTGCCTTGGGAATGCAAGGATTCCAGCCGCTCTGCCACCTCTGTCTGGCCAGGAAATGGCTACATCTCCCCCACCCCTCAAAGAATACGTTATGAATACTAAAATTTCAAAACTGCATCCATGAAAGTAGGAAATGATGTGGTAAGGTCCCAGGAACCCTGCTTGCACCACAGCATTCCAGAGCTCCCTCAAGTTCAACCCAGAGTGTCACCTGGCCAGGCCACTATCCATCACTCCCTGCAAAGGAGGGAGGGAGGGCTTATCTTGACTGCTGTAAGCCTCAGGACAGTGATATCTCTGATAAAAGCCACCGGTGAATGAGCTGAACACAGGGCACAGTTCCTCCAGCAGGTCAGCTGCATGGACCCGATTACAGCCTGTTTTAATAGATGAAAAACTGGGTGCAGGCAAGTGGACAACTTGCCCAGGTCCCTCACTGTTTTCTGCTTTCTAATAGCCTGGACTTAAAAGGAGCAAGGTCCCAGGCCACACGGCACAGCCCCAAGGTACCAGAGACCTTCCCAGGACAATCCTTTAACTTGACCAAGAGGGCATTATGTGCTCTGGCTCCCCAAGTGTCCCACTTGTGGGACATCCACTGAGGAGGGAAGCTGGTGCCAGATCTCAAAGGCAAGGGGGCAATCGTGTCCCACCTGGCTAAGGGCCCCACACACAGAAGTGGGAAGGGGGGGCATCAGATATGAGGGCTCATAGCTCGATAGGCATCGAACACACCTTGGGTGTCTTCTGCTATGCTGCCTCAGCCTCTTTAGACCTCAAACCCCTCACCAGAGGAGGGACCATGAGACTTGCTCCTTCAAACCCCGCCTTGTCCTCTTCTCTAAAATCTGTGCACGAGCCACCTGATGGAGCCCAGCTGAGACATTCCCTAGAACATAGCTGCAGACCCTACCCAAGTTGGGCGCACGTTCCTTCTGGAAGCCTGGAGTCTGACCCAGCAGAGCCCTGGGCTCAGCTACTTACTGCATGTTGGAAATTGAGTAATCAACCTTCCTATGCAGCTCAGCAGCCAGGTCAAAAGATGCTCAGAGCAGACCTGACCCCTTGGCAATTCTAACCCCTGACCCCTGTTAGCCCCATGTAATGGAGAGAGGAGAAGTCTCATCTCTGTCCAGGTCAAACACTCCATGGGCCCAGCCCATGCTCTACTGTGCAGACCCACTGGGGGCAGAGGTCCAGAGAACACAGCCGGCACTTGGGATCAGGCAGCACATGGTGAGCACAAAAGGCCAGGCACAGGAGGCCAAATAGGGTGGCATCCTGGGCTGCTCAGGTGTCATCCCAGCCAGCAACTGAGAGGCTGAAACAGGAGTTCAAGACCTGCCTAGGCTACAGAGTGATTTCAAAGCCAGACTGAGTAACTTAACTGAGACCCTGTCTCACAACAAAACCCACCGAGGGCTGGGGGCTTGGCTCAGTGGTAAAGCACCTGCCTAGAATCCCCCAGTGAGGGGCTGGGGGTGTGGCTCAGTGGTAGAGCACCTGCCTAGAATCCCCCAGTGAGGGGCTGGAGGTGTGGCTCAGTGGTAGAGCACCTGCCTAGAATCCCCCAGTGAGGGACTGGGGAGTGACTCAGTGGTAGAGCACCTGCCTAGAATCCCCCAGTGAGGGGCTGGGGTGTGGCTCAGTGGTAGAGCACC
>CAJQZJ010034231.1:1307247-1324303 GCA_907164525.1 Lophiomys imhausi
CCCCCCCCCAGGACTGTTAGTCCTGTGGCCTCAGGCCAGTTCTGGACCTCAATTTGAGGTAAGCCTCTGTCACGGCTACATGTGACTTGCTCTCACCCTCCCAGCCACCCTGGGGCCTAAGGAAGCACCATGCAGCTCCTGACCCAGAGCCCCAAATGAGTGGTGGAACCCCCAACTCACCGAAGTAGTCAGAGGGCCCGAGGCGCCCCACTTCCATATACTCCTCTTTGGCAGATCGTCGCTGGAGGACAGAAGCAGTGCCCTGTCGGGGAAAGGAACAGGCAAGAGTCAGCCAAGTGTGTGTGTGTGGGAGAGCTGTTGGGGGGGGGGCATGTGTCAGAAGCTGCTTGTTGGGGTACATCACATTTTGGGGATCAGTTGCTTTGGTGGGCATGTCGGGGGAGTCACTTGTTGAAGATTCACAGGGGTAGTCTGCAGTAGGAGCCACTATCTGTTTGTCCCTCCTCCTGGCTCTGTTCTTCTATCTGGCCACAGTTGCTTCTATCCTTAAGTACTCTGGCCTCTCCCTCCTCTTTTTGAGTCCACCAGGCCTTTTGGGAGGTGACCCCTATGAGATCTGAGCTCTGAGTTGTTGTGGTTGGCTAATGTACCCTCCCAGACACCCAGAGGCCAGACACTAGGTCCTGTCTGAACCCTGCTTCTACTGACACGATGGAAGCTCCCCATAATAGGGACCCACCCAGCACCTCCCCCAGAAGCCTTGGTGGCAACTGTGGGGACAGTTCCCAGAGCTTTGCCACTATGCTGAGAGCTGACCTTGGACTGCAGCTTAAGGACAATGAGCTGTCCCACCACATTGGGAGGAGGGGGGCTCCAGGGAGGCAAGGAAGAGCATGGTCTCAGGGTCACACACCTGCTGAGCTATGCAGCCCCTCCTTACTCCCAAGAGCGGGCAGTGGGTCTGCAGACGAAGCTGGCTCAATGATTAACAGAGCAGCTGCAGCAGGTCACTGGCCTCTGAGAACATTAAAGACAAGGCCAGGGCACCCGGGGTGTCTGGGCAACAAAATGCCTCCTGTGCTTATGAACCCCGCTCCCTGAGATTGGCAGCAAGTCCTTCCTGAGTCAGTGTCTCCACCTGTCACCTTCAGGGGCTCAAAAGATGGAGAATGGCTTTCAGCATTGCCAGTAACTCCGTAAAAACAGCAGAGCTTAGTCAGGTGTAGTGATTCACACCCAGAATCCCAGCACTTAAGAAACGGAGGCAGGGGGATTGCTGTGAGTTTGAGGCCACCCTGTGCTCCACAGTGAGACCCTGGCCAAAACTCCTTCTCAATAAACAAAACCGAAGCCAAAGCAAAACAAAGACAGCAACAGAAAACACACAAAATGGGGGGGGGGGAGAGAAGAGACCTTCAAGTTGGTTTGGTGGGTAAAGTCACTGGCCACCAAGTCTAGTGGCCTCAGTACGATCTCCAGGTCCCACATGGTAGGAGAGAACCGTCTCCTGAAAGTTGTCCTTTGACCTCCACACGTGTACCACCTCCCCACAAATAAGTAAATGTTAAAAAAGGCATCTATTTGGGCTGGAGAGATGGTTCAGTGGTTAAGAGCAACTGCTGTTCTTTCCAGAAGATCTTCATCCATGCCAGGTGGCTCACAAGCTCCTGAGGAATGCAATGCCCTCTTTTGAACCTCATGGACATCTACACATATGTAACACACACACACACACACACACACACACACACACACACACACGAAGGAAGGTAGGTAGGTAGGTAGGTAGGTGTGGACCAGATCTGTAATCTCACCACTCAGGAAACAGGTGTAAGAATAGAAAATTCAAGGTCATTCTCAGCTTCACAAGTACATTCAAGGCTGTATGAGACAAGACCCCTTTTCAAACACAACACAACACAGTGAGTTTGACACTGAGCACCGCAGGGGATGTGACCCACCTCCCAGGAGCCAGAGTTTAGCTCTGAGTTTCCAGACTGTGATCAGCAGTCCCTGAAGCAGGCAACTGCCTAAGGGCTTCTGCACCTCACTTAACACCCACGGAGACTGAGGCCCAAGGAGGCTGAGGTTCCTGCAGCCTGGTCCTCAGGGCCTCCATGTGGGTGTTGCTAGGTCTCCAGGGCCACCTACCATGCTTAGATATCCAGGTGCCCACCCCCCAAGGCTACTCTCTAGTTGTCGGCAGCATTCCATTGCAAGGTGGGCCTCCTCACCCAGGCTCATTCAGACCCAGTCTTGCTAGAGCCAGTGACCAGGCTGTGCCTGGTTTAATGAGTGACTCCCAGGTCAGAAGCTGGTGCCCACAGTGCCTGGAGTCCCCAGGCACCCTTAGCAACCCCCCACAGCTGGATCCCCAACCTGGCTCCTGGGCCTCTGCATGTTTATGAATTTGGCTGATGGATGGAGTGGGGCATGTAAACATGAGACCACTCCAGGGCTGCTAGTGTGAGCCCAGTCGGGAGCACACATGCTCATGCCCACCAGAGGAGATTAGCCCCACCTGTCAGGACAGCTCACAGTGGTGAGCTCCTGAGCTATGTTAGGACTGGGGGACAGGCAGGACTTCTTGTCTTTAAAGTCACAGCTGGGTGGTGTTGGGGAAAGTTTAGGCTGCTAAGTGCTTGGCTCCACAAACATGAGGACCTGAGTCTGATCCTCAGAATTCATGTGAAATTAGACTTGGAGGTCCAAACTTATAATCTCAGTGTTTTTTTTTTTTTTTTTGGGTTTTTTAAAAATCTCTACACATGCACTGCTCCCCCTCCACAAAAAAAAAAATTAATGTCATTTTTTAAAGCAATTCATTTGGGTTGGAGCAATGACTCTCTGGTTAAGAGCACTTGCTACTCTTCCAGGGGACCTGAATTTAGTTCCCAGAAACCTTGTCAGCTGCCTGACAGAGACAAAGGCAGAGCAAGTAGATCTCTAGGGCTCATTGGCCAGCCCAACCTAACTTTAATTGTCCATCCCTAGGCCAATGAAAGCCCTGTCTTAAAAGACAAAGTGGACAGCCTTGAGGTTGATCTCTGGCCTCTACATTCACTGTTATATATACACACACACACACATCCCTCCCACACTCACACCCACTCCACACACATACACGTGTACAAGTAAACACAAACCCAGGGTGGGTTATTCTGGTTTGGGGAGCCTGGTGTGCTGGAATAAACGTGTCATACCAGCATTTAGTTCTCTCCTTTCACCATGTAGATCCTGGGAATCCAATTTAGGTCATTGTGCTTGTTCATAGGTTGCCTTAGCTCACTGAGCTATCTTGCCAATTCCCCCCTCACCCCAGCATTCTCAAGACAGAGGCAGGAGGATCTCAAATTCAAAGCCAGCCAGAACTAGAAAGCAACATAGCAATACACACACACACACACCACCACATCAATGACAAAAAAAAAATTAGTCAACTTAATGTTGCTACTAGCTAACAAACTATCAACCTATTCACAGACCTAGAAAATAGGTCAGGGACCTGAGGGATCCCAGTTTGCTCTTATTTCCTGCCTGGGACCTTAGCAAAGTGTCCACTCCTCTACCAGGTGCCTCACGGTGGCACGAAAGCTGCCATGGCCCTGGGAGTCAACACATACCATCTCTAGCCCACTAGCAAGTGCATAAAGGGAACCCATGTCAATCTCAGTGTCTTCCTATGTGAGCTTGGGATGTCACAGAAACTCCCAAGAAAGATGTCCGTGGGGATGAAATGTTCATGAAGCCTCTACATGATAAAGCCTTGGAAAACAGAAACATTGACTGTGTGCCCTGTACCTCTCCGGGGTTGGAAGTACAACAAGGAATGTGCAGGCTTATTATTAATGTAGATACTTATTCTACATGACTAAGACACAAAGCGGATAAAGGGAGCCAACCAGAAGCCTGGGAGCCTCCCACATAGGAAGGAGGAGCTGGCAAGATGCTATGGTGGGAACAGGGAAGAGATGAGAGTAAGGTGGAGAGCAGGGTGTCAGGAGGGGCTCCATGCCTCCTACAACACAGCATTGGCATCCTGGCATCCTTGCAGGAAGTGGGGTTGACTGGAACACTTGTACTGTGCAGGTCACCAGACCCCTGTTATTCCTCTCTTCCCCAGGGGGTCTTTGTTACAGCAGCCCCTTTATTGTCCTGACTAATACGCTGTCTGGAGCATGACTATCATCATCTTCACTCTAAAACCCCATGTCTGAGAAGACAGCAAGCAATACCCTCACTTCCTCCACACACTGCTGGTGACAGGCCATTGTCTCCTGTCATTCAAAGTTCCTGGTGGGGGGGGGGGAGAAACACTCCCAATTCAAGGCCCAGTCTGTGCCCCTAGCCGCCACAGAAATGGCCAGACATCCTGGAGGACACAGTCCTGGAAAACACCCATGCCAAATTGCTGGCTCATAGTCTCCAAGTTCCTCATCGAAGATCCCAGTTCAGCTGCAGATCTGCAGCCGACAGCCCGGGAGTGATACAGGGAATCGTCACTCTGGGGTGCCTGTGACAGGGTGTGGTTACAGACACTACTGTGACTTAAAAACAAAAAAAAAATTTTCCCCTACAACATTAAGAAGGAAGTGTGACTTTTCCTAAGAAGGAAGCCAGTGGAGGCCACGGGATCCAGGACCACTCCCACAAGGTCAGGTCCCCAGCTTCCTCTTTCTGTATCTCCCAGGCCAGCATGTGGAGGGAGACCAGAGGTTGGACTGGGTGTCTTCCTCAGTCTCTCCCCACTTTGCTTTTTGAGGTAGGTCTCTCACTGAACCTGGAGTTCACCAGTTCAGCTAGATACCTAGATTGGGAGGGCAGCAGGCCCCAGGGACTGTCTTGTCTCTGCCTCCCTAGAGTTAGGATTATAGGCACATGCCACCACTCTCAGAAGGGTTCTGGGGATCAAACTCAGATCCTCTTGTTTATTTAAAAAAAAAACAACAAAAACAAAAAACAAGCCCCTCATCAACTAAGCCATGTCCCTAACACATCCCCAGACATTTTAAAGACTCAAAACATGGTAGCTTTCAACCGGGAAGCTCGACTCTCAGCGCTGAAGTGAGGGAAACCAGATCCAGTTTTGGGAGCCAGTTCCTGGGAGGAGACAGAGTGTGAGCGAAAGTCTTCTTGCATAGCTGGTTCCCACTGCTGCTTGGCCACAAAGCCCCTCATTTCACAGCCACCACCTCTCCAGCATGAATTGAGCAGGGACTGGGGCTCCTGTCTCTGCTGGAGAGATCCTTAAGCACCCAGTGAAAATCAAGGCATGGGCTCAGACATCAGGAATACCGAGGAAGTAGGTTAGGGGTACAGCCAACCAGGTCTAGCCACCACGTGACCATGGAGCAAGAGCTACCAAGCAGCAGTGCAGAAACCCTCCCAGGGAGTGAAAAGCAGCCAGCAACGGGCCAGGGTGGGAATAGGGAGAAAATGAGCATTGAGGAGGGAAAGTGTGGAAAATATGGCAAGCTCAGGGTATAGACAAGAGCCTACTTGGGGTAGGTGGATATGTTTTCTCAATACCAACATTAATCTTGAGGGGTGAAGGAAAAGCTCCCAACTTATGACCTCGGCCTGGGACACACACCAAGCTGAGCATGAAAGCCCAAGTTCCTCTGTGTCTAGAAGACCAAAGACCAGCAGAGTGAGGAACCAAGAGGCATCTGAATGAGAAGGATCCTACACAGGGAGGGCAAGGAGCTGAGCCTGAAGGAGGAGGAGCTAGACCCCAGGCACAGCTGAGGCCATCAAACCTCCGTTCCAGAACAGGGAACGGGTGAAACCATTTGCTTTATTTAAAGAAATATCTTTTAAAAGAATCTTAGTTTCACTTCCATACATGGAAGTGGGTCTTACCATCCATAAATGAAAAGTGACAAGAGCAATTGGAGACAGGTGTGGAAGATGCATTGCAGACACGCCTGGGGCCCTTGGGGACGGGTGTGTCCATGGGGACACTCACAAACATGAGGACACCCATAGGGACACACACCTGTGCATATGGGGAATCGGCATGTACACAGGGACCAGCACCCACAAGAGAACGCAAACACATAGGCACGTGCATGTACCCTCCGGGGCTCACTTACGCAAGCTGTTCCTATACTGTGAAGGGTGGTCCATCCCCTTCAGGAATAAGATCTACCGACCCCAGAGATCCCAGAAATAGCTCCACTGGGACTGAGGAGGTGAGCACACAAGTAACAGGGAGGAAGATGGTTGTCCTCGTGTCATGAAAGCTGTCCCAATCCAGGGATTCGGGCCTAACCTGCAGCTGCTGGGCATTCACATCACTCACTTACTCTGTTTCTGCCAAGACAGAGTACCACATGTGAACACACACACACACACACACACACACACACACACACACACACAAGCACAGTCACGGAGCATGGAGGTTGCCTCGGTCTGGGGAACACATCCCAGAGGCCTTGGGGTTTTGTTGTTGTTCGTTGGTTTGGTTTGGTTTTTTGTTTGTTTGTTTGTTTGTTTAAGACAGGAGTTTGCCATGTAGTCCAGACTGTCCTCAAGCTTTGGAAACTCCTGCCTTAGCTTCCCAAGGGCTAGGATTAGAGGAATGGCTCTACTGTGCCCACTCTTCCAAAAAAAATTTTTAGCCCAACCTAGCTAAGGATGACACCCAGTTTCTAAGTTTGTTTGTTTGTGGTTGTCATTTTGTTTTTGTTTTGTGAGATAAGGTTTAATATGTTAGCCGGGCGGTGGTGGCGCACGCCTTTAATCCCAGCACTTGGGAGGTAGAGACAGGCGGATCTTTGTGAGTTCGAGGCCAGCCTGGTCTACAAAGCGAGTCCAGGACAGCCAGAGATATTCAGAGAAACCCTGTCTCGAAAAACCAAAAAAAAAAAAAAAAAAAAAGGTTTAATATGTTGATGAGGCTAGCCTCAAATTCATTCTATTGACCAGGCTGGCCTTAAACTTACAGCCATTCAGCTTCAGCCTTCCAGGTTTTGAACTAACAGGAGTACAGGAGTGTACCATAACATCTAGTTTAAATATTTAAGCCTCCCCCCCGTAATGCTGGGGATTGAACTCACAACCCTGCATATGTAGAACTGCAGCCAGCACACCCTTAGGTTTTTTTTTTTTTTTGGTTTTTCGAGACAGGGTTTCTCTGTGTATCCTTGGCTGTCCTGGACTCACTTTGTAGACCAGGCTGGCCTCGAACTCACAAAGATCCGCCTGCCTCTGCCTCCCAAGTGCTGGGATTAAAGGCGTGCGCCACCACCGCCCGGCCACCCTTAGGTTTTAAAGAAAGTGATCACAATTACCAGTTTTCCATGTGGAAGCTGATTTCAATTGCAGCTCCCCAACACTGACCCCGTGCAAAGCCAGTAGTCCATTCCCCCCCCCCCCACTGCCCCTTGTTAATTTCCCTGGAGCTCCTGCTGGTTGAGTAGCTTCTCCTACCTTAAAGAGCCTGGGCTCTCATCTGCGAAGGTGCCCTGCTCTGCCCTCCCCTCATGCCTCGCTCGGCTGCCTGTCTGTAACACGGCTGGCTACAGTCTGTCCTTTTGACAACTGAGCAAACACACCAGCCTGGTGGGCTGCCGAGGTCAGCTTTTGTGCCCGTGTTTAATGGCTCATCCGTGAGGTCTGGGCTGTGGCAGAGGCATGGCCCAGCAGCTCCAGTGAGTGGGAAAACAGACATTAACTTGGATTCTGGCGCCGCGACTCTCAGGATGGGACAGGTGCCAATGAGGGTCTGGGGAGCATAGCTCGATGCAGTTAAATTCTATGTGAGAGGGTCCCCTTCTGCAGAGTCAGTCTCTGTTACAAATACCCCAAAGTTGCGTCTGTCCAGCAGGTGTACAAACAGTGGCCCTAATGGAGCTCCAGGACTCCAGGGCATGTAGACATGGCACGCAGGGGTCAACAAGACAATGGTGGGAGCCAGAAGAGGGAGACGGTATGTGGGCACCACTGGTCATGCAGGGCCCAACTCCTCATGCCCTTCAGCTGCACACAGGCCCTGCACAAGGCCTCAGGAAAACTCAGCCAAGCAGAGAGAAAAGGAGTATACATCACTGGTCCATGGGGGTGGGCATGAGCTTCCCAGTTCCATGTGGGAAGCCCATGGCCTTGCCTCCTAAGTGAGGCCTAGTGTCTGCTTTTGAATGGGTATTCCCACTCATCCTCAGACCATCCAGGTCTCTGTATGCACAACTCTTCCTGAACGACAAATGGTTCCTATCCCTGCTGACCTCCACCGAAGCTCCCTAACTTGCTGACATCGTTGCCAATGGCCTTCATCTTATCTGACCTCATCCCTCTTGATGTCCCATTGTCCTTGCTAACAATGCCCTGCCCCTCTGACTCCCCCTCCACTGTCCCCACTGCTTTTCCCATAGATGGACACCTTTTCTGATTTCCCCTCTGGGTAGACCTGCTTGCTGGCCTCTCATATAGATTGACCCCTTTGCTGACTTTCCCATGGAAGAAACTCCCCTCGATGATCTGCCCCATCCTGGCTGAGCCCCCCAACGACCTTTCCCATCCAGAAGTCACTGAGCCCAGTGATTGTCCCTATCACTTCTACCCACCACAGTCCGCACCCCACTGTCCTCCATTTGACTTTCTTCCATCCCTGCCCAACCAACAGAGAGTTCACAGGTTACCTTCCATCTACTCATTGTGGCCCTTGAGGGTCTCCCCCAGAGAGTGCTATCCTAACTGACTTTGCCCCTTCATCTACTGCTAGGCTGGGTGTGCCAGGAGCCCTCTTCCTTGCCAGCCATGGTGCCTGGAGTCCTGTAACCACCTTGTCCAAGTGAGTCCCAGGTCCTGGATGCCGTGTATGCACCCCTACAGATGAGATATGCCTTGCTCTACTTCTACTTACAACCTAGGAGAACATGCCCCAAGGATGCAAATTTGTCTTCCACATGCAGCTGGGCGGAGCATGTGCATATGGTTAGGCCTTTGACACAGCCTAGGACTAATGTCCCACAACTACAAGTACAGAGTATATCAGGTGCCTGGTAGGTTTTCTGTCTCTTCCACACGCTAGTTTTCATTGGCAGTTAGTGTGGAGGGCACTGGTGAGCCCTCCACAGGCTGTCTCTCCACCTGCCAAGCCTCCTGCCAGACAGGGGAGAAACGCAAATGGAGCCCTATGGAGCTCTCGCTGTTCTGTCAGAGACCCAAAGCCACCAACCATGCCTGGATCGCAGGTCTTCCAGCCCCAGAGGAGATCCACCAGTTAGTAGCTCCAGCCTGCTTCCCAGTGTGCTGTGCGTGTGTGCACACATGATGTGTATGCAAGAGTGTGGGTGCTGTTTAGGTGCGCACATGCGTGTACTGTATGTGGTTGGGCAAACATGAGTGCGTATGTCATGTGCAGGAGTTGTGTGATACTGTGTGGGTGTCTGTGCTCTGTACACACAAGTATGTCTGCAGTATGGGTGTGTGGTGTGTGAAGGAGGGTGCATGAGATTATGCATGCTGTTCTGTGCACGAGTACAGGCACCATGCTCTTATGAGTGTGTGTGTTGGTATGTTAAGTGTGCACATGATTGTGTGGATGCTGTTCGTGAATGAGTGTCTGTGGGTGTGTGTATGTGCCATGGGCATGCGGTTGAGTGCTGAGTGAATGGATCGGCATGTATAAGTTCACTGTGCACAGGAGTGTACAGACAAGTATGTGCAAGTGATTGTGTACTGTGTGAAAACGGCGCACAGGCCTTTTGCATGTGTGTGAGACTGTGTTGTGAGTATGGTGGGTGGGCATACTGTGTGTGTGCACGCATGCATTGTCTGTGTGAGTGCTGGACATGTTTGCTTGTTTGATGTGGAGTTTTGTTGTATTCCTCAGGCTTGTCTTAAACTCCTGGGCTAAATGCCACCAAACTGTCCTTGTAGATAGGTTTAAAATGTAAAATTCTAGTGACTTATACTTTATTACTGGAGTTCCAACTGTATGTGACCAGTCTCAATTCACCCCACCCACAGTCTTGCACATGCCCTCGGGATCCTACTCTGGCCTCTTCCACATCCCCTTACCTAGCAGGGCTAACCCCATACTGCTTCTGGGCAACCTCTCAACTCCTGTTATCTCCGCCCTGACTAGACCCAGCCCATTTCTTGGGGGTGTGGAGATCACACTCTACTCTTGACACGCATTCCTCATTTGAATACTTTGAGCTGAGTCCCAGAGAGCGCTGGGCCAGCAATGGCCAGCACATGGGAGTCTCAGGAGGGAAGCCGAGGTTAGAGGTCAGGAGACAGCCCTTTGGCAGGACCACTATTCACCCCTGCACTCTGTTGCCAAGATGAGCCAAGCACAGCCATGATTTCTGGTGTTCCATAGGCCTGTATGAAGGGCAGCAGAGTGGTTGAAGGCTGTGTGGGCATCCATGGGATGCAGTGGTTCAAGGATCCACAGAGCGACTTGTCCAGACTGACTTATCCAGACTCCTTTGTGCATCTGTTTGGGTTTCCCGGCAAAACCTCCACCCTCATAGCAACTGCCTCTGCACAATGTTTAAGGCACCTCTGAGGAGCCAGGAGTCTCAGCTGGGTAATCCTGGACCGTGGAAGCCAGCAGATACATTCCACATCTGTCTCACTGGGGACGCATGTGGCTGGCAGGGCAAGGATGATAGGAAATTGGATCCCAATGTCTGCAATGGAGGTCTGGGATGTGGGGGCTGCTGGGTCTCTGGAGAAGTTGAAGGAATGAGAACGATGATGCTTTTGATACTAGTCTGGGAAGGAATGCTCCACGTTGTTGTTTTCTTCTTCATTGATACGAGGTCTCATGTAACCCACGAGGCCAGACTGGTCTCAAACTGGATATGTAGCCAAGAATGACCTTGAACTTTTAATCCTCCTGCCTGCACCTCTAAAGTGCTGGGATCACACGAATGTGACCTCACACTCAGTTTATGTGGTGATAGGGATAGAACCCAGGGCTTTGCGCATGCTAGACAAGCATTTTGCCAAATGAGCACATTCCCAGTCCTCATTTTAGTTTTTACTATTAGACAGGGTCTCTCTCTTAGAGACCAGCCTGCTGCAGAGGATCTGAGTCCTGAAAAAAAATCTCTGGAACCAAAGTGAGTCTGGAAGGTCAGTTTGTTCACTGTGAGCCATCAAGGTAGGGCCATCTCATCCAGAGAGGAGGCTCCCCTGCTTCCTTCCCTATAAGCTGTAGCACCCAACATCCAGCCTCTAGGAGAATGCAGCTGTGATTTACCCAGGCAGATAAGCCCTGGGAGGATTTCTTCCACACCAGGCTAAAGGGAACACCGAGCAAGCCCTCCTGACTCAATGTGACCATGCTAGCTTTCCATGAGAAAGAAGACGGATCAGAGTCCACGGTCCTCTGTGATCTTGGTGGGCTATGCTTTTAGGAGCTTCCCTGGACCACTGGATGGGGTCTGATATGAGTAGAGGACACTCGCGATGACCAAGTGGTACAGGCCCAGGGAAGCCAGATTTCCCTGGGAATCCTGACAGCTCATCACAGTGACTCGAGTCTAGAAGCTGGAAAATACTGGTGAATGAGATTGCCCAGTGCCAGACACACAGGGTGAGAGCAATGCCTCAACACCTTTGGAATCAATAGGTATGGGGGAGTTCTGAGCCCTGCTTGGCTCTTGGAAGCTCCTTCCAGCCTAGTCCAAAGACAAAAATCACAGTGTTGCCAGTGGTGCCTCTCAAACCCCATGACACTATGATTCCTCTGGAGTGGGGGTCAAGGAGACCCCACCCACATGGCCCTAAGGCAGGGAGGCTGTGCCTCCATTAAGCATGGATATTCCCCCAGCCCAGGCCTGATAAGGGCAGAGCAGCTAGTTGACAGCCAAGCCCAGTGTCTCTCCCAAGGCAGGGACAAACACAAGGCCTTTAGGTTTCAGAAGGGTAGTCAGGAGGTCCCTTGGATGCCCCCTGTGGACTCATGAGAGGAGTTTGGGTCATCCAGGCAGGCAGCATGCACTGTTGTCACATACAGCATAAAATGTGCATGGTACATTTACCCAACTACTCAATCTTATAACAACACAAACCTCCAACCTGGTGTGCTCCCATGCCAGATGTGCTCAGCAATGTGTACACCAAACATCAGAGTGGCCTCTCTACCGTGTGGTCCAGTACCAGAAGCTTCCACACAACTGGTACCTGTCCTTATGCGCTTAATTTGTCTATAAGACACCTTTCCTACTTCAAAAACTTCTATCTGAACTTCAACACCCCAACCCCCTGACTGCCCTCCTCTTCCTCATCTACTGGTGGCTCTCCCTCAGGACTGTAGCCCATCTGTCACCTGGAGACAATTTCTTGCCTTTCTGACTGTCTTACTTCCGCCATGAGCCCTTGTTCAATTTATTTTACATGGAAGATCCCGTGTGATTTCTTGGCAAGCACCACACACTCTAATGACTACCTCAAACCCAGAATAAAACTACCTGAAAGACCCTGGCTGGCAGAACTCCAGCAACTGCCTGAGAATTCCCTGTAGTCTCTCTCCCCAGCCAGTTCCACCCCAGGCCAGAGACCTAAGACCCTCACTCCCCAGATCCACTTCCTGTCTGTGTCTCTTAGACATCCGGGCTCCAGACACACTGTGTCCTTTCCAAAACCCTGTCCCTTTCCCTCATGTCCCTTCTACAATGTCTGGCTCCCTTAGAACCCCTTCCAGAAGGACTGTCTGGGGTTTGACATGCCTACAGCCAAGGGAGCTGACGCTGGAGAAATATCTGAAGCATGGCTTCACGCAACTCCTTGCAGGCCCCCAAACCTCCAGGCACTGCTCCCAGAGGGAGGAGCATAGGAACCAATAGAATGACATTAAAAACAGCTCAAGGAGCCATGAGAACAGCAGTGACAGTGAGTTTAAGGCGTAAGTACACTCTGTGGAGCTGCAGTGCCTGGAGCATAGTAGGGCCAGCACAGGACCAGACTCAATGACCCTGAGCAGAGCAAACATGTCCCTCAGGGGCACCAGGGTGCAGTGTGTGTCTCCCCTTCTTCCTGCAAAGGTACTCTCTATACCCCAGCATGGAGACAGGCCCTCTGATGTCAGGGCTGTGTTCCCAGGCCTAGGGGCAGCTGAGAAACGTGTTGTTTTGCAGTCGCTTCAACACTGTGGACATTCATAAAATTAATTTGCTAAGCGAAGAGATAAATCCAAATCCCATATTTCCATGGCAACACCTCCCATGATGCCCAATTTCAGTCTTGGGATTTTATGGGAAGGCATCCTTTTTGGTCCAGCTGCTTCCTTGGCTACTCAGGGCCCAGGAATTGGGGGATAAGGGGTGTGGCAGCTCGAATTGAGGAATGTGGATCTGGAATCTGAGCTGCTGAGAACTCCCTTCTCCCACCAGTCCCTGTCTAACTCCTCTTGGGTTTTCCTGGAGAGCTGTGGGAGACCTTGGGTCCAGATGAGGTCACCCATGCCTGCAGGTCCTGGCAGGCCCACCCCAAGCCCAGGGAGGCCAGCCAAAGTCTCTGTCCTGCCAAACACAAGGCCAGACCTAGCAGAGGTTTTGTCGCATCTCCAGGGCTCCTGGCCGAGGGTAGGTCACCCTAGGTTGCACACAGAGGAACAGAAGGGTGAGCTCACAGCAGGGAGTGAGCTCAGATAGCAGTGAGACCCTGCACCACACCACTGGTGCGTTCCACCTTTGTGCCCTAGGTGCTTGGCTCCCACCAGTGGGCTTTCCTGCAAGAGGCACGCCCAGCCCCTGCCCTGTCTGCTGAGTGTTTTCTAGAAGCTCTGAGGATCAGGTGTCGGAGAGGCCAGCAGCTTCCCCATCCAACTTAGAGACAGCTGGTGTGAATACATATGGCAACCAGAAACAAGCTACTTAGCTTCAGAGGGCTGGGCCCTGCAGAGAGCCCTAGGAGCACATAAACTGGCCATCCAACTCCCTAATCTACTGATCCAATTGTTAGCGAGGCTCCCAGGGGCCAATGGTATTAATGCCCTTCTGGATGTCTCCGTAAGTGGGGTGGAGATCAGTTCCAGAAACAATCACATCTTGGCACAGCAGGAGCCAGGCCCACACAAGCAGCTAGCATGACATCCTGTAGCTCTCAGAGCACCCCCGCAACACAGGGACAGGTAGAGACCCTCCCAACTGGGGGCAGGGGATAGGGAATAGAGATGTGGATTTTGGCATCCAGGTTTCCCAGGCTTCCAGTGTCCTTCTTGAGCTGACAAGGACACAGTTTACAAAACAGCTTCAGAAAGTCCACTCTAGGAAGAGATGTCAGCCACAGCATGAGTCATGGGTGTGACACAGAGCAAGGCAGGGGCAGGGGCAGGGGCAGCCCAGGAGACTTCATGCCTCAAGGAGAGGACATGGTGTGCCTGCCCACATCCCTGAGGTAGCTGGGTTTGACCCTCCATGCACATCTGGAAGCCTCCTCCAAGCCAAGTGAATAAGCTGCGCAGTCCTCTGCGGGGCATTCTAGTTCCTGTAGCCACTCAGGGCCCAGGAATTGGGGGATAGGGGGTGTGGCAGCTCGAATTGAGGAATGTGGGTCTGGAATCTGAGCTGCTGAGAACTCCCTTCTCCCATCAGTCCCTGTCTAACTCCTCTTGGGTTTTCCTGGAGAGCTGTAGGAGACCTTGGGTCCAGATGAGGTCACCCATGCCTGCAGGTCCTGGCAGGCCCACCCCAAGCCCAGGGAGGCCAGCCAAAATCTCTGTCCTGCCAAACACAAGGCCAGACCTAGCAGCCAGACCAGGTTGACTTCCTAGATTCAGTGGATCACAGAGGAAGAAAGGTATTTTAAAAAAAAGCCATGTTATCAAGGAGACCACTTCAAACACATTTTATAAGGTTGTGAAAACTATACCTTCCCCTGGGGTTAGGTTACATCCCAAAGGTCCAGACAATACACTGTTCATGTGAACGAAGAAAAACCTCTCCCTCATCTCCAGTAAATGAAGGCTCAAGCTGATTGATGTTGAAGCCACCTGGGAAGCAGTAGCCTTCTTGGAAACCTTTTGGGCATTGGGGACATTGGAGACTTGTGGAGAAGACGGTCCCAGCCCAGCCCCAATGCCTGAGATTCCCCCAAAGTAACTGACATTCAGCACACTGCTGTCCTTAAACGGCAGATCCTTCTGGAAGACCAGGGGCATCCTGAGGTCAAATCTCACACCTTCACCAGAGAGGCATGAAGAGAGGGGAGGGACACACGAAATACACAAAGCAGAGCAGGACACGGCCTGTTATTCTAATACTCAGGGGGCCAAGGCAAGAGGACTGCCTCAAGTTCAAGGCCAAACTGGTCTACAGAGTGAGACTGTGTCTCAAAAAGCTGAAGAGAGGAGGAGAAAAACACCTCAGTTAACAAAGCGCTGACCATACAAGCATGAGGACCTGAGTTTGATCCCTAGCACCCACGTAAAACATGTTGGGTGCATTAGCATATCCTTGTCAGATCAAAATTGGGGGAGCTACAACAAGAGGAGCACTGGGGCTGCCTGACTTCCTTCCACTGTTGTTCTTCTCTCTCCCTTTTCTCCCCATCTCATTGAGACAAGCTCACTCCATGTAGCCCAGGTTGGCTGAGAAGCCCCAGTCCTCCTGCCTCAATCTCCCAAGCAGTGGGATTACAGGTGTGTACCATCACACCTGCACGCCGTCACTTCTCAACCTGAAGATGGGCTCCTATAGAGCCCCAGAACAGTATCGCACGGAGATGACATCCATTACCAAATAGAAAGATTCAGAACTATGTAAGAGTGGAAGATTGGGAGGGAGGAGATAACATTGAGGGGTAAGGCCAGGGGCAGATACCCTCATAAAAGGCATGCTGGAAGTTCTGCACAGATCCCACTGGGTGTCAACCAACATCCTGGTCCTTGGAGCCTGAGAACTAACCATGTTCTGATGGGTGATTGGCAGACAGCTGTCCCTGACATGATTGTGCCTTTATTTCTAAAATGGTCAGGGATGGTCTCTCGGGTTTGGGGTTGGTGTGGAGCCAACTCCACCAACACACACACGCACACACACACGCACACACACATGCACGCACACACGCACGCGCATGCACACACATGTCTGGCCTAGGCCTATACACAGGCCTGCGTCTTGGAGATTGAGGTGCTAGGATGAGGAAGTGGGCTCATTCTAGTCTTGACTGGAACACTCATTTGTTGTAGTTGTCTCTCCTTTTTACTTTGTTTTTTCAAATTACAGTCATGTAACTGTGTGTGTGTTTGTATATGTATGTTTGTGTGTGTGTACATATGTGTCTGTATGTGAATATTTGTGTGTACGTGTGTATAACGTGTGTGATGCAATGCCATCACACCTGCTGTCATTTTTAAGGAGAGACTCTTTTTTTTATCTCAACAGCAGACAACCCAGGGGCAGGGGTGTGAGGCTATCGGCCCAATTCTCCCAGGTGGATACTTGGGGGACAACATGGAGGACTTGGGATGAGGTGGAGGTGCTAGGTGAGGTGAGCACTGGCCTCCACTCGGGTGCCGCCCAGAGCCCATTGGCGTCAACAGCCTGCATAGGACTCACCTCTGTGATGATGTAAAAGTCGTCCCCAGGCTCGCCCTGAACAACGATTTTCTCTCCGTCTTCAAACTGCACAGGCTCCAGGGCATCGGCTACAGTCAGGCGTTCCCACTTCTCCAGGGACACTGCAGGAAGATACAAGGAGTCACAGGCCACACCACACCACCATGGGATCCTTGGATGCATCCTTAGAAAGCCCAGTACTCAGATCCCTGATGGTGATCTAAGACTCCTCAGAGGTGACAGATAACGCTGAAGTGGAAACC
This sequence comes from Lophiomys imhausi, assembly GCA_907164525.1. NCBI lineage: Eukaryota > Metazoa > Chordata > Mammalia > Rodentia > Muridae > Lophiomys > Lophiomys imhausi. The sequence goes on from CAJQZJ010034231.1 coordinate 1,323,998, forward strand.
ACAGAGCGCTGAAATGCCAGATCTAGTCCTTCAAAGCAGGGCCTGGCACCTCTCACCATTACTTTCCATCCAAGATGGACTCTGAAAGCTGCTTGTGGTAGCACAGGTCTGCATCCTAGCTACTCAGGAGGCTGAGGCAGGAATATTACATTCGAGGCATGCCTAAGGTAGAGAGTGAATTCAGGGGCAATCTGCACAACGGAGTGAGACATTGCCTCAAAATAAAAAGTAAAAAGAAGTCTGAAGATGGAACTCAGCAGTAGAGCACCTGCCTAGAATCCCCCAGTGAGGGGCTGGGGTGTGGCT
>CAJQZJ010034231.1:1327422-1339085 GCA_907164525.1 Lophiomys imhausi
GTGTGTGTGTGTGTGTGTGTGTGTGTGTGTGTGTGTGTGTGTGTATGTGTGTGTGTATCTGTCTTTGTCTGTCATTTTCTTTCTGTCTCTCTCTCCCCCTACATGTTTTTAGGTACAGGGTTTTCCTCTCAGTGGCATTTAAAATGTGCACTATTCCAAGGTTGGAAAACAACATTTGCCATAGTGTTATCTCCTAACAGCATAAATCTTGGGCAAAAACTGTAATAACTGTAAGGGAGGCAGCTAGTATTTGGCCCCAGAGTTTTAAATGGAACACAACTGAAACACAGCACATTTCAGAACATTTAAACCATGTACATACAGGCAGAGGTGGAGGCAAGGAGGGGCTTTGCAGTGATCTGGCTGAGGGGAGAGGCTGCCTGTGGGGATGAGTTTCTGCTGGGGCAAAGAGGGGGGGTCTAGGTAAACGGTGGGGTCATGCACCCGCTGAGGCTGGGCTTGTTTCTCTGAGCCAAGCTTCTTACAACACTACAAATGGCCATCCTGTGTTGTGCGTGTCTCACCACAATGAGTAAATCAGTACAGCAGTTCATTAAGGTCAAGAAGGGGAGGCACCTTTGCACAGCAACAGGGCAAAGCGTATAAAGAGCCTCTGTGTTTAAGAGGCACTGAGAGGGACAGGTGCCAAGCAGAGTCCTCCCTGTCCCTTGTAATTCAGAGCGGGATTACCACCATCTTCTCCAAAGTTCTCAGAGCTACTCAACTGTGCACATGAGCCCAGGGTACATCTACAAGTCTCCACAGGCCCTAGGGATGGTACATAAAAGTGGCCTTGGAAGGACAGTGATGTCACTGAGGAGCTTTGCTCAAGGTGAGCCAAAAGGGAGGGGGAAGACACTTGGTGCAGGACTCCAGCTAAGAGAACAAAGAGCTAGCTTTTAGCTCAGACTCGTGGTGCTGGCTTGGCAGCACCAAAGACAGCCAGAAGAGATAAACAGACATAGTGTGGGAGGGACAGGGACACTGATGGGATGACATTCATGCTCATGGGTAGTAAGGTATGCGTATGCACCTGTATAAAGGTGTACCATGAATGTGTGCATATATGGACATGAAATGTGTATGTGAGTGCACATGTATGTGTGTACTGTGAGCATGTGCCACAAATGTGTGTATGAATATGAATGTGTACACATATGACTGCATGCCATATTTGTGTATATGTATCTGTGTGTACATATGCATGTTCACAGGTGTATGAGTGTAGCTGCATGTGTGTATATGAGCACGTACTATCACTCCTATGGGAGCCACACACATGTGTCTGTGTTTGCATGTGAGCATGCATGTCCCAAACCTGCACAATGCTAAGCAGAGATGACCTGTCAGCCACACAGGGAGAAGCAGATGTGGACTGGTTGCAGGTGTTCACAGGAGGCTACAGAGAGGCCATGGGCAGCAGAGCCACTGACCTAGGATGGAGACTTTGCTGAGGAATTCCTCATACATCTTGCGTTTCCTCAGCGTGCTTCCCTGTGAAAGAGAAAGCAGGACAAAGAAGGTGAGTCTCCAGTCTCAGTCCATCTCTCAATGTTTGCAGATTTCTCTCAGTGATCAGTCTCTTCAGAGGAAGCCCGTTAAGTGGATCTATGAAAGCCTATATCTCCCATTTCCTGCTCTTCACCTTCCATGTCTTCTAAAGCAGCTTCCAGCACCACCAGCAGGAACCCCAGGGCTGTTTCCTGGGGTCGAAACCTTGGCAAGCCAGACCCCCCTCACCCCCAGCGAATGGGACCATGAGGTTGAAGTTTCCAAAGATGGATGTGGCTAGGCCTGTCCTGCTCTTCTGAGGTAGACTCTAACCTGCAATCCCCCTGCCTCAGTGGCCTGACTTTCATTACAAGTAGGCACCTCTGAGACCTTCCATTACAAAGTCTTAAGGTTTCTGGAAAGGTTATCAGAACATCCAGCCATCCTGTGGGCCTCACAGCTACCTCAGGGGTCTGCATCAATGGTGAAGGAGGCCCGTGCACCCTGCATGGCCACTGATAGATGACATCAGTGTCTAGAGAAGACTGCCCTGCCTCCCGCTGCAGCAGCTGGGACCCTCTTCTTCCTAGGTCTATACCAGTCTCAGTACTGCAGCCCTCCCACTGTCTGCTGAAGATATCTGGGAAGGGGAGATAGATCAGACGTGAGAGACAGGACTGACCCATGGAGGCCACCAAATACCTGAGGGTCTCCGTAAAGCACATCTTTAGAGATGTGTGGCTCAGCCTTGCCTAAGAGATTGGCAATCTCAGACCTCCATGGGGTGGCATTTATAATACAACCTGCCCTCATGGGACCTGACGCTAAGCTCGGAGCACATCATCACAACTTGTAGCAGCCCCAAGAAGGGAGCAGAAATGGAGAGACCAGCATTTCAGGCTCAGAGCTGAAGCTTCAAATGTTAAGGACAAGGCAGAGCCAGACACACCGCCCCTCTCTTGAAACCACCCACTAATGGGCAAACCTAGTTCTATGGCTCTGCTGTCTGGCAGCAGGTTCAGCCTGGTGTGTAAAAGATGTCTGTGTCTCCATCAGCTAGGCTCACTGCGGGTAGCTCTATCTCACACACACAGGAAATAAGGATTGCAGCAGGAGCCCCCTCCACGTGGGGTGTGGGGGAAGCCCATGGCCCCAGATTGAGAGCCATAAGCCAAAGTTAGTCAGTGAAGCCCTGCTGAGGGGAAAAGGACTCTCAAGAGAAGGATCAAATTGAAGGCACGTGCCACTAAATGCCAGTCCCTGGAAAGCTATGACAAAAATGTGAGTAGCAGTGAAGTGAGGAAGTAGGGCCCTCAAACCTCCAGGGCACACCACAGCTTCCACAGGACCAGACCATGGGGTTCTCCCTAGCTATGCATGAGGTCAACCTTCTTGCTTGCCTCAAAACAATTCACGCTCCTAGCTTACTTCCTGGGATCTCATCCAGAATACAGACCACAGCCTTTCTACTTTCAGAAAGAATAAGAGGCCTACTGTGGGTACCACTCGAGCCCCACACCATTAGTGGGGTTGAAGGTATAGGGATACGTCTGCCCTCCCAATCCCTCCCAGAGCTTCGCATAGAGGATGGCCCGGCTGAGTTTCTGAGGGGAGGGACACCTCTCAATCCAGGGGAACAAGGGTAAATCTGGATGTACTTCCCATGTCACAAGTCCTAGGGAAATGAGATTTCCAAATAATTTTATTGTAAGGACTGAGATTCAATAGATATTCCTTAAAAGTTGTTGTTGCCACTTATGGTGATGGTGGTTTTAGTGTTGATAACAATGATGATGGTGATGGTGGTATTGATAAGAGCAGTGGTGGTGGTGATGATGGTGATGGTTTTGACAAAAACGATAATGATGGTGCTAGTGGTGATGGTGGTGATTAATGTTGATGGTGGTGGTAATGCTATTGATAGTCATAACAGTGGTGATGATGGTGGAGGTTATGATGGTGTTGATAGTAGTAATGATGATGATGATAGGTATGGTTTTGATGGTGATGATGATACTGATGGTAATGAAGATGCTACTGATAGTATAATGGTGGTAATGATGGTGATGGTATCAATGAGCGGGATGATGATGATTAGAGTGATGATGGCAGTGACGGTCACGGTAATAAGGGTTGTGGTAGTGATGCTGGTGATAATGACAGTGGTAATGGTATTGATTGGTGGTGATAATAAAGACGGTGGTGTGTGTTAGTGACTGCGACAGTGAATCTGAGTACCCCAGTGGAGGGCTCTTGGAGAGGACCAGCACACTGCATTTCCAGGCAGAGGCAGCCTGTCACTGCCCATGCTCTTGGAGCAATGTCCTCTGCAAGACTCGGGTTCTCCATCGGGTCCATGATCTGGCTGTTATCTCTAACCCGGCCCCCCACCTTCTCCCTCTGTGATCACACCACTGCTCAGACAAAGCTGCTGACACCTCAGCTCAGAAGGGTCCTTTGCTTCCTGTTGTGATACAGGGGGTCATCAGCCTGAGACAAGCCCCAGAAATGGAATAGGTACTAATGGGCACCAGCCCCCTGCACCCCAGTCACTCCCGGGAGCACTCTCTTCTCAGAAGGTGGCAAGAGACACAGCCAAGACCTTGTCCCCACATATCTTTTAGTGTACCCCCACAGCTCTGAAAGATGCTATTATTAAATCCCTACTGGATTAGAAACAGAGGTCCAAAGGAGAGTAATGACTTGGTTCCTGTCCAACAAGTTGGGGACTGATACCACTGTCCTAAATAGAGCTCTCTGTGTAGATCATGCTGGCAGCTAACGTAAGAGACCTGCCTGCCTCTGTTTCCTGAATGCTGAGGTGAAAGGCGTGTGCCACCACATCCAGCTTCTTTTCTTTCTTTTGTTGGCGTATACTTTCATTCTGTAGCCCATACTAGCCTGAAACTCATTACGCAGTCCAGGCTGACCTAGAACCTGTAACTCTGCCTCAGCCTCCCAAATGCCAGCATTACAAGCACGGTGATCTACACAGCATGCCATACTGTGTTCTCCCCACTCAGTATCTTTGTTCCTGCGGGAAATGAAGCTGTGGCTGCAAAGCCACTGCCATGCGCTGTACCGTGGTCAACCTCTATCCTCACTCTGGATTGGGGGAATCACATGCTGTGCCCAGCCCTGGAGCTAGCACATAGCAGAGCTAAGGTGACCCAGGCTGTTTTATGTCACAGTCAGGCTCTTGTCACCCTCCCATGCCCCTGTGGAGGCAGAGTAGCCAGCGGCAGCTGTGTTCAACCGTGAGGTTAGCTTTCAGACAGGCTTCAGTGCAAGAGGCGAGGGCTCAGTGCTGTGTGGATACACATGCGCAGAAGGGCCTGGCTGCCACGGATATCTCCTCCTTGGCTTCCTGTCAGCCAATAGCAGAGATGGCTCATTGCTCTCTCTGTAGCCCAGTGCACCTTGGGCCACTCACAGGGTGGTTTCCATGGCTGGGCACCTCTTGGAGACACAGGCAGGCACCCACAGTCCAGTTAAAGCATGAGAAGCCGGAAGAGAACTCTGTCCCCAAATAATCATGTACCAACAGTGGAATGGTGATGCCCATGATGGAAACACACAAGCGTTAGCAGCCACCAGGGCTCTTCCCAGCCAGACCCTGACACTCTGACCTGAGGACCCTAGAAGGGTGAGGTAGACAGCCCAGGAAGTTCGCACTTGAAGGCCAAATACTCAGGTGTCTGGAGAGAAGCCAGCCTTGTATGCCAGTTGGGGGTGATAGAGGAAAAGAAGAAGGGGGCTGGGCAAAGCACAGAGTCAGGCAAGAACAGTGCCACGGCACTCTGGGGAACACACTGAGGTGGGAGGTGTCATTTCCAAGACTCAGAGGCTGCTAGGAGCAGGGGGTGACTCTAAGTTAGTGTGAGGATACACACAGAGCTTAGAGGGGCAATCCACCAGCATGCCCAGTGTCCCTTAACCAGTGATGAGCCTGGGATGCTGGAGGATGGCCCTGAACTTAAGCTAGCTGTCGGGAAAGCCTGGACTCAGACCTCCATTCTCACTGGCCTCTTGAACTCTGTGCAACTGGGATATTAAAATCGGTCCCAAAGGATCTCCGTGAAGACAGGCACAGGATACAGTGACAGGACCCCAGACCTTCCTCCAACCTTGGGCCTCAACTTCCCCATCAGATCTGGTTCAGACCAGCACTAATAAGCCTGCAGAGTCCCAGTCCCAGAAACCCAGGTTCACACGGCGCCAAGCTCTCCACTTCCCGAGGAAAGCCCTGTGGTGGTTAATCCTGATTGTCAATTTGACAGGATCTAGAATCACCTAGAACCTGGCAGACAAACCTCTGCGTGTCTGTGAGGGAACTTTCAGACTGGGTTACTGGGGGAAGACCCACCCTCCACATTGGAGGACCCATCGTAAATGTGACAGGACCTACCACTATTCCATGGGCTGGGGTCCTGGACTGAATACAGAGAAAGAAAGCTGAAATTGACCTCTCCCTCTCTCCTCTCTCTCTCTTCCTGACTACGCTCCTGTCACCACCCCTCCCCACCATGACAAACTGCACTTAAAGCCATGAACCGCAATAAACTTCTCCAAGTTGCTTTTTGTCAGGTGTTTTGTCATAGCAATGAGAAAAATAACCAATTCAAGTTGCAATAGGACTAGGGACTCGATGTCCAGTAGTGCCAGAAGAACCTCATTAAGTTGTCCTCAGCTATCTGGACCTCGATGGCGAGACGACAGACCTGCCAGCAGAGGTTGGAACAAGTCTGTTTCCATGACAACAAGACGGCACAAGTGGAAAGCCAGTGTCTGAGCTGTGGTGATGCAGAACTGTTGTGTCTGCCTATCTATCGGTGCAGGTCAGGGTGGCTGTGGTGACAGCAGCCTTCTCAGTGACCTGTCCCAAGCCATTTTAATCCCATCCAGTCCTAAAAAAAAAAAAAATGGCATCTCTTTTGAAAATGTGCAGTCTCCACTGGCTGCCTAGCAATTAAGCCCTGCCCGAGGAATGCAGGCAGGTTGTGATCCAGGAACCTCAGAAGCTAATATTGGTGCAGCAGGCAGGATGGTGCTGAAAATGTTGTGGGACCTAGGGAAGTGGTCAGGGGGCAGGTGAAGCCAACCTGCTTTGTTCTTAGGCTGTGCAGTCATCTGCTAAAGCGTCTTGGTGACATGGAGATCCCCAGCCTAGCAGGCTTTACAGCACACACATACAAGACAGCAACCCAAGATGGCTCTGATGGGGCTCAGCCTAGGAACCTGCCTGTAGAGGCTAGCTTGGCCTTCTCTCCAAGTAGCCTGCCCGGGACAGGGACTCTATCTGCCTGTCCCCTTGGCACCTGCAGCATACTGTGCTGTGGTTGGTGTTCATTGTCCACTTCATAGAGTCTAGAATCACCTGGAAGGGAGTGTCAAGGGCTGGTCTGTGAGGGATTGCTGTGACTGGGTTGACGGAGGCGGGTACACCCACCTAGAATGTAGGCAACACCATTGGTTAGTCCTGGACCAAAGGAAAAAGAACTCTGCACTGGCATCCAGTGCTCTCTGTTCCTTGGCCGTGGATGGGATGTGACCAGTTGCCTCCAGCGACTGCTGCTGTGACCTCCCTGCCATGATGGACTGGACCCTGGAACTGCACACCAAAACAGACCCTCCTTCCCTAAGTTGCTTCTGTCAAGAATATTTTGTCACAGCGATACGAAAGACCTACTGCCAAGACCTCAGCCAAGATCCCTATCAGAGTTCAACAGCAGGGGCCTTGAAACACAGAAGGACAGAGTACACACTCACCTCCAAACAATCCCCGGGGCCCTTTCTCGCTCCCCCAAAAGCAGACACTGAGTGCCTCACTTTGGAACGAATTGGCACTGTGGGCCCAGGAGAGGAAGATGGTGATTGCAGAACATACGAAGGACCCACCTTGCTCACTCAGGGTGTCCCAGGTAGGACTATGAGATCAGGGATCCAAGACCCTGCCCTCTCCCACCACCCACGGTACTGAGAACCACACCTTATCCATTGTGAACTCTGCCTGTCCCATGGTGCAGAAGAATTGGAACCAGAGACAAGTCCAGCTCCCAGCACAACTTATCCCAGCCAGAGTGCCTGTGGCACCCAAGATGTGGAGTGGGCCTCTGGCTGGCGTTTCTCCATCACCTGAAGGCTCCACGCACATCCCCTATTCCTACTCCTGCACCGCACCATGAGTAAGGGGCTCAGAAGTTTCTCAGCCACTTGTTTGCATGGAGTTTCTCACCCCCTTGGGGTTCTCACTCTGGGCGAGGGTGGAGGGATTACCTACTCCTAGGCTTGGAGAACCCCTGTGAGTCACTGGGGAACTAACTCTAAGCTCATCTTAGAGACCCTACAGAAAGTGGGGTGGGAGTTCATTGAGGTTGAAGGTGGCATACCATTTGTGCTGTGAAATGGAGTGCCTGATTCTCACTGAGGTAGCCTAGAGTCAGTCAGGACGTGGGTCCCTCAGTAAGTGGCATTAGGAATGGGGGGACCCATCTCCTTAGGTGACACAAGTTCCCAAGGACTCAGGACATTTCCTCCAAAGGCCTCAGAAGACTGCAGTATACCCCCTATTGCCCAGTTTTGTTTTGTGACTCCTTTCTTTTTGAGACAGGGTGACACTGGACTTCTGATCCTCCTGCTTTCGCCCCCTGAGAGCTGAAGTCACAGGCATGCTCCACTGTGCCTGTTTGGGCAATGCCGGGTATGAGCCCCAAGGCCTCACACATATTAGACAGGCCCTCTACCAACTGAGTCACATCTAGTCGCTCTGTAGGGAATTCCAAATTCATTGGTTGGAGACACAAGGTCCCCAATTATGGGGCAGGCAAACAGAGGGCCCAAGGCTTAAATAAAAGAAACTCATGGGCTGCTGGTCTCTGTTGAACCCTCACCTGAGTACCTACAGTTGGCCTGTACCCCTGGCTCTGCCCAACACTGGGCACTGTGTGCCCCTTAGAGAAATCACAGCAGGGAGACAGGAACATTCCAAACTAGAAATCACGGGGTTCCAACTCAAGTGTGGAGTCTGAGCTGACCTTGTGGGGCCAGCTCCCGGGAGAAGACTTTCATCCTCTGTGTCTCCCACTGTGAGTCCCAACTAAGGCAGGAACCCTCAAGTGGTGTGTGATTTGGCTATATCCAAATCTGCCCAGATGGGGAATGGGTGCGGACAGGATCCAAATTCTCCACAAGAGAGCTCTGCGGATTCTGGAGCCCAGTTGGTGCTATTCTTAGCGTCTGGGGATCCGAAATTAACCCGAAGAAAGCGCCAGCTCCCTCTGTGCTTTTGAGAGCATTTCTGAATATAAAGTCCTAACCACAAAAGTCCCACAGCCAGCAATGACACAGCATGGGTGAGACAGTAGAGAAACAGCTGCTTATGCAATTTTAAGCCAGGTGCGCTCAGAGGGGACAGGGACTGTGTCCTCTTGCGGGGAGGGAGGATCCCCACCCCCACCCCGGCGCAGCACCCACCCACCGGGACAGGCAGGTCCCTGCAGATGGGGAACATGTTGAAGACAAAGGACTATAGTACTGCGCCTGTGTCCTTGTGCCCACAGCAGTACAGGAGCCCTGAGGTGCTGAGCATGCCAGGCCCTGGGGACAGCTGCCTCCAAGACGGTGCTGCTCCACGCGTGTGTCCTGCAGAAGAGCTGAAATCACATCGAGACCACAACAGGATGTCCCTCGGTAGCCGAGCACCCGGGCTCCATCCTGAGCTATTCTTGGAACATTCTGGAACGTTCTGGAATGTCTCACCCCAAGGCCACTCTCAGTTCCCCGAATCTATCTCAAAGATAACTGAGTCCCTGTGGATCCCAGGTCCTTCTGTGACTCCAGGAGCTCCACGTCAGAGATCGATCAGGAGGGGAGGCTCCAGAGGAGGTCGTATATTTTCAGGATGGAGCCCTCCTGACGCCTTAGGGCAAAACCTTCATTCTCTTTTCATGGTGATCCCCTCAAACAGCCCCCTGTGATCCAAGCAACAGCCACCCCAAGGCCTTTGCACTCTGTCCCCATGACCTCTAACTCCCGTAGGTGGCCTTTTAGACTCTGCCCTAATGTCACCTAAAAGGGACCCTGGGTGCTATTTTCCAAGTAGCCCTGTGGTCCAACACGGTAGTGCTGCAGATCCAGCCATTACAACTACAGTGACTTCTGGCCAGGGTTCCACTCACCATGAGGATGCGCCTGTAACTGTCACGGTCGATGCCCCAGAGCTTGAGGTCCGTTTTGGCCTTCACATTGGCCGCTCTTGGGGTGCCGTAGATGAGGGCCAGCTCTCCGAAGCTTCCCCCCTCACTGATGTTTGTCACCCATTCCCCATTCACATATACCTTCAGAGAACAGGAGAGAAAAGTCAGTGGGACATGTGGTCACAGCTGCTGCTTCTACAGGGAACCCACAGTCCTCCCCGATGGGAAGGACAGGCGCTCTGCAACCCTCTTGCACCACCTTCTTACACACCTACTGCCTTGGAGGGAACCTCGGGCTGATGTGATCTACTCCAAGGAGAGCCCATTCAATCTCACCCCAGCCTACTCAGAGCCACAACTGGGCAGCATGCAGCCACCAAAGAACAGGTCAGGACCAGAGGGCAGAACACAGTGTATCCCAGCTACCTCGTGAGCTGTTTTTCCCATCCAGTGATCACCTCTCAGGCTCTCTGGGCCTCAGTTTTCCCGACTGCACCCCCCAATCAGTTGTTCTACTATGACACATAGACAGATCCAGACAAGCATTGTGCCTCATATCTTCTCTGTTCACAAACTGCCTCTCCTCTTGGGCCATTCAGTGATCCCTCTCCCTGAGTATCCCTCTCTTATCCCACCCCTGTGGGCACACACTGACTGTCCCCCTTCTCCTCTGGGCCTTTGCCACCAAGGCAAGCACCCAAGTCTTTTGGCCGGTGGCCAACTTGAGCCCCCTGGTAAGGCACCACTACCAAGCTACCCCAAGAAGGAGTGGGGATAAGATTCCCTTTCAGGCCACGTGGGCGGCATGGCCTGTACAGTGTGCGCACTATGCACGGACCTTGCGCGGCCCACACCCAGCAGGGACACAGAATGGGCAGATTGTTCATTCCCAGGGCGACTATGCAGCTCGGTTACTATAAATTGACACAATGCACGCTCTATCCCACAGCGTCTCAATGAGCACACAGAGCCATTCCCGCTGCAGAAACGGGTGCGCACCCGGAGAATGGATTGTGATGAATCATGGAAGCGATTCTTATTGAAATCAATGTCTCATTATCCGGTAATAACTGAGACACAGAGATGTCTATCTAAAAGAGAATGCCTCGCAGGTGATGGTTGTAACTCCATGACGAAGTGAACAAGCGTGGGGGGGGGTAGCTGGAGGCTGGCTAGCCACAAAGATGGGGGATGGGGAAGACACTGGCTCCCAAAGGTAGGACTCTACCAGATGGGATGTGTGTTCCTCCCATCTGGCCTGGTGGGTTCCTCAAAAACCAAAGGGATCTGGGGTGCCAGGAGGGGAAAAGAAGACCACAAACTGACTCAAAGAGATCAGGCATGGTGTCATACACCTGTCTCCCCAGGCTGAGGCAGGAGGATGACAGGACCACCAACTGGGATGTAGATGGGAGCAAGGAGGGAATATAGCGATCTGGGACTCTAGATATGAGTTTAAAGGCCTCAGAGCACAGCCCTAGGATCTCACTTCCTTTCCATAGTCCAGGGATGGTAGAGCACAGCTCCCCCCCCCCATCTCAGAGCTGGCCCTGCCACATCCATCGCCTATGCTTCTGCAGGAACCTGTCCATGGACACTTAACTTGCAGGTGGGAAACCCTAGTAATTGGAACATGTAGCTCACTGAGGAGGCACATCCCTCCCAGGACTGTCATCCTCAGTCTGTCACTGGGTTTATGTAGCCTCAGAGGGCTCTCTAGCCTGGATGAGCTTGGGATATCCCACATGGTGCTGCCAGGATCACTGGTATTGTTGCTTTTTGTGGTACTGGGGATTAAATGCAAGGCCTTGCCCTCCAGCCTCTCACTGAGGGATTCTAGGCAGGTGCTCTACCACTGAGCCACACCCCAGTCCCTCTCACTGGGTGATTCTAGTCAGGTGCTCTACCACTGAGTCACACTCCAGCCCCTCTCACTGGGGGATTCTAGGCAGGTGCTCTACCACTGAGCCACACCCC
>CAJQZJ010034231.1:1339095-1363512 GCA_907164525.1 Lophiomys imhausi
TCTACCACTGAGCCACACCCCAGCCCCTCACTGGGGGATTCTAGGCAAGGGCTCTACCACTGAGCCACACCCCAGCCCCTCACTGGGGGATTCAAGGCAGGTGATCTACCACTGAGCCACACCCCCAGCTTCTCTCTGAAGTATGCTAGACAAATGTCTACCATTGAACTGTATCCCCAACCTCTCCCTCTTTCTGTTTGAGACAGAGTTTCCCTCTGCAGTCCATGCTGTTCCCTAACTTGGTAAAATTCTCCCACTGCAGCTTCCATAGACCTGGGATCACAGACACACACTACCACCCAAGTATCAGGAACATTCTTGAGTTGGTTGTGACTTCCTTGTTTGTCTCTGACAAAGATCTGAGGTAACATCTGTTGTGTCACAGGCACACCTGTTGGCTCATCAGAAGCAGGTGTTACTGAAAGCATATCCCCAGAGGCTGCTCTGTCCCCACCACACTTCTGTCCCCATGTGTCATCTTGGCCTGAGTCATAAGTACAGATGCTCTTGGGGTTGGGAGAGGTGTATAGGTCACAGAGTTCTTGCTGCTGAGTTCCCAATGGCTATTCTCTCTCCTTGCAGCATGGGGATCGAGGAAGTCCCCCAGTGGCTACCCCAAGTGGGAGGAAGGATCTAACTACCTTCCATAGAGTGCCAGTACTCTGGGGACACAACATCCCAGCTGGCCCACTGTGGTAGTGACATTTCCTCAACTTCACTCCCCAAAGAAAGTGAGTGTGGCTGCCCTGGGGCATGACCAAGGGAACAGGGACCCTCTGCAGTGACTACCCTCCCTCATCCCAGAGCCTCAAGCCTAGGGGATCCCCCACAGTGTCAGAGGAAACCATTGTGTCCTCCAGGGCCACCCGGAGGACAAAGGGCCATCCTTCTGTGCACACTGGCCTCTGTCACAGCTCCCCCATCCAGCTGGTACGCAAAGGGGCTACTCTTGTTTCGCTCCATTTTTTTGTTTTTTTCTTCCTTTAAGAGAAAAATGGTGGGAGGCCCCACGCGGCTACATTATGCCACACTAGGGGCCAAGGGTCCTCCAGCTGAGCTCAGCCTCTGCTACCCTGCCCTGACTGCCTTCCTCCTTCCTGCCTGTCCCTCCCTGTTCAGTCTTAGCTCAGTGGGTAACCCTCTGACTCACCTCTGCAATAGATGACAAATCCCTATCAGCAGTGGATCTTCCAAATAGCAGAGACACAGGCCACAGACAAACGCCATAGGGATACAAGCCTGGGGTGGTGGCTCACGCCTACGACCTTAGGCCCTGAGAAACTGAGTCTGAGGGTTTGGGGACATGAGGCTAGCCTAGGCTACAACACAAGACTCTGTCTGATAAAGAAAAACCAAGGCCGAGGAGATGGCTCAGTTGATAAAGGCTTGCAAGCAAGAATATGTGAGTTCGAGCCCCAGAATCCATGTAAAACTTGTCGGGGTGAGGGGTACAGGTGAGCAGATCTTTGGGGCTCATTGGCCAGCTATCCTACAAGACTCAGTGAGTTCCAGCTAATGAGAGACTCTGTAATAACAAAACAAGGCGGACTGACTGAATGAGTCAACAGGTAAGTACTTGCCCTGCGAGCCAGACGATCCTGGGAACTCATGTAAAAGTGAAAGGAGAGAGATGACTCCACAAGGTTGTCCTCTGACCTCAGAGTTTCTGAGTTCAAGACCAGCCTGGTCTGCAGAGTCAGTTCCAGGACAGCCAGAGTCACACACAGAAACCCCGTCTCAAAAAAACCAAGAAAGCAAACAAAAACAAAAGCCCTCTGAATTTAGACTCCTAGGGTGGTCTGGCCTCTGCATATTCTTTAGAGGACTCATGCCAAGACTTGTTCTGACTGCAATGTGCCCAGAGGTAGCCAGAGGTGGCTGACAGAAGGTCACCTGCACGGTGAAGTCCTGGCAGAGTCTCCAAAGATTACTGGATTTCTGGAGCACCAGGACTCCAGGATCAGTGAACATCACCCTCCCGGCACAGATGGACCAAGGTTGAGAGAAGTCCAGGAGTGCTCAGACCTGGGGCAGGGCCAGCTCTGTCTCCCTTCTCAAGCACTTCAAATCAAGTGGGCAAGATTGTAGCGGGGAAGTAAAGATAAGGACAAGAGCTGGTCCTGGAGGCACAGGACTGTTATCCTTGCCCTATGTCTCCAAACCACCCCTAGGTAGCCATCAGGCCAGTGAGAGCGCCCCCCCCCTTTGTAGCCAAGCCATCCTTGATGTGGCTCTCTCTCATTCTTCTTCATGTCCACATACAGTCCCAGGGCCCCAGAAGGCAGGTCAGGTCACGACCCCAAATCTGGAGTTTGCTGCAAACTTCCACACCCCAGTGTGAACCCCACAGTTTCTCCTAAAAAAACAACAAAAAAAAATGGAGTCACATGAGATCTGCATGAGCCCAACAGTCCAAGAGACTGCCAGCACCCCAACCTGTGTCACTCATCTCCACTAGAGCAGCACAGAATCTGGGGTGCCTCAGGGCCTAACACGCTCAGGCGCACTTACTGCCTGTGACCTGTCAAGGACCTCAGAGATGATGTGCCGCATGGGTAAAATATACTCGGAGGCTACAAGACCTTCAGAAAAATGGCACGGCCAGCTCTGCGTTCAACAAATGACTAACTGAAACATAACAGCACTTCGGAAAGCAGGTCTCCAGGAGACATTCACACATCCATGTTCACTGAAGGACAACCTACAAGAAGAGCCCACATGGATGCACATAAAGGAAATGTGGCTCGTGCCCCAGTGGAGTATTGCTCAGCTTTGAGCAGGGCATTTCTGACACCTACTACAGCGTGAATGGATGGATCTTGAGGATGTTTTGCTCAGCCAGCCAGCCTGACTGGATTACATGCTCCATGAACTACATGAATGAGAGACCCTCATAAAGACACCTGAGGTTAAGCGCTGACCTCCATAGGCATGTATTCTCCTCTATACCCTCCCCGACACTCACAGAGGAAAGAGCTCTGCAGTCAGATGAGGGTGGCGGACTCACTGTTGATACCATAGTTAATCTCATGCTCCCCCAGGAACCCTGGCAAACTGAACAGTCCCCAGCCCAAATGCTGGACCAGATAGCGATGCCCAGGGATGCCCAGTTCCAGGGTACACACTGTGCCGCCTGGGAGGGAAGCTTCTTTGAGGCGGGGAGAACCTCTTCTGAAACAGGAGTAATCCTACCTACCTGAAGCCCACAGGGACAGTGCTAACCTTAGAAGGGATGGGGGACCCCAACACAAGAAGTCCAAAGACAACCAGGGAAGACTCCAGACTCCACTCCCAATCCCATATGCCTGCAGTTGTGTGACCTTTTCAGCAAAAACGTTGTGCCCCATGAATAAAATATTTTTATTCTATTCCAGAAATTCTAGAAAGTATTTTTCTACTAGAAAAAAAAAATGAATTATAGTTCTTGGCAAATGTACACATACTGCCTAGGAAGCATTTAGGAAGTCTCTGTGGAAAGCCATGGTTTTAACCAAGACGGAACCTTGGGCCTTTGGTGCCCTGGTCCCTCTAGGGCGCTGCTAGTGGGGGAACAGTGTCCATCCAGGAGGGCTGCTCTGGAAACCCTAGTACACTGTCTTGTTTGGTGAGAGGGGTGCAGATCCTGCCTGGAGGGGTGAAACTAGTTGACATGCCCCTCACGTCCCCAGCCAGGTAAACGCAGATTGCTGCTCCCTGTGGTACCCTCCCAGCCCTGCCTGGCCTGAGGGAGGGGTTACAGAATGCAGCATACGGAGGCCATAGACGCTTGCTGAGTGTAATCACAGTGATTATAGTAATATATGATCCATAACTCAGCTGGGACTGACATGCCGGCTTCTTGCTCCCAACCCCTTTGATCCCTTTAAATGTGGCCTTCCTTGATGGCCCCTGTGTGTTTACCCTGAATCTCCCACATCACAGTCCGGTTTCCTTGTTTCCTCTGTGCCCAGCCCTGTGGGTACTCCCTGCCGCCCACTCCTCTTCCCACTGGAAAGTCTGAGAGACTGATGGAAGTGTTGGGGACTTTTGCATAGTGCTGTGGGGAGGTGTGGCCGGACACACCCACTCATAGGTCCAGTCTTTACACCACCCACGGCCTCTACATCCTAAACTTGAGGCTTTAGCCCGGAAGCGGCATCCACCCACGATGCCCAGACATCCTGGTTTGGCCAGCCAGGGTCCAGCAAAGGGCCTGTAAGCCACCTTTGAACCTGAACCTCCTGATTGGGGAGGGAGGTGGGGCAGATCTGTTGAGACAATATATTTGAAGAACTGTTTTGTGAAGGTGAGCTCACTTTTTCCTTCACAAAATTGCCTCCACATGTCCCCAGGCTGGCAGAAGGCCAGCTAGAGCTTGGACCATCGTTACAAGGCAGTAGGGCCAACCATAGGCTTTGGAAACCTCAAGCTAGGCTCCCACCCTGGTCCCTTATTGTCTCATTGGATTCTGGAAGGCAACTATCTCTCAGGGAGGGCTGGAAGGGTCCTATTCAGATGAGCTGTGACTTTGGGAGCCCTCAGTCCTGCCTTGAAAGGATGGAGTGGAAGTGTGGGGGACCCTGCCAGTCCCTTCCACCACACACTCTACATTCAAGGGGGTCCAGGATAAAAGCCTGGGATCAACTTCATCAGTTAATGTGACTTCAAATTTTGCAGGATTCTGGGGACAGCGAGGTAGAGGCTGGCTTTTGAAAAGAGATACAACAGTATAGGCCAAAACACTGAAGGCACTGTGACTATCTAGGGCAGTGATTCCCTGCTTCTTAGCCACATCTGGGGTCTTCCACAGCAAGTGCCTCAGGGGCCCCCAGGGAAAACCACAGACTCCAGGGGCTGGGGACCCCAGATGGTCACACGCCCTCAGATACACTGGAGACAATCTGAGGAGGGAGGTGGCTGCTGCAATGGGGGCAGACAGTAGGTGTGGAGGGCTTCTTTGGGGATACAAGGCTGGCTAGAGGAACAGGCTGAGGTGGGGCCTGCCTAGGACAGGATGACTGTGCTGACAGGAAGGCCACAAGGAGGGCTGCTCTGGGGAGAATCCCTGTGCAAGCCTCTGGCCACCATGGACTCCATACTCACTCCTCTGGGATGAAGCCCACCACATCTGAGGCAGCCCAAGGTGGAAAGAGCCAGAGCAGAGACTCCTTGCATGGTCTGCACATGGTTCTGACTCACCCACAGCCTTGCTGTAGATGCACATGGCTGTGGGGGTGAGGGCTTCAGGGACTCCATAACCTGAGGGCAGCCAGCATGTTCCCTACCATTTATTTTGGGAAGCCAAAGAAGGTGTGGCCCAGAATCCCCTGGGGTCACCCCAACCTTGTCTTTGAGACAGAATTGAAAGATTCTAGGTGACTTTGGTGAACACGAAGTAGGTCACAGCCAGCATGGGGATGCACCTCAGTTGGTAGAGGGCTTGCTTAGCATGCATGAAGCCTGGAGCTCCATTCCCTGCACCCCATAAATCAGATATGGCCACACAAGTCTGCAATCCCAGCACTCAGGAGGTGGAGAGGCAGGGGGATCAGAAATTCAAGGACATTCCCCAACATCTGAAGAGTTTGTGTTTAGGCTGGAAGAAAAAGAAAAAAAAATGGAGGAGGAGGAAGAGGAGAAAAGAGGACAGGAGAAAGAGGGACAGGAAGGGGCAGTAGCATATTCCAAGAAAAGAAAGGGCCCAGATCAGAACCCACATGGGTTCCCAGGTTACAGGGGGAAGGTCTGGCCTTCTGTTGTCAGGAAGGTCAACATTTATCAATGTGCCACTGCAGACAGAGGAGCAGGGCCTGGAGGGTATTGAGGAAGGCATAGGAGTTTGGAAGGCAGAACAAAACTGAGAGCAGAGAATACAGGAAAGCCAAGGCCAGAGGTGTGAGAGATTGTTTACTAATTTCCTGTTGATTGTCATCTACCTCATGAAGCTATCACCACAACACCCCACCCCACCCCAGGGCAGGCCCAAGTTGATTATTTCCAGGGTTACTATGGGAGCTGGCAATGCCCCAGAGACCAAGAGCTAGCAAACCCTTGGGAGGGAGAAGAGAGAAGCATGAGTGGTGGTTTTAGGGCCAGGAGAAGGTAATAAACTGAGACTAGGGCTTGGGAGAGAGCTATGGGTGCAAACATAGAGAGTTGGTAGAGCGTTTACATGGCATGCAGGGAGCCCTAGATTTAACCCCCAGCATGATATAAACCAATGCTTGTCATCTCAGCACTCAGGAGATCGAGGCTGGAGGATTGACAGTAAGGATCATCCTTGGCTACATAATGAGTTTAGTCCAGCCTGTGCTACACAAGACCCCCCCCCTCTCTCTTTGAGATAGGGTTTCTCTGTGTCCCTGGCTGTCCTGGACTCACTCTGTATGCCAGGCAGGCCTCAACTCAGAGAGCCACTTGCCTCTGCCTCCCGAGTGCTGGGATTAAAGGCGTGTGCCACTACCACCTGGCAACCCTCATCTTTAAAAATAAAAAAACCAAACAACAACAAAAGACCCAAAACAACCATAAACTAAAAATTAGAAATGAGTCACCCACACCTCTTAGTCAGTCATCATAACCCATCAAGGCCACTTCCAACAGAGCTGGAGAGACTGGTCCTTGGGACCCATTCATACAGACTAGTAGGGACCAACCAACCTGGCTTAGGGCAGGAACCCTTACCCAACCTGGCCCGGGTTAAGGCAGGAACCAGACTGGGTTTTTCATAGATGTTTGGGTTGTTTGTTTGTTTGTCTAAGCCTGAAGCACAGCAGAAGGACGTAACTATGGTCACAGCAGAACCTGGCATCAGAACCACTTTTTAATCCTCTGCCTCACACTTCCTCTGAGCGAGTAGCATCAGAAATCACTACTGCTCACCCCCGACTCAGTTTCCTTATTTGGGGAGACAGGAGGCCCTCCCTCCCCTGAGACACAGACCCTGGGTTGAGCTGTCAGATTCACCAGGTCAACTCTGCGTGTGCCCCACTGGGGACGCCAGGGTGACTCACTTCCTATGT
Source organism: Lophiomys imhausi (assembly GCA_907164525.1). NCBI lineage: Eukaryota > Metazoa > Chordata > Mammalia > Rodentia > Muridae > Lophiomys > Lophiomys imhausi. The sequence continues at coordinate 1,346,097 of CAJQZJ010034231.1, forward strand.
GGTGGCTCCGGAAGCAGGTGGGCCAGTGTGGTTCCCAGAAATGCATTGTGGGACAAAGTCGGGCTGCTGGGGAAATCAGAAAAGGCTTTTCCCAGAAATAGCCTGGCTGGACAGAGGCTCAGGGCAGAGGCCAGGCCTGAAATAGCTCGCCTAACCCCAGGCCACCAGGCAGGGTGTGGCCTGGACACCTCCAAGGCAAGGAAGGCAGAGCAAGTCCCCTCGGACAGGTGGGACACAAACTCTAGCTAATTGAGAGATGTAAGCCTGGGACTGATCTAAGAGTTGACCAATGACTTTAAGGACCCTGAAATGTCCTCAAAAGACTCAGTCTTAGTCCTCTTTTCCATCTGGAGACAGATCTTCAAGAAATGGGCCACAGAAACAGCCCTAAATAAGCAATTGAACTATCAGGGAAGGGCATGGTATACCTGTTGACACTCACCCTGAAGAGCCAACATGGACTAGGACACTAAAGGGAGAAGCAGGTACTCAGGGTGACAGCAAAAGGAAGTAAGGAACACCTAGAAGGATATCACCAGCCCAGGTGCAATGGGAGCCCCGCAGTAGGTCAGACCCCTGGAGGCAAGAGGCCCCAGACTGATTCAGAGAGAGACAAATAGCCAGGTGTGATGTGCGCACTTATGAGTGTCACTAGAGCACTTAGGAGAATGACACAGGAAAGTTTCTATGAGCTTGAAGGCAGCCTGGGCTACAATGTGAGACCCTATGTTAAAAAAAAAAAAGTCAAAGAGACAAAGACATAGAGGGGCTTGAAAACAGGTCCCTCAGCTCAGGGAAACATGTTCTGGGAAACAGGAGCTAGACAAGGGACATCAATGCCTTTCCAGCCAGAGGGCACTGGGGGCTTGGACACGGGTGGCCATGTAGGTAGGAGGAGAGAGGACTTGGCTGAAGGCATGAGGTAGGGTCTCTGGAGGGGATGCTTCTAACGTTACAGTGCGAGGGTGGGGAATGAGAGCTCTATAAACATGTGAGTCCTTTGTCCTGAGAGTCCCTCAGTGAAGCTTGGGTGCATGCTGGCACAAAAGGTGACCGTCACCCCATGTGACATCAATACCTGTAGGGTCAACAGACATGGAACTTCCAGCCCATGGAGCAATCACGAACATCTACTGTAAGCCTGCAGCATTTGCAGGCAGGACCTAGCCAAACAGAGCACCTTAGCATGCTTTCCACCCAGACCCTCTGTGAGAGTAACAAAGACCGAAAGTGGCCTTACACAGCTATCCTTCCAAACTGGGTTGTCATAGCCTTATACTGTAGTTTAGACACAATACATCATTGTTCTTGAATATAACAACTGAAATAAGGCTGGGGGTGTGTCTCAGCACCACACCCCTGCATAGAATCCCCCAGTAAGGGGCTGGTTCATGAGTGACAGAATGCCCACTAAGTGCAGGAAGCCCTGAGTTTCATCCCTAGCACCATAAACAGACAGACAAATAAATAAAATATTAGGAATCTATTCAGAAAGAAATGCTCTCAGTCTGCCTTTGTGAGACCTGGTGCCAAGCTGTGTGACGTCTTCAAGCCAAGCACGCAGAGATGACCTGTTGTCCAAAAACCATGATGGGTACTCACATCTACTTCTCCTTGGTCAATCACATAGAAATTATCTCCTTCCTTCCCTACAGCAAAACAAAGAGACAACAGCTGTAAAATGTGAAACGAAATGAGTTAGAGATTCTTGATTATCTAGCAAAAAAAGAAAAATCAAAACAAAACAAAAAAACCCGAACAAATAAAAACAAACAAACAAAAAAAATCATGTACCAGCCAGTGCCAAGTAATATCAGCCCTAGGTTCCAGGTCCTGGGCACGGAGCCCGCCCTCTTCATGTTGGAATTGAATCCAGGGTCTCACATACACTAGGCAAAGCCTCTGCCAAGGAGCTATGAACCCAGCACTCTTGTCACTCATTAAGTTCTTCAGGTTGGTCTTGAATTTGTAAATCCACCTGCCCCCACTTCTTGAATTGTTGGGGTGACAGATTAATATTATATGTTGTCCTGTTTCATTAGTTTCTTTTTCTCTTATCTCTTCCTCCTCTTCTTCCCTGCACACCCCTCCTCCCCTGTTTGCTGTTCCCCTGTTTGTTTTCAGACAGGGTCTCACTATGTAGCCCTAGCTGGGCTGGAACTTACTGTGTAGTCCAGGCTGGTGTCAAACTCAGAAAGGTCTGCCTGCCTCTGCCTCCCTAATACTGTCTCTGTCTCTCTGTCTCTCTCTCTTTCTCTCTCTCTCTGAAAAGTCTTACACCATAGCCCAGGCTGGCCTTGAACTCCTGACAATCCTCCTGCCTCAGCCTGTGGAGCACCCACCACCCCCAACAGTTTCTTAAGTTGGTCAGGACAAATGACGAGGGTCTGGGCAGGGACCATACCTTGCTGTATGACTACTTCCCCAGCGATGTGAATGACAGGGAACATGGCATCAAATATGTCACTGAAAAAGCCAAACAGAGTTGGGACCTGTAGGTGGCACTCACCGAGTAAACCTGTTTCCCACAACACATAACCAGTCCTGTCCACTCACCACCTCTTAGCCCCTCAGAATCCAGTCTGCAGGCCTTGTGGAGAGGAACCCCTCCAAGTTAAAGGAGGAATTACGGCCTTCCCCAGCCCTGCTGTCCAGAGCCATGTGAGCACTCTGCACAGAGCCAGTAGGCACAGCTTGCTTGTTTTGCTTCTTTTCTTACAACAATATGTCATGTAGCCCAGGCTGGCCTCAAACTATGTAGCCAAGAATGACGTTAAGTTCTGTTCCTCCTGTCTCCTACTTCCCAGTGCTGAGATTACAGCCACTACTGGGTTTATGGGATGCGGGAGATTAAACCCAGGGTTTCTGCATGATAGACCAGCATTCTACCAACAGAATCACATCCCCAGCCCCTGCCTGGCTTCTTACAAGAGAGGAATGACTTTATGGATGCTGTTTTTACAATCCAGTTAAGAGAATAAGTCACAGTAGGTTATGAACATTTCTCGTGCCAATAAATACAATTTATTTGGGACTGGGCCAGCGAGCCTGATTGTGTGGATTTTGCTGGCTTTTTTCTCCTCTTCTTGAGGAAAATATTTACAGTCACAGGAGTGTTCATAATTCCAGACACAGAAGCGAGATAACAGGGCTGGGGATGTAGCTCAGTGGTGGAGCACTTGTCTAACATGTGAGAAGCCCTAGGTTTAATTCCCAAGCACTCCAAAAATGTAAAGAAATGAGATATCAGTCAGCACCCAGATGCACAGAGCAGAGATGTGCTAGGACATGTGGACCCCGAAAGTCACCAAACCTGGGGTCCCAGAGTGGCTTCTGTCCCAGCCCTGCAGCCTAGTGGTTTCATCTTCTAAATGCAGGTGTGAAATTGGCTGTCGGACAGAAGCCAAGGGGAGTGAGGTGGGGTGGGTTATTAGAGTCACCAGAAAGACTAGGGACATGCAACTCAGCCACATTTGTCCCAAATGTGCCATCTCATTAGCATAGTCATTAGAACATAGTCAGAAATGCCAGCCCATTCTCCTGAAATGCAACACCCACCATCAGAGACCTCCCTGTCTCCAAGGCTCCTAGCTCCCCAAGACTGGAGGCTGTGATCTTGGGGAGGCTAAGGTACAAGTACAGAACCCCTAGACAGGGAGTGTCCATGGCTGGCAACATGGGGCACTTCCCTGTCTGCCCTAACTGTTCAAAATGGAGTGTAAGCAGATTGGTAAATTGAGGCAACTCTCAGAAGAACGCAAGGGCCCTCTCTGGCTGGAGAATATATGAAGCCATCTGGGAAGAAAAAACAAAATGAAAGAACCAGAGTGTTCCATGCTCTGGTTCCAAGATTTAGAGAATATATAAATAATTCTTTACAAGACCTGTGGGAGATCAGCCTGATCAACATTCCATCATGGAGAATGGAAAAACACACAAGGCCATGCCCCTTGCTGAGGAGTCACGGTTAACAGTTGTTAGGGGATGGGCTAATGAGGCCCCGCCCCCTTTCCTGAGGATTTTATGATTTATAGTTGCTGGGGGAGGACTCATGAAGCCCCACCCCTCCCCAAGGCTTTACAGATAGCTACTGGTTGATGGAAGAGGGAGGGAGATTTTCTTCAGTGGTGCAGTCACTGACTAAGTTGCCCATGCTCCTGTAAGCATAGGGTTATGACACTCATTGGTCACCAAAGAAATAAAAGACAATCAAAATAAAAAAGAAAGGTCAGCTGATGTGGGAGGGGACAAGAGAAGGTAAGGGAGGTAAGACCCAAGTGCACTGGAAATGTTGGAATGTCGTACATAATGAACCCATCTTTATATATAGTTACTGTATCTATTTTTTTTAAAGCCCTGGCTATTCTCTTTCTATTGAAACATGGTTCTCTGGAGCTCTTCATCTTAACCCCACCAACATCTTGGTTTTTAGTTTGTTGTGCTCGCTGGGAGAAGGAAGGCAGTCCCATGAGGGAGCTGTGGCCAGGTTTCAGGCCAGCTCTGGATGTCTGTCTCCTGATAGGGTGCTTCTTGGCCACAGCATCTCCAGCATCCGCAGGAACCATCCCAGCCTGGCTATATTTCCCCAAAACCACAAAACAAGGGCCTGAGAAGGAGCATGTCTTTGACAAATGACCTTTTGGTTCCTCCCATGCTAAAATAGTAACCCTCAGCTCATAATGGTTTTGCGTGCATGTGTGTGTATGTGTGTTATGCACATGTCTGTGGGTACATGTGGAGGTCAGAGGGTGACAGTCTGTCTATTCCTAAATCACTCTCCACCTGATGTGTGTGGATGTATGCATTGTGCTATGCACAGTACATATGCATGTGTGTGTGCCTTTAAACATGTGTGGAGGCCAGAGGATAGCAGGTGTCCTACTCACTCACTTTCTGCCTTATTCCAGTATCTCCCTCCACAGCACTGGGGGTTTAGGCATATGTGCAGCCACACCCAATTTTTTCTGTGGGTGCCAAGGATCTGAACTCAGGTCCTCATGCTTACCCAGCAAGCACTCTTAACCCAATGAGCCCCTCCCCGATTTAGATTTTGAGACTGGATCGCTCACCAAACCTGGATCCTTGCAAGTAAGCTAGCTCCAAATATCTTCCTGTCTCTGCCTCCCTGGGGCTGAGACTATAAGGACATACTACTCCACTTGGGTTCTGGGCTTAGGACTCAGGTCTGCACACTTACGCAACTGGCACTTTGCCCACTGAGCCCTCCTCACCCTGGGGGGAGAGGTGGAATATATATATATAATATATATATTCATATATATTATATATATATATATATATATTGCCATAAGTAATTAAACAGACCCTGTGTACTTACCACCTGCCCACTCAGGCAGCTGTCTGAGTAACCCTGCCTTCAGATACTCTCTGAGTGTTGTTGAGTCTGGAAGGTGAAGGTGGAAGGGTCCACCCTCCTGATCCTCAGAGTATGATGTGTAAGCCAGTGCATCTTCTTGTTCTCCTTCTCACCATGCACCAATCTAGCAATTTTTTTTCTTCTATGGCCTCACTCTGTAGCCCAGGCTAGCCTTGAACGCATGACGATGATCCTCCCACCTCAGCCTGCTAGTGCTGGGATGACAGGTGTGAGCCAGTTCGGGCCGCTTCTGGTGACTTTCCTTGTGGTCCTCACCTCTTTTCATCCATCCCTCCCCGCCCTGTGGATGTTCCAGATATCCTCATGTTTATGCAATCACAGAGTGGGTCACAATGAACATTCCAGAGCTCCCCAAGATGAGGACAGATAAATATGATCCCATACGCCTATTATATGGGGCTTGCTTCCACTTGCACTTCTGCCCGGGTTGGCATGGGTGGGAATGGATTGAAAATGTTTTCTGGGCAATCCCCAAACTGAAGGGTCTGGCTTTTGATGTCAAGTCACAGATGTTTGCACATACTGGGGGCAGCCTTCTGTCGAGCATCATTGACTGACCCCACGCATCTCTGTGACCATACCAATGTCCCCTCCACTGCCCAGCTGCATGGCCATCACAGAAACAAGCTGGGGGACATGGAGACGCCAAGAATGCCACCGGAGTAGCCTGGCTGGGTCTCACTTACCACAGAGGCTTACAAGCCAGGTTTCCTTCTGAGAAACCTGACACCCCTTAAGACTCAACAAGCTCCTTCTACGGGCCTACCCACTCCCCCTGCCTCCTTCGAACTTCAGACAACCCTAATCCCTTCCCCTTTCTCTCAGCACTTAATGGCATTAAAAGGCACTGGCCTCCTCTGCCTGTGAAAAGAAAAACATGTTTCCACTCTGACTCGGAAGTCACCTCTAGAGGGTTCAACTGAAGCCTCAGTCAGAAAACATAAAGAGCCTCACATTTGGAAACCCAATCAACTCTGTCAACAACACTGGGCTGCTCACAATGCAACGGTGACTGGGCTGGGCTCTGGGGTGGCCATTACTCAAGCCGATAGGGAAGACAAGTCCATGAGATTACCACCGTAGGCACTGAGTGCCTGGCACTGCCCTGAGTCCTTCTGGCCACCTCTGGTCCCATGCACACCTGTCCTCACAAAGTTGGAACGGCAATGACCTCTGCCTCCAGTTAGGGAAGCTGGGGATATTATGTAACCTTATCCTCCTTCTCACCTGGCCTGTGGCTAAGAGCACAAACCTTTTGAAAGCCTTTACCTAAGCACTCCTCACCAATGTCCCTCCCTCCTGCAGCACCTCAGCTCTGGTGCTTTCTTGGCCTAAATGGATAAGAGAACAGAGGGGATGGACAGGTGAGTGGATGGGTGAATGAATGGATAGGTGGATATGTAGATAGATGAAGGGATGAAAAATGAATGGATGGATGAGTGGATGGATGTATGGACAGGTAATGGAAAGATGGGTGGGTGTACAGATAGATATGCAGATAAATGAGCAAGTGGGTGGATGAGTATGCAAGGATGGATGGATGGATGGATAAACAGATGTGTGGACATGTGATTGGATGGAAAGATGTATAGATTGAATAATAGAATTGGATAGATTGGATGTAGAGATGAACAAACAGATAAGTGGATGAATGGATAGATGGATGTATGATTAAACAGATGAGTTGGTGGATAGACCACAGAGTGAGACCAAAAAAAAAAAAGAGAGAGAATGGAAAAGAAAAGAAGGTTCCTAGATTGGTGCATTTCACCCAGATAAGAGGGAGAATAGAAGTGCACAGGCAGTAGCAGGTTTTTTTTTTTCTGGATGCCCAAGCAGGGAGTGACAACCCAGGGGAGGATGGATGGATAAACATTATAGATGGGTCAGTAGATAAACAGATGTATGGATGAAGTGGACAGGTGAATGGACAGTGGGTAGGTAGGTGAACAGATGGATTCAAGGACTGGTGATGGACAGGTGGACAGATGAGCAGATGAATGGTGGGTGACGTACAATGCACAAGTGGGTGGATATACGGGGGGGGGAGGGCAAAAGAGAAAGATGGGGCTAAGGAAAGAAGGCAAACCAATACGATGGTGAGTAGTGGGTAGACAGAAAGACGGTGTAGCCTTTCCTGATCTACACAACAAATAGAAAAAGCTGTGACACTGACCACCGTGGGCCCATCACCTCCACAGTAGGACACCCTGTGATTCAATGGCATGGAAAGATGTGTGTCCAGTGATTGACACTGGGACACTCCTTACACAAGACAGAAGTCCAGAATTCACAGTTATGGATGTATTGAAAATCATGGTACTAGGCCAGGCGTGGTGGCACATACCTTTAATCCTAGAACTCAGGGTTAAAGGTAGGTAGAGATCGGTGGGTTCAAGGCCAGCTAGGGCTCCATAGTGAGACCTTCACTCAAAAAAATAACAATTTTTTCAGTCATGGTATTACTAAAAAGTATAATGTTGTGTGGTCATTAAAAACCAGTGACACTCCTCTCCTATGTAGGAGTGCATAGGCTTGAGAAAAATGAGATATAGACATAGCACAGGAAGGTCCAAGAAGAAGGGGCAGATTATTGAATATGCCCTTATACCTTTGTATATTGATACAAAATTAGTAGTTTATTAGGCTAAAGTGGTATTGACCATTGTTTATTGTGCAAAAATAAGATTGTATTGGATTACATCGGTATTGATCTTTGTATATTGATACAAAATTAAGATTATAGTTGGCCACAATGGTATTGACCCTTGTATATGGACGTAATATTAAGATTGTATTGGGCTACATAGGCATTGATCTTTGTATATTGATACATAATTAAGAGTATATTTAACCACAATTGAATAGATCTTTGTATATTGATACAAAATTAAAGGTAACGCTTCCTAATGGTATCATACCTAGAGATACTTAAAAATAAAATGTGAAGCTCTGGCCTCTTGATACCAACCGTCTAAAACGGTCTAGGATAGTTAAGTAAAACAAACTCCTAGTCATGCAAACATGTCACTTTGTTAGCTACTATGACAGTCTATCACAGATATTCTCTAAACTACCCAGTAATCAAGTTGCTAAGAGACAAGCAACACTTGCTTATCTAAATACAAGAGATGGATAGGGCATCTTCAAACACCCCAAGAGATCTGCAGAATATGGCATTCAAAGATGTTATCTTAAATTAAGATTTTCTTTTCTTTTTTTTTGATATCGAGACATATCAGCGCCTGACAGCACCCCCTATTCTACTCCAAGTAGAAGATAAGCATCGAAGAATCTCCAGTGTGAGATGGTTGAATTAGTGGCAAGCCTATCTCTTGGTATGAAAAAACCCCTTGCACCAACTGCAGACAGACTGCTGTCCAAAAAGGACAAAACTTGGTAGCAGGGAAGTCGACAGCCTAACTCTGCCAAGACAGGGTAGGTAAGTCCTTCATAATCCCTGCTCTACAACAAATGTCTGTCAGAGAAACAGGACCCAAAGGCTGAAGACTAATGCAGGAATGTATGGGGAGAAAATGGGAACTGTCCAGGCAGTCATTGGTATGTCCTTTCTTAGTTTTGGAAGCTGCAGGCCCTGCACTTCCTATATAAGCAAATATATTTATCCCTCTCAGGTCTCTGAGGTGGTTGAAGAATAGACAGCTAGAGTCTCATAGTTAAATTTTGAGTTGTTTAGAAATCAAGAGGGTGTTACAGATCTAAGAAGATACTCTTAAAAGTGTGTTGCAAGTTAGTATGAATGTTGAGTCAGATATAGACCTTTAAACTCATGGAGATGGTTAGATAGTAGAATGTTAAAGTCAGGGGCCAAATATGTATAAACTGGACATTGGGAAGGTATACTGGGCCATTTAACTCTCATAAATGTGGCATATTTATATCTGTTGTTTTGTATAATATTTACTGTTATAAGAGAAGGAACCATCTGTTGGACTGAAAGGGGAAACTTCTGGGGGGAAGAGGGTGGAAGGGCGGGATAGGAAGGGGGAATAGGGAGGGGTTTGTGACTGAGATGTAACTTGAAGAAAAAAAAAATAAGGTATTTATAAAAAAAAAAAAAAAAACCAGTGACACAAAGCCACGGAAATGCTCTGTGGTTAAGAGCACTCGCTGCTCTTACAGATGACCCAAGTTCAGTTCCCAGCACCCATATTAGGTGGCTCACAACCACCTGTAACTCCATCTCCAGAAGATCTGATCCCCTCTTCTGGCCTCTGCAGACACCTGTACTCACACATACAAGCACACAAACAGACACACAAACAGACACACAAACAGACACACACAGGTAATAAAAAAATAAAAACAAACCTTAAGACCCAATGACACATGTGATAAGGGGAAAAGATGTTTATGATGGTATCAGTGGAAAAGGTGATGAACAAAGCAACACGATATTAAAAAAGAAAAACAATCCCAGCACTTGGGAGGTGAAGGATTACAGAGCTCTGTGAGTCGAAGGTCAGCCTGGTCTATGCAGTGAGTTCCAATACAGTCAGAGCTACACAGACTCTGAATCAAACAAACAAAAAATCAAATAAATAAAATGAAACAATCTGTCCAATGGGTAGGCCATGATATTACACAGCTACCTCAGAGGAGGGCGTGTCATTTGCTTATCCACATGTGTGTGTGTGCACGTGGGTGTGTGTTCAAGTGTGCCCAAGTGTACATGTGCTACAGTGGGCATGAGAAGCTCAGAGAATAATATTGAGGAGTTACTTGTCTCCTTCCACTAAGTTGGTTCTTGGAATCAAATTCAGGGTGCCAGGTCTGGCAACGAGAACCTTCATTGTATCATCAATGATACTAGCCCTCCACTTTATTGTTTGAGATAGGGTTTTTCACTTGTTTGGGGCTCACTGATTCAACTTGGCTGGGGGCCCCAAGGAGCCTCCTGTGTCTTCCTCCCCAGTTGTGGGATTATCAACAGGATTTTATGTGAGCACTGGGTCACATTAGTCAGGTCCTCTGACTTGGACAGCAAATGCTTTACCAACCAAGCTACCTCTCCAGTCCCCTTACTTGCATTATTAATGTTCCACATGCAATTTATGAATCTGTGTATATTTCTTCAAAATTACCCAATGCCCTGTCAGAAAATGCTGTGCTTACTCTTGCCAGTACACTACTACTACTAGTTAGTACACTACTACTACTAGTTAGTACACTACGACTACTAGTTAGTACACCCAACATGTGTGTGGTTGTTCTTGTGGTGGTTGTGGTTGTTGTTTTGTTTGTGTGGCAAGATCTTTCTCACGCGTTTTTAAAGCATGACCCCAAGGCAAAAATCTCAACTTTACAATTTCAGAAACACATCTATGTGGGTGTGGTTCAGACTCTAAACCCTTGGCTTGGTTCACAGGGCAGAAACTGAGGGCTTGGGCAAAGCCAATACTTTGACAGTGGTCCAGTGTGCCAGACCTACTTCCACAATCTGGACCTGCGCTGCCCTGCCCTGTCCTCAGGGCCAGGCAGCTGGTAAAGCCCTTCAGTCCTGATGAACAGACCCTGCATCAGACCCGGGCCACAGGACTCACAAGACAGGACAGTCTCAGCTACATCCTGCCTTGTTATTCTCAAACAGCTCATTTCCTCTCCCAACAGATAGGGCTTCTGGGCTCTGCCAGATCAGGTCAGGACAGGCTCAGGAATCCCCTGCCTGAAGACACTTTTCAAAGCCCCCATTTGCCCTGCCCCATCCTCCACTGCCCTTCCTCCAACCTCAGAAGGGGACGCCAGGGAAATGGCTCAGCCATAAAGTACTGCGAGAACCCATGTCTGACTCTTGCTTGTAATTCCATCACTTGGGAGGTGGAGACATGAGATCATCTCTGGAGAGGGCTGGCCAGACAGCCTAGCTAACTCAGAGCCTGTCTCAAAGAACCAAATGAAAGGTGCTTAAGGAACAGTATCCATGGTTGATTTCTAACCTCCACATGTGTGTGTGCGCGCACACGCACACACACGCACACACACACACACACACACACACACACGGATGCTGGTGCGTGAGGACCTCATAAGGACTGTGGTAAGTTGGTGAGAAACTGAGGGCAGTCTCCTCCAGGTTGAAAAGCAAAAAGGAATGTTGTAACTTTTAAATGAAAGCATAATGTCCGTGATGTCAACTTTACTACATCTGGAATTTACTAAAACCTAAGCAGCTGGGCACACTTGTGAGGGTTTTTTTGTTTTGTTTTGTTTTTTTGTTTTTTACCTAATAATATTTGAAACGGGAAGACACACTTCTTTTCGCCGTGAGGTGGGGGGTGGGGAGGGAGAAGGGTGGGGCTTGAGACATGGTTTTTCTGTGTAATAGCCCTGGCTGTCCTGGAACTCACTTTGTAGACCAGGCTGCCCTGGAATTCATGCCTCCCGAGTGCTGGGATTAAAGGTGTGTGCCACCATGCCCTTTGGAAGACCCACTTTTAATCTGGATTATTTTGAGGTGGGAAGATCCACTTTTAATCTGGGCCACACCTTCTGGTTCTGGCCTAAATAAAGGGTGTGGAAGAAGGAAGCTTGCTCTCTTTGCCTGCTTGCCCTCACTCTTGGTAGCAAGTCCACTCCTTCACTGACATTAGAGCCCACTTCTTCAGGATTCCAGCATATACTCAAGACCAGCTGAGACATCCAGCCTCATGGACTGAACAACTATTGGATTCTTGGGCCTCCCATTATAGACTGCCATTGTTGGTCTAGCTGGACCCTGACCAGGTTTTCTCTGTGCAGTCCTGGCTGTCCTGAACCTCACTCTATATCCCAGGCTGGCCTCGAACTCAGAGATGCACCTGCCTCTGCCTCTCAAGTGCTGAGATTAAGGTATGTGCCACCACCACCCAGCTTTTAAAACAAAATTCTTTTTTTTTTTTTTTTTTGGTTTTTCGAGACAGGGTTTCTCTGTGTAGCCCTGGCTGTCCTGGACTCACTTTGTAGACCAGGCTGGCCTCGAACTCGCAAAGATCCGCCTGCCTCTGCCTCCCAAGTGCTGGGATTAAAGGCGTGCGCCACCACTGCCCGGCTAAAACAAAATTCTTAATTAGAAAAAATATTAAACCAAGCCAGGACCAGTGATACTGGCTTATAATCACAAATATTTGAGAGACTGAGGCGTGAGGATTGTGAGTTCAATGACTCCTAGATCTACAGAGCAAGTAGAAGGCCAACATGGGTGAATTGCTGAGACCTTGTCTCAAAATAAAAAGTAAAAATAGTGCTGAAAAGATGACTTAATCATAGAGCACCTTCCCAGAGTCCCCCAGTGATGGGCTGGAGTGTGGCTTAGTGGTAGAGCACCTGCCTAGAATCCTCTAGTGAGGGACTGGGATTTGGCTCAGTGATAGAGCACCTGCCTAGAATCCCCCAGTGAGGGGCTGGGGTGTGGCTCAGTGGGAGAGCACCTGCCTACAATCCCCAGTGAGGGGCTGGGGTGTGGCTCAATGGTAGAGCACCTGCCTAGAATCCCCCAGTAAGGGGCTGGGGTGTGGCTCAGTGGTAGAGCACCTGCCTAGAATCCCAGTGAGGGACTGGGGGTGTGGCTCAGTGGTAGGGCACCTGCCTAGAATCCCCCAGTGAGGGGCTGGGGTGTGACTCAGTGGTAGAGCTCCTGCCTAGAATCCCCCAGTGAGGGGCTGGGGTGTGGCTCAGTGGTAGAGCACCTGCCTAGAATCCCCCAGTGAGGGGCTGGGGTGTGGCTCAGTGGTAGAGCCCCTGCCTAGAATCCCCCAGTGAGGGGCTGGGGTGTGGCTCAGTGGTAGAGCCCCTGCCTAGAATCCCCCAGGTTGGGGCTGGGACATGCCAATCTCCAGAAAAGCTAAGAAAAATAAGTGTTTAAACCTTGGTGGGGGTGGGGTCAGAGAGGAGGCATGCACTCAATCCCTGACCAATCCCAGTGAACAGAACACAAGCACACCCATGGCTGTATGCAGAAAGTGAATTGACAGAGACAGATAGGAATAACGAGCAATGGAAACGGATCATTTACAAAAGCTGGAACCAATTGCAGAAGAGAAAATTTGTTCATATTTTCTCACTAATGTTTCTGATGATGAGGCTGAAGAGGGGGAGAGCAGGCCCCTAAGTCTCGTTTCCTTGGCAACCATTTCGAAAGACCCAAACAAGTACTATTCTGCAGTTCTGATCTGTGCTTTCAGTCAATGCTATGTGGACAGGAAGCACCCAGATTCCCGGGCACTGTGGCGTCGGTCTGTCTTACACTGGCCATCCCAGCCCAAGTGGCCTTCGGCTGCTGGTCAGAGCAAGTGACAGACATGATGTCCCAGCTTGTATTTAGGCTCTCCCATTGTTTAGGGGAAGCTTGCTTCTATTTCCAAATAGTTCTGTAGAGACAGTAGTAACTCAGTCCTGGATGTTTGTACATTGTGGAGCAAGACTTCCCGCTCCCTGCAGGCTGCCCATGAGCTCCGTGGGATCTCTTCACATTGCCCATGGCCAGGTGGCTGGGCTCTGGACCCTTGACTGTGAAGTTCACTAGCTCCAGGATTCACAGTGGGGATGCATTTGTGGGGTTGTAAGAGGCACAGGCCCGAGTCCCCACTGTGGAGCCACAGTTTGTGGGGGGCAGAATTGGGTATGCCTCTCTCCCATTGTGGTCTCCCCCCAGAGTCAACATCCCATATGCTGGCTATGGGTGCTCACAGCCTCCACAGATGACCAGGCCCACATGACCTTCTGAATCTACACATGTGCATTGAGGAGGCTGAAGATGAACTTTAGACCAGTAACCTTTACCCACAGAAGCAAGGGGGCATGCTTCTGTCACAGTGCTGCCGTAGCCTTGAGAACTTAAAACATTCATTTATGGTTTGGATTCAAAGTGTCCCTAGAAAAGCTTGTCACTGAGAAGTGATTAGTTCATGAGGGCTCTGACTTCCTCATGAGAGAATCCCATGATGCACTCAGAATATGGTACCTAGCTTGGCAGGAATGAAGATCTTCCAAAGACACACTCTGTCTCACCCTGTGGCTATCAAATGTGAAAGCAATGGTGCCCAGGGAATTGATATTTCCTCCCAGCAATCGCATGCTAGGAGAAGGAAACAAGAAAGTGGCTGAAATCTGGTGCCAGCAAGAGAGGGAACTTGTCTCTCCAGCAGAAGAGATTTTACGTTGCTGACTATTTGTCAGAAAACAGATCCCCTCACAGGAGAGACTTGCAGACAGGACGATGATGATAGGACCACATCCCGCCCAGGACTGCTTAGCCAAGTAAACCCCTTCCTTCTATTAAAACCTAAACCTCAGCTGGGTGGGGGTGGTGCACACCTCTAATCCCAGCACTCAGGAGGCAGAGGCAAGGCAGATTTCTGAGTTCGAGGTCAGGCTGGTCTTCAATCTTTGTGTTCCTCTTTCCAAAGTGGCCACATTGAGTAAATCTCCTTTTCCCGGGTCTATTTATTGTTGGTTAGTTGGTTGGTTGGTTATACAAGGAATAGAACATGGGGCTTTGTGCATGCTGGCCAAGAGCCCTACCACTGAGTATTGTCCCCCGTCCTAAATAGGGCTTCTTCTACTTGTTTGTGCAATTGGTCTTTTGAGGTTGAGTAGCAGAGTCTGACTTGCTATGGCTCTAGGGACTGGATTTGGACTCCTAACAATCCCAGTAGCAATATGATACCATTATTGGAAGGTGGTGGAGAGTAAAGGCAGGACCTAGTTGGAGGAAATAGGATGCAGGAGGTCTGCCCTGAAAAGATACACCCTGCATCCTTGTACTTCCTTTTCTTCACTGTCATGGAGTCAGCATCTTTTCTTCTCTACAATATTCTACCTCATCACAGACCTGAATTCAACAGAACCAGCTGCCACAGACTGAAACCATGAGTCAAAATAAGCCCTTTCTCCCTTGTGATGTTCCTCCCAGGTATCTGACACAGCTACGAGAAACTAATACATACCCAACAGTTGTGCTTGGACAGTTAACAAAAATGATGGGATATACGGCATCCTATTAAAAAGTCCTACAAAGACCTCTGTGGAGATTCGTATATGTCTATTACATTTCAGAGGAGGGGGTGGGAGGCTTAGTTGGTAAACTTTCGCTTGCCTTGTAGGCATGAGGATCTTAATTCAATTCCAGAATCAATCTTAAAAAAAAGAAAAAAATCTGGCTACAGTGGAGCAGACCAGGTGGTAGGGAGGCAAAAGCAGACAGATCTGTGAAACTTTCTGGCTAGCTATTCTAACCTACTAGTGAGTGCCAGGTCAGTGAGAGACCCTGTTTCAAAACTCAAGGTGAATAGCCTGAGGAATGACATCTGAGGTTGTCTTTTGGCCTCCACACACAAGTGTACATGTGTGTGTGTGTGTATGTATGTATACATATACATATATGTATACATACATACATATATACACATACATATACATATATACATATACCCATACAAATAGAGGTACACACACACACACACACACACACACACACACACACACACACTGGATTGCAAAGTGAAATCTGACAGATATGCAGGTAGGCGGTGCCCTGTGGTGGTTGATAATACCCCCCCCCCCACTTCAGCTACTGGAAAAACTAGCTAAGAGCTGGCAAGAGATGAGCAAGGACACAGGTGAGCAAGGCAGTGCTGCCTGCCAACTGGCTAATGGGCATTTTATGGAGTATTTCCTCACAAAGCAGAGGGGCAGGCAGCGCCCATGAAACAGTCAAGGCCACATCCCAGGCCATAAAACACACCTGAGTAAACGCAGGCTCCAAAGCACACCATGGGCCCCGTTAGGTCACTGTGGAGGTAAAATGGAAATTAGATGGGGAAAATGCTGGGAAAAACCCCAACTGCTGGGACTTCTAAATAACACAGGTTCAAAAAAGAAGCAGCCAAACTGGGCATGGTGAGGTGACTATTGTAAGTCTGAGGCAGGAGGACTGCTATGAGAGCAAACCTAGTCTTGGGTATATAATGAGTCCTAGGACAGCCTGGGCTATAAAATGAGACCCTATTTCAATAAGCCAAAAAGTAGGAGGAAGACGAGGAGGAGAATAATATAGATGAAATGAAAAATAATTTGAAACTAAATGAAAAATAAAAGACAATGTTTTGGGGGAGGGTGGGGGTTGAGACAGGATTTCTCTACGTATCCCTGGCTCTCCTGGAACTCACTCTGTAGACCAGGCTGGCCTTGAACTCACAGAGATCCACCTGCCTCTGCCTCCCGAGTGCTGGGATTAAAGGTGTGTGCCACCACCTCCTGGCTAAAGTACAACTTTGTCAAAAGTGTGTGAGGCCCATGAGACTCCACACATGGAAGAACATCTATTGAAGTAGAAAAGATTGAAGTCAGTAACCTAGGCTTCTACCTTGGATAGTGACCATAAAATGAATCAAATCCAAAGCAACTAGAGAGATAAAAGAGGTTTTGGTTTTTGGTTTTTGTTTTTTAAGCTACTCAAGAGGCTGGGCGTGGTGGCGCACAGGAGGCAGAGGCGGGCAGATCTCTGTGAGATTAAGGTTAGTCTGGTCTACAAAGAGAGTCTAGGACAGCCATGGCTACACAGAGAAACCTGTCTTGAAAAAAAGTCTAAATAAAAAAAAACCTACTCAGGAGGCTGAGGCAGGAGAAATGTAAATTCAAGGCCAGTTTGATCTATAGAGGGAGTTTGTGGCCACCCCAGGCAACTTAGTGAGAGTTTGTTCTAAAATACAAAATAAAAAGGGAGCTGGGGAAATAGTGCAGCAGTAACATGCCTACCCAGAATCCCCCAGTGAGGGGCTGGGGTGTGGCTCAGTGGTAGAGCACTTGCCTAGAATCCCCCAGTGAGGGGCTGGGGTGTGGCTCAGTGGTAGAGCACCTGCCTAGAATCCCCCAGTGAGGGGCTGGGGTGTGGCTCAGTGGTAGAGCACCTGCCTAGAATACTCCAGTGAGGGGCTGGGGTGTGGCTCAGTGGTAGAGACCTGCCTAGAATCCGCCAGTGAGGGGCTGGGGTGTGGTTCAGTGGTAGAACACCTGCCTAGA
>CAJQZJ010034231.1:1373504-1384559 GCA_907164525.1 Lophiomys imhausi
GTGTGTGTGTGTGTGTGTGTGTGTGTGTGTGTGTGTGTGTGTGTGTGCGTGTGCGTATGCATGTGTGTGACCAACATTGCCACAGTGGACTTGGAGGGAAGGTAAGCTGGAAGGACACTGATCCAGGAAAAGTAAATCACAGTTGAAGGAAATGTCCAGTCCTTAAGGAGGCTGAGCATGGGCCACACCCCCATGGCTCATTCCCTACATCCTTTGGCATATGCCTAGCAGCTTGTTCAGGGTGGCTCCCTTCTCCATCTCCAGCAGCCTGTCACAGGTCTTGCTATTTGCAGTGTTTCTACTGCAGTACTTCCTCAGCTTAGCTGAAGCTGGAATCAAGACAAGTTTCCCACTGTGATAATGCCCAGGTGATGATTGCTGTGTCCTCCAAGTCCTGGTGCTGAGAGGCCAGTATCCCCAGGACAGCACTACCCAGTGGTTGGCTGTGGTCCTTCCACTCAGGCAAGGGGACAGTAATGAACAAAGCTGGGCACCTTCACACCCTTCCAGATGCAACACAGAGAGGCAGCTTCTGGGTGCCCCAACATCTCTTTGGCCCCTCAAGAGTCTCGGTGGAATTTGACCCTGGGCAGCAGCGCAGAGCAGCTTAGAATCTCTGTGTGTAGCCTCTACCCTGGGGAGGCATATCCAAATATCCAAGGAGAGCCCTGGTCTCTGTGACACACTCAAGTGACTTGCAAGAATGAGTACCAGCCGGGCAGTGGTGGCGCACGCCTTTAATCCCAGCACTTGGGAGGCAGAGGCAGGCGGATCTTTGCGAGTTCGAGGCCAGCCTGGTCTACAAATTGACTCCAGGACAGCCAAGGCTACACAGAGAAACCCTGTCTCGAAAAACCAAAAAAAAAAAAAAAAAAAAAAAGAATGAGTACCAATACTGGCCACAGGAGCAATGGGTGAACAGCAAAAGCACATCACAAGCCACATGTGGGCAGCACACCTGTGATATAGGCAGTTGGAAGCCTGAGACAAGGAGGGTCGTGAGTTCCAAGCGTGTGTGTGTGTGTGTGTGTGTGTGTGTGTGTGTGTGTGTGTGTGTGTATGTGTGTGTAGCTCCAGGTTGGGATCCCCAGGTTGTTCCTTGAGCCTCAATTAGTGTTCCCCTCTACAGGACGAGCCCCAACTGACCCTAGAGAGTCCTGATCAGATGTCATATGGATGCCCAGATAGCAGGTACAGCAAGGAGCACCAATCTTTACAAGAACCAACAGGGGTCTGCAGAGCAACATGTCTGGTCGATCATGATGGGGTTTGGTATATGTCCTTATGCTGACTCCACAGACCATCCCAGTCAGTATTGCTGGGGAACTCTTTGAGGGTCACAGGCCTCTGCTCAGGGTGAACCTCACACACAGCCTCAGAGAAGAAGCATCCTGCATTGTAGCAGACAATGGGGCTGGTTCTGAGCAGGTGGGGAGAAATGAAACAGGAGGAAGACAGGACTCTGGGGTGTCCTAGAGCCGTGCACAGAGGGCTGAGGAGGCTCATGAGCCCTGGAGCACTTGGTCTGAACCCAAATTACAGACCTGGCACTTCCTAGCAGGATTACCCACAAGTCACTGAGTCACAAAGCCTCAGTTTCCTGCTTATGAAAGGGAGTTACTGAGGGCTGGGAAGAGGCAGGTAGAGTGCTCACTCCTCTGTCAGCTTTCAAGTTGACACTTTGCTCACAGGTGCTGGGAACAGCAGAGCAGGGCAGAGCAGGGCTGACCCAGGGGACCCCATCCAATGGCACCTTCTCTCAGCAGCTCTGGACTCTACCGATAGCTGGTGCACAGTGACCCCAGGTGGCCGGCACCTTCCTGGTTGGTGACTGTTGTCATGACAGCAGTCTTTGGAACCGCTACTGGACAGGGCAGCTCTGAGGGCCAAGATCCAGGACCCCAACCATCTGTCTGTCCGTCTGTCCGTCCGTCTGTCTGTCTGTCTGTCTGTCTCCTGGTGCTGGAGAAATGTCATGGGTGCTGTCATCCACAGCATACAGAGCAGCTCCTCAGTGTGTGTTTCCAGCTGTGTTACACTATGGGGAAAAGTGGGCACAGACTGCACTGAAAGGAAATATAGACAACATCAGCTGCTATGCAGGGAGGGAAGTGTGAGTAGGCATGGCTTCTGGGAGAGTCAGAAAGCCCAAAAACAAAGCATATCACAGAACAGCCCCACACTGCCCCTCATGAGCTGTGCAGCATCAGAAAAGTTGCTCAACCCTTCTGGTCTGCCATCTGCCTCCTCATTTTGGGATTATCATGAGACTTGACCATTAACACATGTGGGTCCTGTCAGTGTCCACATATAATGCTTATCTGTAACCCTCTGCCAGTAGTCCACACACAGCTTCCCTGCACATACAGTCAAGTGATGCCTTGGGCCCACAAGCAAGAATTCTTCTACATGTTACCATATGGACGATATGAATCTAAGATCTGAAATGAGAAAATGGGTTTTTTACCATGTTCAACCTAAGTGCACTTCTTCCGTGTGTGTGTGTGTGTGTGTGTGTGTGTGTGTGTGTGTGTGTGTGTGCTATGAGATAGGATGACTATGCCATTTCTCAGGCCCCATCCACCTTGAAGATCACTGACCATCTAGACTGGCTGATGAACAAGCCCCAGGAACCCTCCTGCCTCAGCCCCTGACTAATCTGGGTGACAGATCTGTGCCCCCAAGTCCAGCTACAATGTCTTAAAACCATGGACCAAAGGAAGTGTTCATTCTGTCTGCTGTTTATAGATGGTGTGTACACCTTTTAGAGAGTAAAATGAACTTGAGGAGACAGGAAAGCTCAGTCCCCTGAAAGCATAGTTCATAAGTTAGTGTGAACCCCAAGCCTGGGAGCTGAGAGGACCCCACAGTTTGCTTGCTGTCATTATCCAGCTCTGTTTCACAGCCCATTCAGTCCCTGAAGAAGCCTAGGCAGGGGACCAGGCCCAGCATGACATGTGCAGAGGGCCAGTGTGGGCACCCCACACACAGTTAATAAACGCCTCAGAATGAACCTGTGAAGAAAAGCCTAAAATATCTTCAGAAACCCCTGCAGATCCTCAGCTCAGCACATTTGGGTTTAAATGTCAGTCTGGAGCCCAGATAATCAGCCCTGCTGGTGCTCAGCTGTGGAGTCACCCCTTCCCACCCCTGTCCCTGAGGCATCTACTTAAGTCCGTAAACATCTCAGGTCATTAAAATCTAGCCAGGAGTCTTTCATCCCCCTCAGGGCAGGAGACAAACAGCAAAGGCCAGGCCCTCTGCACAGGGCCTGTCTTAAGTCCTGTCTGCCTTAGAGGACAGGCCTTTTCCCTGTGGCATCCACTGGGAACGTGGTGCAGACCGTTAAAGCTGAACTGACAAGCCAGTTGTAAGAGCCACATGGAAATATAGCTATGGCGCTTTTGAAAAAACAAAAAACAAAACAGGGTGTAGGGGCTTCACCAACCAATTTTGAAATACCCTATGACCCCTCAGTCCTTACAGCAGCCAGAGGCATCTCTGCCCAGGCCCACCCACTACCCTGTTGCCAGGTGGCTCCAAGCTCAGCCAGCGCAACATCCAGCCAGGAAGGAGGATGTGAGCTGTACTCTGAGCCTGAGGAGGAGACAGTCCTCAGGACTCTGGAGGATGGGTTCCACTCACCAGAACCTAGCTCAGGACCCCTTCCCTCAGGCCTACGGCTTTGCCAAACATTTCTACACTTAAGAATGCCAGTCAGCAGACTAGAATAGGCAGGTACCATTGGCTGAGGTGCACCAATGAACCGCAGAACCTGAGTCCTGTAGAGGAAGTACGCAAGTCCTGCCATGGGACAAGGGGATGTGGGTCCCGGAGAGGTGACAGAAGACAGTCCTCTTCTCCTCCGATTTCTATAAATAAGGCAGGGATGGATAAAGACAAAGACCTCGTGATTCACCACACACTTTATTTGGGAATGGGAATGAAAAGCTGGTGTGACCTTCCCAGGCAGCTCCTCCCTCCCACATCTCCTCCTACATGTTCCTGCAGTGAGAGAGGTCCTGCCCAAGGTCACTGGCAGGGAGCTGGGACAGCAAACCAGCCCAGCCTTCAGCCAGAGTTCCACACCCTCTCTGGACACTGGAAGTACAAAGCCACAGGATGATGTTGCTGGTGTGTGTGTGTGTGGGGGGGGGTGAAGCATAGGTAAAGGTTTCGAAGAATCCAGGCACGTAGACACTTGGAAGAAATTTAGACCTAAGACTATGCCATCAGAATTCTCTAATTTCTCATAAGAAAAGTAATACTGGGCCAGGGGGGTGTCTCAGCAGGCAAAAGTGCTGGCTGCCAAGCCTGAGGACCTGTGTTCGATTCCTAGAACCCACATGGTGGAAGAAGAGAACCAACTCAAGAACATCGTCTTCTGATCTCTGCATTTGCGATAGTGTGCCTGAAGAAGTGTGTGTGTATGTGTGTGTGTGTGTGTGTGTGTGTGTGTGTGTGTTTGCACAGATATGCGTATTTGGCATGTACAGGCCAGAGGTCGTCAGGTATCCTTCTCAATTGCTGTCCACCTTAGTTTTTGAGATCACTGAACCTAGAATAAGTTTCACCCTGCCGGGCCCAATCCCTACACACACACACACACACACACACACACACACACACACACACACACACACAGAGTGTTAAGGTTACAGCAGACACCAATACACCTAGCCTGTATGAGGCACATAGGATCAAAGCTCCGGTGTTCATGAACACACAGCAGGAACTTTTATCCACTGAGTCATCTCTCCAGCCTCTTATTCTCTTTGAACCAAGAACTGTTTCATGCTGACCTGGGTCAGAATCTACTTTAGTGACCCAAAGACTGGAACAAACCTTCCCCAACACTCACAGGCCAATGACACAGTGAAATAGACATGTCGTGTGCAGAGAGAGCAAGTGTGGCTCTGCACTTTCACATCTTGCCTCCCGGACACCCCATAATGGGGAGCAGTGGTAGGGTGTAAATTCCCAGTCCAGAGAAGCAAAGGTGTGAGGAATTTTGTCCCTCAAAGTCCAGTATCGAGTGGTACAAGGTAACAGACAGGACACTGAGTCACCTTCCTTGTGGGCCATAAAATTACTACAAAGAGAAGCATGACCATGTTCCCTGAGTGAGTCAGCTGCTTTGGCAACTCACCATTATTTCCACACAATTAAACCTTGATTTCTGTGAAAGTGTCACTTTGGTATTATCTTCTGTTGTACAGACAGGGAGAGCTCACCACCGGCCACTAAAACTTCAAGGGGGAGAAAACTCAGGGAGACACGTTGATCCAAATGCCAGCTGCCGACACTACCACACAGGTAATTAAACATTAATCATGCTAGGCAAATTAAATTAGAACTAAGATTTGGATCAGAATGGGAAGAAAATTGACCCCTGAGGTCATCAGCAGAGGCCAGGCAAGGCAGGGACCCGTGGCAATGTGTCTGGAGGGCAGTGCACACTCAGCAGGTGCCACTGTGTCTCCGAACGACTGAAGCAGAACAGGAGACTGAAGAGGCATGGAACTGGGCCAGAGGGAGAAACCCCAGTTGAGGTGCAGCCAGTCATTCATCCAGGACCACACACCTGCCTGCCCAGCACCCCTCTCCAGTGTCCAGCAACACCTAGATTTGTGTGGCCAAAATCTGTCTGCCTGCTCCCGTACCTCCATGCTGGAGGTTGCTGTGACCCAAGCTGGGGCTCTGTCAACACCACCCTACCAGCAAAATCATCAGCCAACCTATAAATACCATGACTCAACCCACTGGAGCAGGCCTAGCCTGGTATCTCCCAGGTCCATTCCTCCTGTCCTGTCCCATCCATCCTCCATCTATATCTTCTGAGATCCAGGACATCTGATGACTCCCACAATGCCAGCCATTAATCTCTTGTCTTATACCTGATAACCTGTTGGGGTGATCTGAAAACTGCTTGTATTTTGTTGCTAATGACTGGCCCCAGGATCTGGTTGCCGCCCAGATGAGGACATTGTTACCTATGCTTGTTTTTGTTATCTAAACCTTGTTCTATCTAATTTAAAGCTGATTGGTTGAATAAATGCTGCAGCCTGGATTGGGTAGTAGAGAGGTGGGTGGAGGGGAGCAGGGAGAGGTTGGCGGTTTTTTTTGTTTTTTTTTTTTTTTTTGGGGCGGGGGGGGTGACGGAGGGGGGAGGGGGGGGGGGGGGGGGGGGGGGAAGGAGAAGACACGCCATAGGTTAGATGGAAGAACATCATTCCACGCAGCCTGGAACATTGGCATAGAGTGGAGAATAACAGCCCAAAGAGATGTATGCATATATTTGGGTTTTATTTGGGGAATAGCATTAAAATTGAGCTTAGGTGGGCTAAGATTGCGTTATCCAGGGTAAGGCTTGTTAAAATCCATCAGGAGTCTCTGTGTGGAGAGACATAAGTGGTCTAAAGGATAACTGTCACCCTGATAATAACCATAGGTATCAATTAAAAATCATTTTATTGTTTACTACAATGGTTACCCACAATCCTGCTCCAGGTATATCACTCTACAGATAGTGAAAATTTTTCTCCCTCTTTCCCTCTCCCTCCCTCCCTCCCTCCCTCCCTCCCTCCCTCCCTCCCTCCCCCTTCCTCTTTATCTCCCTCCCTCTTTTCTTCCCTTCCTTTTTTTTTTAAATCCTTGTTTCTCATTTTGTGAGACAGGCTCTTGCTATGTAGCTCAGGCTATCCCCAGACTCACAGCAATCACCCTGCCTCACCCTCCCAAGTAACAGGTATGGCTACCATGCTTTGTCTTAAGGAATTTTCTTAAATTCTGTGCTCCCTCACTTGCTTTTAAGATAGCATCTAAAACATCTGATCACAAGCTTCCACAGCTACAAAGACAAATCATTCCCAGACTTGTAAATTAACATTTTAACCACTACACTGCTCTGTTGCATAAAACCCAGGAAACACAAGTCCACAGCAGCCACTGAGAACAAGAGCCCTAAAGCTGGGATTTATACATGGCTTCCTTTCTAATCCTTCCTCCCACAAAAATGTATCCCAATGTAAAACGATCTTATTGATCATTTTTCTCTGTAAAGAAACCTCAGAATGTTTTCCTGTTGACATAAACCTCTTAGAATTAAATGCTTAAGACTGTTTCTAACGTGTTAGCACACAATTGACAAAATGTGAATATATTAACTTTTTTTACATTTATTTATTTGTATATGTGTGTGTGCACTCATGGAGGTCTGAGGACAACCCATGGAGTCAGTTGTCTCCTTCCACCACACAGGTGGGGTAAATCTCTGCTCATCAGGCTTGGCAGCAAGTGCCTTAGCCGGCTGAGTCCTGTCTCCATCCCTGATAAAGAATTATTAAATTAGCGGGGCATGCCAGCACACACCTTTAATCCCAGCACTCAGGAGGGAGGCAGAGGCAGGCGGATCTCTGTTGAGTTTGAGGCCAGCCTGGTCTACAAAGTGGGTCCAGGACAGCCAGGGCTACACAAAGAAACCCTGTCTCAACCCACCCCCCCCAAAAAAAAGAATTATTAAATT
This sequence comes from Lophiomys imhausi, assembly GCA_907164525.1. Taxonomy (NCBI): domain Eukaryota; kingdom Metazoa; phylum Chordata; class Mammalia; order Rodentia; family Muridae; genus Lophiomys; species Lophiomys imhausi. Next base: position 1,381,030 of record CAJQZJ010034231.1, read on the forward strand.
AAAAAAATCATACACTGTCACTATTTGGAAAACATACCAAATGGCAATGTCTATACTTACATTGATTTCTGGGCCTTATTCGATCATTTTTGTAGCACTATTTGTAAATAGTTGAATTGGCGTATAAAATAATGGGTTCAGTCTGACATTTTCATCTATATGTGCATATTATGGTGGCTTGCTCATATTCAGTCCTCACTGATCTCCTACAACTCCTTCCCCACAACTTGCCTCCCCACCAATAGTCTCCCTTCTGCCTTCATGTCATATAGACTTACATTTAGATTTTGTATATGAGAAGAAATGTGATATTTTTGTCTCCTCCCCCCCGCATTGTCTTCTCTTGTTCCTCCCCCTCCTCATGGTCCCCTTCCTCACTCTATAAAGTCCTACGCCACTTTCATGTCACCACACCGGTCAGCCTCAGCCATGGCTGTGCCATGCTCACCAGTGCACTGCCAGCTGTATGCCATAGTCATACAGCCCAACTTGAATCACCATGGCGGGGGACTAGACAGACAAGAGTCCCACAGGTTGTGCCGCTGCTTGGAGGCCACCAATGTCAAGCCTGCCACCCGGCAGGTTTCCTTTGGTAGCTCAGCAAGGCCTTGAAGCACCCAGCTTTTATCTGGTTCTGTTCCCAGTGACTGTGGCCCCATCTGCCTGACCCACCCTGTCCAGAGGAAAACAAGGGTTGGCTTCTGGCAAGTGGCATGCTCTTCAGAGAGAAAGACCTATTTCTCTCTGAAGTCATCATTAGGTCACTGTTATTGCCATCATCATTATCATGATGATCGTAACACTCCCACCACTGACAGCATCTTCATCACCACCTTCATCATCATCACCTCCACTACCATCATCCTCACCATTCATTCACATCATCCTCATCCCTACCACCACCACCATAGCCATCGCTACTATCGTTACCATCACCATCAAAGCCATCACCACCAACATCATTACCACCAACATTGTCATCACCACTACCACCACCACCACCCTCACTATCATTTTCACGCTCACCATCATCACTACGACCACATTCTTTAATATCACACTTCTGCCACAATGATTACCATAATTCCATCTTAAGAACATACTATCTCACATAGCATATATGTTAGCAACTTCTCTTGCTTACACTGGATCTCTTCCATTGGAATGAAGCTCCACAAGGCTAGAAGGTTGTTGGGGAGGCTCATGACATGCCGTTTGCTCCAAAAGGGATCTAATCTGAAGGAGATGCCCACAGGATGTTTGTGGATTACATGGGCACTGCCCCCAGCCCAATGGCATATCTCCCACTGCTGTGCTTGGTTTAGAGTTGGCAAACAGATTTCTGGAAGTTAGTATGCTCAGGGAAGTCTCCTCAAGCCTCAGTTTCCTTTATCTTGTGTATGTGGCAATCACACCCCTACCTTAGAGGTTTTTAGGGAGTTCCTAGGGATACCAACCCCCTTGCAGTGTGAGGGTTTGCTAGGAAATCAGTGCACGTGGCTTTGGAAGGCAGCACAACGCTTCCACATCCACGTCTGTCTCCACTGTCTCACGCCAAGGCTGCAGGGTAGAGTCATGCTCTCCTTGGAAAAGAGGGCAGCAAGCCAGGCATGATAGCATTGAAGTGCAATCCCAGCACTCAGGAGGGTCACCGTAAGTTCCAGTCAGGCCTGGTCTACATAGCAAATTCTGAAACAGCCGGGGCTACACAGTAACACCCTGAATTGAAATTAACAACAAGAAGAAAGAAAAAAAGGGAAGAAGGAGGAAAGGAAGGAAGCAAGGAAGGATACCCCTCTACTATGTCTACACTTATGGACCTTGCCACTGCTTAGCAAATGTGGAAGAGTCACCAACAGTATTTATTGAATGTGTGAATGAATAATGGGACGGATGGAGAAATGAATGGATGGATGACATAGGATAGGTGGATGGATGATGGGTAAGTGTATGTGATGAATAGATGAATGATGACTGTTGGATCAATGGTGAGTGATTGATAAATGACGGAGATGAGTGGTGGGTGGGTAGATGATTGATTGATGGGTGAATATGGATGGACAGGCAAATGAATGGCTCATGCTGACTTCACTCTCTGTAACCTCAGATAAACCAGAAAACTTTGTAATTAGAGTTTAAAACCTGAGAAAGCCTTTTCTTACTGCTCAGAAATAAGAAGCCACTGGAGAGGAAGCCAGGGAAGAGTAGCAGTTCCTAGGACACCAAACGGTTAAAGCTCTGTTTTGGGTGGCCTGAACATTCAGATTCGGCAGCTGTCCCCCAGCTGTCCCTTTCCAGCTGTTCCTGGGAGTCAGACCTCTCTTTGTTTGCCCAGTTCTTGGCAACTGTTGCCTTTTCTGAAGGACAGTGTGAACCAGCTGTCACCTACAAGAGGAAAAGCAGAAAGGCTGGCGCTGCAGGGAGATACTTGCGACACAGGAGAAAATTCACTGTGTGGGTTCTGGCGGGTGCTTCACTCCTTACCCTGTACCTTCCCCCAGGCACTGTAATCTGGGCTCTGTCACAGAGCAGCCTGGGGGAGGGGGGGCTCAAAGGGCTGAGAACAAGGGTGCCTTCTAAAACAGCTCTGAACAGAAATAAACACAGACTCTTTGAGCACCACTTCTCAGAAACCTGTCTTCGTGAATGGCATCTTCAGGCAGGTGCAGACGAGGAGATTCTGTTGCTACCCACGCTGCATATGGGATCAGTGCGGTCAGAGGACTGAAGCTGGGCTGAAAACTACCATCTGGGACTGAAACCTGTACAGTAGCGACGGCTGATGGCTGGTGGCTGCTTCTAGGGTCAAAGGTGGGAACATGACAAGACCCCACTGAACACAAACTATGAGGGGGGAGGTGGTAGAGCTTGGGTCAGAACTTTTCTTTTATATGCCTTTGAAATTTTCCCTACACTTGTTGGGAAATGTTTTTAGATAATGGTTCTTCTGGGGGAGATGGCTCAGTTGGTAAAGTATTTACCTCGCAAGCATGATCCTAACCCCCAGAACCCACACAGGTCAGGCATGGTGGCGTGTGACTGTAATTCCAACACTGGGGAGGCAGAAACTGGAGGATTGAAGGGGCTCGCTGGCATGTCAAATCATCTCAGGTCCCAGTGAGAGAACTTGTCTCAAAAACAAAACAAGGTAGTGGGGCTAGCAAGATGGCTGGGCTATTCCTTTATCAAGGGATAAAGGCATTTGCCACCAAACCTAATGACTTGAGTTCAAACCTTGGAACACACATGGAAGGAGAGAATTGTCTCAAATTCTTCAGATTTTCACATGAATGTGTCAGCCCTACCCCCCCCCCCCCCCCACACACACACACACACAAAAGAGGAAGAAGAAGAAACACTAAGATCATTGGCTCCTAAGATATCACACCCAAAGTTGACCCTCTGGTTTCCACACACATGTATACCCACACAGACACACTTATCCACACACTCCACAAACATGACCCTGTACATGTGCAGGTTCACACACACACACACACACACACACACACACACACACACACACACAC